>CM024765.1:74304097-74396297 GCA_014218235.1 Colocasia esculenta | reverse complement strand
TGCCTTTCTTAAGGCTTGCACTGCTCTCCTCTTCTTGTTGGACTTCTATAACGACCCGACCTCTCGAAACCCCCCCAGGGGCCCAAAATTCGTGTCGCCACCCACGGATCGAAGATCCGGAAGGGTTAGAAGAATTAGTCTAGTGGTAGGTATGAATTCGATAACTATAACAATCTATACATATACAAAAGTTTGTACAACGCGTCCCAAGCAAAAGCACAGGTAAAGAAGAAGGTGCAGTCCTTAAGGGGCATACCCGAGGACTTGCAAAACACAACTCTCAGCTCACTCGGGTACAAGAGCTCACAAACACTCGCTCTCACTGCTGCTGACAAACACACGGCGCCACAGCCGCCTTCGCAACCCGTCCGACACCGAGCTCCTGCGCGACGAGCCCTAGCTGAAGGAAGTAGGGGGGTGAGCCTCGCGAACAAGGCCCAGTAGGGATTACCAGTCCCTCTCGGGGGCCAGAGCAGCAGGAACTCCGAAAATAGGAAACTAACCTAGAAAGCTGTTAAAGCGAGTAACACCTACAGCAGGGTACTACTAAGCAGCGGAAGAGAACATCGCAACACCAACCAACCAACCCAGGTCGTGGCCATACATGACTCCCACGAAACCAACGGAGGAGTCGGGCACAAAGCGGAAGCAGTGCTCAGCACACCTGCCGAGACCACGGAACAACCAAGTGAGAACGATGTCTCACTGCAAGCACGACCGCCTCAGACCTCTACAAGGTAAGGCCCACAAGCAGAACCACCTCGGACCGTGGACCCGCCACCAGGTCGGGGAGCAACAACACGCCGGTGCCATCACGGAATGGCACCCAAGAACGGGACCACGGAACAGGAAGAGAACACCGAAGCGAGAAACCACCAGAAGCACGGGTCTGCCCAAGGCCAGACCAACGACGCCCACGGAAACTAGGCACAGCGGGATATAACCACCGTGCAAGCTAGGGGCAACGAGGAAACACTTGGAAAACGTCGCGAGGAAACGTCGTCACAACAACAGCAACCAAGCCACCGCCGCTAGCAGCCAGGAGGGGGGGACCCGCAGTCCACACACACTCTGCTCACTAGCCTAGCTCTTGCCTCCACCCCCGCGAAGGGCGAGACAGAGCGCCACAGAAAACACACCAACTCACGCAAACATCGCAGCTGGCCAAGCTGCGGCCTCATGCCTGGCACCACTACGTGGCTCTGGAACCAACGCAGAGAGAGGCAGTGAGACAAAGGACTGTCTGGTCTGCGCCAGGAAAAGCACTCCGAACCCCTCGGCGTCCCAGACCCAGACAAGAGAGCTCTACAAACGACTCAGCGCCGCTGTCCACACTCGTTTTCCCCTCAGCTCCAGAGTAGCCCTATTGGCTGCCAACTCGAGCACGCTCGTAGCCCGGAGTACGGCAGTACTCCCTCAACAGGCCCGAGGACGGGGGTCTCATGAAATGGAGACAACCTCTGAAAGGGACAAGCCCTCAAGTGCCAACCACCGGGCGAACATAGAACAGGCGGGGCAACACAACAAAACCACGCTGAATCGTTGGCTTGTAACCACGACAAGCCCAGTAGGTGAGAAGCACGCACAAACCCTCGACAGGGTTGTCGGCCAACTAGCCACGCACGGAAAAGCCGGAGTCTCGGAACACTACCAGCTATCACGGAAACCCGTCACTCTGCTAATAATCGATTGACCGCCAGTCAATCGATTATTAGACAAATGCGACCCTCCTGGCACCACTGCCAGGACACGACCACGAAGGTGTCACCTTCGGTCACTGAACGTAGAGAGGCAACCAGCCGCGTTCCCTACCAAAAGGTCCTAAGGGAAAAGCCTGCCCTGGGGCACACGCCGACACACAACCAGGCAACGGAAGCACCCAAGGCGCCCTCAGGCACTATCGCGACCCCCAAGGCCACCGCGACACCATCGCGATGGGGAAGGGCACCGCGACAGCCTGACGCGATGGGGCGGCGCGTCGCGACAGCAACCCTGTCGCGACGGGAAACCAGGTCGCGACAGCAATCCTTATCACGGTCGCCCAGTGCACCGCGATAAGGTTGCGCCTGACTGGGGCGATGCCTCTACTGATGTCGCGGCGCGTCGCACGACCGTGACATCAGCCGGGAGGCAGACCGCCGGGATCCTCAATCTCGGGGCCGCCTACGGGCTACACACAAGCGCACACGGGGGAGGGGAGCATGGGGAAATCTGTAAGACTATCTACAAAACCTCGAGGGCTCCCGATCCACCCGGATGGGAGAGGGCACAAGAAATCCCTACCTCAAACGAAGAACCGAACCCCGTAGGGCCCTTCTCGTCGGCTAGCCACCTCCTCCTTGCTCCACACACGCGCCACGACGCCGCCACGAGCCCGCCGGCCTTCACCACGCCCGATCTCCGGAGGGGAGCCTCCCCACCACCGGAGAAGAGGGAGAAGGGAGAAAGAGGGAAAAGAGGGGAAGGGGTAGCCGGCCTGCGCCTTAAGCGCCCGGCACCCAGAACGCGACGGACCGCCCCGTCGCGTTACGGACCTTAATGCGACGGGTCAACAGACCGCGACCAGAATGTGCCCCCCACAGGTGCCGCGACAACCCGACAGGCCGGACTGACATGCCTGCCACTCTGACAGGCGTCAGACGACCGGTCAGCGCAACACGACAAAACACTGTCGCGACCCGTTGACCGGGCTCGACAAGAACGCACCGGGCAACCCGGGCGCGACAAGAATGCGACGCACAGACTCGCCGCGACACGGATGACTGTCGCATCGGGCACCCATGACGCGACACGAGTCATCCACGACACCGGAAGGAATGCCGGGAAGCCGGGTCTTACATCCTACCCCCCTTAAAACAATTTCGTCCTCAAAATTGGGACAAGCCCAGAAGGTGTCAAGGCACGAAACAAAACACGGGGAGCAACGCAAGACCAAAGCGAATAAGCCACTAAGTCTCAACACGACTTCCTCGTGGCAACAATCACACCACCAAACACGCGCGGCACACGAAGCCAGAAAACTACGGCTCACCCACAGGCTCCAAACACACGGGAAGCACAGAATCGAAAAACCCAACGGCTCTCAACATGCTCCAACAACAGCACCAAGGAGCAGAACCAACGGCTCACTCAGCCCACACGAAGGGGCGCCCAGACGGAACGGCAAACCCACCGGTGCCGAGCGACGCCAATCCGGCCCGAAACAGTGGAAAACACCAGTCAAAAACTACATGGTTGCAGTCACAACAGACTCGCTGTTGGGAAACCCACCAGCAACTCACTCTGTCGCCACCAAGACCCGACAGAGGATGCAATTGCCGACAGCAACACAAGAAACATCCGAGAACCAACCACAAGTCTCAGGGGAACGGCCTCACACTACTAGCAGCAGCTAGTACCGGTCACCAGCCCAACCGAGAGGCCACGCGAGAGACAGAACTAGAGCGACAACACGCTCACGGAGGATCCGTAACACACGGAACAACGTCCACCGCCACCACTAGGTCTCACCAGACCTTCCTCGCGGTCCAACAGGGATGACAAACACACGCGGAGAAACCTCAAGTCGCGAAACAACGTCCACCGCCACCACTAAGTCTCACCCAGACCTTCCTTGCGGTCCAACAGGGATAGAAAACGCACGCGAAGAACCCTCAACATGCAAAAATGGCATCCACTGTCACCACTAGGTCTCACACAAACCGTCCTCGTGGTCCGACAAGGATACCAAATGCATGCGGGGCCACAAAAACTCAGAGTCACACGCTGTAGACGGTTCGTTTCCGCCCCGTCGCCGGATCCCTCGGATGCTCGCGGACGCCGCCGGACTCTCGTTGGCGATGAAGGGGCCGTCGGTTGACCACGTTGACCCTCCGGTTGACTGAGTTGACTAGAAGGAAAATGCAGCAAACAAGCGAAACAAAGGAGATTTGGTGATCGCCAGGGCCTTACCTGTGCCCAAGGGGTTGCTGTGATCACGTCGGTGCAGTGGCCTTACGTTGCGGGTGATGGTGGGACTTCAACTTCTCCTCCTTCGGCGGGCCAAAGGAGAAGAGCTCCGTAGTCTCCTGCGGGTTGTTCCTGCCAAAACAAAGACTCTATTAGACTCTAGGGAGTGTGGTAGATGCTCAAAACGAAGTGTGAGAAACCCAAAAGGAAAGTCCCGTACCGGTTGCGGACTTGAGAAGGGGGTGGCTAAATGTTATGACCACCCTTCTTCCCTCGTTTTTGGTTGGGAAACCCCTTTCTAGGTGTGTAGGAAGATAACCTACATGCCTAGTGTGAGTGGGAAGGTGTGTGCAACATGCAAGCTAGCTAAAAAGTAAGTAAGAGAAGAGAGAGGAAGGAGATGTAGATCCTCGTTGTTGGTGTTGTGGCTCCTTGCAAGGGCTCCTCCAGCTCCAAAGTGAGCCTCCTGAACGTCCCAAGTGAAGAGTGAAAGGAGAGGATGAATGGTAGAAGGTGAGGTGTAAATTTCTCTCCTCTCTCAAAGTGGCAGCATAAGGACGTCCAGCCTCTCCCCCTTGCTCAGAGGGCTCAAGGGGCTGTTAAATAGACAGTAGAGCTCGCGGGGTTGGAGTGCCTAGGATGCTAAGTGTGAAGAAACACACTTACACACTTGGCAATCCATGCATTAAAGGTCCAACCAATGGGGGAAGGCCAAGTAGGATTTTTACTGGGTCAGGGGGTGCCTAGGTGGCCCATATGCCCGTTGGGAACGGCTACATGCGTTGCATGGCCGAGAGAATGGTGCAAGTGGGCTGGAATCTCGGGGTAGTGCGCAGACCAGGTAAACCCTATTGACGTCCAGGGATCAGGCCGCCAACCTCATGCAAGCGTCCAGCGAGGTGGACGCCAACTTGGGTCAGCGTCCAGGGGGCTTGCCGCCAACCTCATGCAGTCGGCGGCCATCGATGCTGCCGTCTACATGGGATCCGAGGCTGGTCAACAAATGGTCAAACGAAGCTTAATGGGCCAAAGAGCCTTGCGGGAGATGGGCCAAATCTCGCGTCTGCAAATGCCCCTCTGAGACATCCGGTCTTGCAAGGGAGCAGAGCGGACTGAAAGGTTGGTGTCTCGGTAAACAAAGGACGCGGAGATTTAATGGAAGGGCCATCTCCGAGGATAGGAATTCTAGCAAACCAAACGAAAGAGTCAGGCTAGAAACAAATGATGAATCGTCTGAGAGACAAATAGGGGTAAGAAAAGGGTGATCTACCCGTGTAACTACAACTGCGACCCAATGGCAGGGTCCCTGGCATGGCCGTGTTGGACTTTGACTAGTTTCTGGCGTGTCTGAGTCAAAGGAGTTGTAATATGACGGTTGAATCAGAAGAGTCTCATAACCGGAGCTCGCGGGCTTGCTGGCCTAATCAGGATGTCGGTCCCGAATTTAGGAGGTCACAAAGACAAGGAGTTGGTTGATCTCTCAAAGGATTATCAAAAGATTCTAACTGGAATCACATGCTTGGAAAACCTGAAGTCCGGAATTAAGCTCGCGGCTGGCGAAGGCTCAAATGAACTCAATAAGGCTGGAATGATTATTGTGAAAAGCATGGTGGGACAAGTGGAGAAGGGGGCAACAAAGACCCGTATCAACCTGGATAGTCATGAAGAGCGGACCCAGTAAGATACCTGAGCTGGGGGAGCCATGGAGCAATCATATAATCGAGGAAAATCACCATTTTTTTTTTAGCGTTAGTAAAAGAATGTTAGCAGTGAAGATGCATGCTAGTGTGGGTTGCCTATCTAAAATGCAAGTTAGCACCAGAGGAAAATCCTAAAGGCCATACGAATAACTGAGAGATCACAAACCCATCATGGTTTTTAGTGAAGGGGAACTCAGGGTTCACGGTCGCCAAGTTATTCGCCTCTGGTGGGGTCCTATGTTAGACATACCTGTGTCGCTCAAGGTCGCATGAGAGTTCCGAAGTTGAAGCGCGGCCTGTGCTTAAGATATCTGCAAAACAGCTCGAAGCACAAGATAAAGGATAATGGCCATATAAATATTAAGAATTTAAAAACTTCCGGTCAGTAAACGTCCACATCGATGGCGCTAGTACATTTGTTAACGTCCACGATGTGGCCGCAACCTGAATCTGACGTCCACCGATATTGAAGCCTACTTGACAGCGGATCAGACCGAAAATATAGGGATGGGAGTCCATAGGGACTCTACCATCTCCTACCTCCGTCCCTCCTGCTCCTGCTGCGAACCAGAGAGCTGAGAGACAGAGAAACACAGCAGCATGGCCTCCTCATCGACCGGACGATCCACAGGCGTGAATCCCGGAGTTCTGAGTGAAGTACCGGGACACCTGAGCACACGTCTGGCAAAGGAGAGGTAAGTGATGATTGATTCTGCTCCTTCCTGGGCTGAAAACGCCCAAACAGTGATCTTACAAAACCCTCACTCCCATGCAGGAAATCCCAGCATTCCGAGCCAAGGCCAGGTACGGGCCTTTTCTTGGCTTGTGAACTGGTAAATGCTATCACACTGGACATGCGGGGCTTCGTCGGGATGTGGAATTTGAATCATGGTGTTTCCTGGCCAAGAACATGAAAGACATGTGGTGGGGATTCGATGCCTGGGGGCGTTAGTGGAGAGATGGCACCCGCACACGCACACGTTCGTGTTCCAGGCCTTCGAAGTGAGCGTTGCTAGAGGAGGTTGAGCTATCCGGGATGGCAGCGGTGCCTAGAGTACGATGCAGCAGCGACTCCTCTCTCCCATGGGAAGAGATCCTCGCAGACATTGTACGAGACAAGAAGGAGGTGATACGGATGACGAACAAGAACGGGATCTTCCTAGACCGTCTGGCCTGGTGGTTGATCCAGCACGTGAGGGAGATTGGCGGAGAGAGGGCGACCCGGGGATTGACACTCTGCCTGGCTGGAGTCTTTCTGTTCCCCACGAGCGGCGACTTCATCCTTTATGAGCATGTTGGAGTACTTTCTCTGCTGTGGTGCGGGCAGTCACTTGCCCCTGCAGTGCTGGCCCACCTGTACAGTTCGCTCACCACAATGAGCCTAGGCGGATGCACCTGCGGGGGCTTGTTTCTGCTCCAGGTATGGATGGAGGCTCACTTGAAGTTTGATTTTGCTGAAGCACAACCTACCCCCTCCAGGATCTTCCTTCGGAGTTCAGTGTACTGCAGCAGGGCATGGTATGAGCCGGAAGGTGAGATCAAGTGTGTGACAGCACACTTGAAGAGCAGAGATGCTTGGAGGGATCATTTGGCGTATTTGGGAATGGATGAATCATCGTGAGGCCGCTGTTCATGAGAAACCATTGAGTTCAGAGCCCACACCAGGGAGGACAGAGATTTGTGGCTGATTGGAGCTGATCAGATAGTGATGTACCAGCCACACCGGTGTCATTGTCAGCTTGGGATTCCACGGGGAATTCCCACCTCATCCAATTGCCACCGATATGATAATCACCAAGAAGAATGAAAAGAATGATGAAGAAAGCTATGAAGACTTGGAAGAAATACACAGTGAGCAAGAAGGTGGGGCTGGCGGTGCAGGAAAATTGGGAGGAGATTTGGAAGTATGAGGAGTTCAATGATGGCATTTGTCCCACTGCCTGTGACTTCTTTATGGCCCGTAGGGCAAAGTGATGTATCTCTGTTTTGAATAAGTGTAACACAAATTTTATGAATAAAAGTGAGTTATATTGTGTTGAATTGGCTTGAGTTGTGGAATGTGTGGGATGAAATGGCCTCAAAATGTTCAAAAGAGTGTGCTGTGAGGAACTGAGTGCGGGGGCATTGGCGTCCACATCGATGGCCACCAAGAAGAGGTAAACGTCCAGGGCCTGTCGCCAACGAAGGTAGACGTCCACATAGGTGCCGTCTAGTCCAAACTAGATGTCCAGACCTAGCCGTTACCAAACTTCGAGGTCTACATTGAAGAGACTTGACGTCCACAATGTGGCCGTCAATAGTACGTCAGCGGCCATGGCTTGACGTCAGACAAAGTTAAACGGCCAGATGTTGACGTTAAACCAGGAAGTTGCCTTTTTTGAACCGACGCCTTCTCCCGGGCGCCACTCCGTCTTCCCAAGCGCCGGGAGAGGAGAAACGCACAGAAAACCACAATCGCCTGAAATGAGGACAAGGAGAGAAGCGAAGTGTTCTCCGGGACCGTCGTCAACCGGAGGAGGAAGAGGACGAGGTGGAGATGGCACGACGAAGGAAGAGGAAGAAGTGGCAGTACCGGAGGGGGAAAGAGACCGGGAGGAGACGAGACGGAGGCGGAGGCACCTCGACGCCCCGGGTAAGCCTCTAAAAACCTTGTGGGTGCGTTTTGATTTGGTGAAAAGAAGGGGCAAACAGGGGAAATGCCGTGGTCAGACAGGAACTTGACGGCAACATCGGTTGCCGTCGAGTTCCTGCTGGCGTCCAACCCCTTGCCGTCAATGTGAACTTGGCGGCAATGTGTTGGACGTCGATACAGGAACTAAATGGCAACCTCTGCGCCGACTGAATGTAGACGGCATATCCCTTGCTGCCAACTCAAATTTACGACAATCGATGCTGACGTTAAATGATCTGTGTTTTTGCAGGGCAAGGGCCGAGGAGAAGGAGGGGTAGGGTGACTGGGACCTGTGCTGGGCATGGTACCAGGCGCTTCCAGAGGCCCAGCAGGCCCAGATAGCGAGGATGGGGTTCGGACATCTCCTGTCGGTACGCCCTTCCACTTAGATGTCCCTTACTTAGAGGCGTTGAGGGAGAGATGGGAGGAGGACTGCAAGGCATTCATCATGCCTTGGGGGATATGATACCCACATTGGAGGATGTGGCGTATCTGACGGGACTGCCGATTCAGGGAGAGCCGATAGTCGGACTGGAGAGGAGGGACTATCATGACGACATTGCGGAGTTGCTGGGGCCAGAGTTTGTGGCCGGGAGGAGGAGACCGATCCGGAGCATCCTGCTCGGATCGTTGTCGGAGGCAGTTGGATTGAGGGGTAGGAGGAGAGGACCCCTAGAGGCATTGGATGAGTTCTGCGTTGGAGTGCGGGGGGCACTCGACCTAGGAGACCGGAGCGAGGAGCTCTCGGTGCGGATTTTCGTCAGCTACCTCTTTGGACACCTGCTGTTCGCGACGCAGTCATCACAGATGAACTGCAAGTTCGTGCTGCTGCTGAGGGACTTGGCGCAGGCGGAGGAGGTATGCTTGGGGCGCCGCGATGCTGGGACACCTCTTCTCTCTCCTTCCCAATAGTTCACAGCGTTCTCAGAGCACAGGGGGCTTCACCCCTTCTTACAGGTACGCAATTTTCTTTAAAGCTCATCATTGATTTTTCATTGATTAACTGCCTGACTGACTGACCATTCTTTTGCTGCCTTGCAGATCTGGGGGTACACCCGTCCCCATGGGACGTGGGACACTGGTAGAGGGGCGCCAGACGATGGTGCCTCTCATGACGAGGTGGGAGGTGGCCCTGGACCCCAGGGTCACCGACAGGAGGGCCGGAGACGTGCGGGTCGCGCTCGACCACTACCCGCACGAGCAGGTATGAAACTTTCAACTAGCTCTTGCATTCTTTCAATTATTTCTATATTTGATGTTACTGACCAATGCTTTCTCATTCTTCTCAGGTGGTGTGGACCCATATGCGGGGGAGGCGGAGCCTCGCACCCGGCGGGGTGGCGGCAGGTCGCCCCTTGTTCGACCGCCACCTCCTCTTACTGTGCCTCGGGACATGTGAGGTACTGTATTTGGAGTTGGTGGTGCGGACACTGGGCTGGCACCAGCCGGCCATCGAGGTGCCTTCCCTCGGGAGAGAGGGACACTCGCGCCGGCGATTCTTCGCCGAGGACCGCGACTGGGGAGCAGACCACGGAAGCACAGTCGCGTACTAGCGCGAGGGAGGGGAGCAGGTGATCCAGCAGAGAGACCTCCAGGACAGCTCAGCTTATATGGAGGACTACCAGGCACAGTATGCCGGGCGACTCCGGCTTGACCGACGAGTGGTAAGTGAACTTCGATCTCTAAGCCTTTGTCGGTAGATTGCCTTATTTGATTCTAACCTTGAAGTGCATTTGGCAGATGCCGGAGTCACAGGCCATCCGCCTTTTGGAGGGGCGACTGGCCGAGCAGGAGGTGGAGCTGACGAGGCTCCGGACCGAGATCAGGACACTGATAAGTAGCATTAACCCTATCTTGAATTGATTTGACATTGACTTGATTTGATTGCTGACCAAGATATGAATTCAGAGAGCGGAGCAGCAGAGGGTGCGGGCGAGCCATGATGCAGGGGCGAGCTCGTCCGCCCAGCCAGCCAGAGGGAGGGACCTGGCGGTCCGCCAGGAGGGCCCTGGATAGGGCGAATGAGCGGATCCAGGAGCTCGAGGCGGAGGTAGAAGACACTGAACCAATCCTAAACACTTATGATTTGATTTGATTTGACGCGTTTGCTTTTTCTTGGTGTGCAGCGACAGGTAGGAGGAGTAGCGACCCTCCAGGCGCAGGTGGAGGCCCTACGGCTGGATCTGTCAAGGATGGAGGGTCGCATGACCGCGTTCCGGGACAGTGCGAGGGATGCGGAAGCCGAGAAGATATGGGCTATCGAGGCCTGAGTGTAGGCTGTCGCAGACCTAGAGTTCTTGAAGAATCGGGTGCTAAAGAAGCGCCGGGAGCAACAGGGACAGACCCAGCAGGAGGCGGCCGGGAGGATGGGGTCCGTGTTCGGGTCTCTTGATGACATCGTGTCATTGGGAGATCCGTTTGTCGGACGAGGAGCGGGAGCACGCCCAGAGGCTTCCACAGCGACGAGACCTCCTGTCCCAGACAGACGTCGGGAGAGGGAGGAGGAGGAGGTCAGCAGCTCGCGTAGGTCGAGGCCTAGCGAGGGTGAGAGGAGTGAGCTCTTGTTGTACTTCCAGGGGTATGCCCCTGTTATGACATGTACAGAATCCGATCATTATAGTGGACTTTTGTCATTTGCACTTGAATGGTTTGTTTCTGTTCTTTGGTTCCTGCATCCGTATCCACAACACTCAAAGAAACAGGTTAGTGTAGATCTATTTTTAGCCCCTTACCTACGATATACCTTTCTTGAGATCTGGTCAAGGGGCTAATTTCTAATCAAAGATAGGAACATAAAAATAACTGAAAGGGAAATATGCACATGCATTTTTTGTGTTTGTTTGTCTTGATTTTTTTTGTTTGTGTTTGATAAGAAAATAAGGAGAATGTTAGTATATATACATGGTACCACTAATTTTTTTTGGATTTGATTTTCTATTTTTTGGCTTTTGAAAATAGGAGAAAATTTGGGAGAAAATGTACAACGTGAAATATGTACACCAAAGACTCTCTTTGTTTGTTTTTTTTTTGTATTTTTGTATTTTTTGGATTTTTGGACTCTAAGACACATATTCATCACATGTTGTAGGTAGGGTTTACACGATCTACTTAACCACAGAGGCCAAGAGTAAGGAGGGACGTGCATGAATTCCTTGATGTTGGAAATTGCCCTAGCCTTCTTGATATTTTCCACCGGAGATCTTATACAATCAAATTGCCCCTAGTGGGAGAAATCGGAAGAAATGTATAGAAAATCATGTAGGACTTTGGTTCAAACTACTTTTGTTTCCAAACCGACATCTCATATCAGCAGACTTGGTCAACCATTGTTTTCAGGGGGATTTTCTTTGTTCTGATTTCTGGGGTGGTGGAGGCACGTACTTTTTGCTACCTCCTTGAGTGGTCAGCCTTTTTTGGGTACGTACTTTTTGCTACCCTTTTTTGACCTTTTGGCTTTTCTTTTTCCCCTTTGAGGCTTGATTTGACATTTTGCCCTTGCTTTCATTAGTTGCCCCTGTTTTATGGTGACCTTGTCTTTTAAAAGAGAGTGGTGGTCCCCTACTCGTAGTTTGTTCCGCTTTCCAGACACGACCGAGGGGGAAAAGAATAGGGGAAACACATTGACCGGATGAGACCGCCCGAGTGTACTTGTGATTTTCTAGATAGGGGGCAATATCCAACATCGTGGTGTGTGTGAATAAACCCTTCCTTACTAGTGGCCACGTGGAAGAGTAAAGAAGTAGACCCACACCTTAACAAGTGATGAATGACCGACTTGACGGACTGACTGACTGACTAAGGGTAGAATTTCTTGAGGTAGACTGCATTCCAAGGGTGCGTTAGCTCAACTCCCTCGGCATCCACTAGCCTAAGCGTTCCCTGAGTATGCTTCTTTACAACGAACGGACCCTCCCATTTTCTTGCAATTTGCTCCTGGGACCTGGTGCTTTAAGATTTTACGCTTAAGGACCATTTCACCTACTTCGAACTTTCTCTCAAGAACTCTTTTGGCATAAAAACGTGCATTCTCTGACGATAGACTTGTGCATGGTCAGCCGCTATCATTCGCCTTTCATCTAAGAGTTCAAGTTGTGCCAACAAGGCTTCCCGACGTTGATCAGGATCAAGTTCGGAATCCAATTGAACTCTAAGCGAAGGGACAAAGATCTCATATGGGAGTATCGCATCGATCCGTATGTCAAGGCATAGGGGGTTTGCCCCGTAGGAGTGCGGACGGAGGTGCGATAAGCCCAAAGAGCTTCAACCAAGCGATCCGGCCAGTCAGCATTGTTGTGAGATTTGCATGTTTTCTTTATGATTTAATGAGAGTTTTGTTAGTAGCTTCAGCTTGTCCATTACCTTGTGGATAATATGGTGATGAATGATGCAAGTTAATGCCATATTTACCACACATGTCGCGAAGCTCCTGTGAAGTGAATTGCGGTCCGTTGTCGGTGACGATGTCCCGAGGCACGCCAAATCTTGCAAGGATGTTGCGCTTGATGAACTTGACGACTGTTGAAGCTTTGACTTCTATGAATGCTTCTGCTTCAGCCCACTTTGTGAAGAACTCTGTGGCGGTCAGAATGAAGGACTTCTTCGGACTTCTCCGGTTCTATCCGCGAGGACCGCAACGACGACCACATCGAAAGCCCACATGGCGAAGGCCATGGTGCGATGAGAGGGTGAAGAGAAGAGGAAGGAGCATGAATTTGTCACCGTGCAATTGGCATTTAGCACAGTGACGGACAAAATGGCGACAGTCCTCTTCCATGGTGGGCCAATAATAGTGTCTTAGCAATTTCTGGGCAATTGCTCTACCATTAACGTGGCCACCACATTCACTAGAGTGAGCGGCTTCAACAACATCTTGAGATTCGAATTCATCAAGGCAACGGAGATAGACCCGCTGAGAGACTTTTTGTACAGAATGCCACATATGATCTTGTAACGCTCGAGACGCGACGAATTGCCGTCTATCGGCAGAGGTGGCATAATCAGGGAAGGATCCATCTTTGAGAAAGTTTTCGATGTCAAAATACCAGGGATGGCCATCTTCAAGGTCAATTTCTGGCTCTTTAGAAAGCGCATGGACCCGAAGGGATGGAGAAGGATGCACGAGCTGAGAGAACCACGGATCGACATGGGAAGGGACTCTTAACCTCTGAACAGAGACGGTTTCAAAAGACTTTCCCAAAGGAATGGGAATGGAAGACGCGAGGGAAGCGAGGGAATCTGCTAGGATATTGTGGGCCCTAGGAGTGTGAACTAGGGTGAGCTTCCTAAACTGCCGGACTACTTTTCCTACCAACTCTTGGTATGGTTTCAGCTGGGGTCCCGGGTCTGGTACTTGCTAGAGATTTCCGGAGTATCAACTGCGAATCTCCAATAATCCTTAAACTCCTTGACTCCGAGCAATAAAGCCATTTTCAGCCCGACTAGGAGAGCCTCGTACTCAGCCACATTGTTCGGGCTCGGGAAGGTAACTGATAGGCGTGCAGAATGACTACCCCTTCTTTGGAGAGAGGAGGACTGCCCCTATCCCACACCCTTTGGAATTGAGTGCCCCATCGAAGTAAAGCACCCACGAAGGTTCACCATCAATAATGGCTCCTAATCTTCATCGGGGAAAACTTTCATCAACGGGAGAGTATAAAGGTAAGGGGTGGTGGGCCAAATCGGCCAGCAGATATGCATGCCCCTTGATTGACTGTTGGTTGACATTGGTGATATCAAATTGGTTAAGGAAGCTTTGCCACCTCATCAACCGCTCAGTCAGGACGGGCTTCTCGAGCAAGTACCGAATGGGGTCCATACGCGCCAGAAGTTTCACTTTATGAGCCAAGAAATAATGCTTCAACTTCTGGACAACCCAGACGACGGCCGCGCACGTTCTTTCCATGGTGGTGTACTTCTTTTCACCTCATTGAATAACTTGGATAAATCTACACGCTTCTTCCTTCTTCTCGTCGTCGTATTGGGCCAAAAAACCGCTCCAGTTGAATCTCCGTGGTTGACACATAGAGCAGTAAAGGCTGAACCCGGGACCGGAGGAGCGTGACAGGGGGATTAAAAAGATAACTCTTCAATTCATCAAGGCTTCTGGCCTGACATTTATCGTCCCAATTGAAACTTCGACTCTCCTCTAAAGCATCTCGTAGAAGGGCTTACAGCGGATTGAATGCGGGAGATAAATCTCTAATATAACTGGAGTCTGCCAATTAGCCCTCTACTTCTCTGATATTCTAGGAGGAGGCATGTCAATTATTGCGTTTGGCCTTGTTAGGATCAATTTCAATCCTCCGCTTACTTACTATGAACCCAAAGCAATTTCCCCGAAGAGACAACCAAAGACACGCATCTTGGGTTCATCTTAAGATTGTGTTCTCTAGACCTTTGGAGAACGCCCGGAGGACCTCAGCAGGCCATGTCGAGTCTTTGATTTTACCAAGACCTCGTCACACAGTATACAGTACCAACATGCATCATAGTCCATGCACAGACATGTCATGAAAAATTGCCATCATTGCCCTTTGATAGGTTGCTCCGCATTCTTCAATCCGAAGGGCATGACGACATTACATAACAGTAAGTCCCACCGGGGTTGTAAATGAAGTTTTCTCCTGGTCTTCCCTCCGCCAAGCGAATGGTTGTACCCAGAGAAACCATCCATAAACGACAAGAAGCTCGAAGCCGGCAGTATTGTCCACTAGGACATCTATGTGTGGGAGAGGGAAATCGTCCTTTGGGCAAGCACGATTAAGGTCACGGAAATCTATACAGATCCTAACCTTACCGTCCTTCTTCATTACAGGGACGATATTAGCTACCCACTGTGGATATAGCACAACCCTAATAAATTTGGCTTTGTGCAACTTGTCAACCTCCTCTTTGATCTTGAGTGCCAGCTTAGGATGTAGCCTTCTCAACTTTTGTTGACGGCCTTTGCGTCGGCTTTTAGGACCAAACGATGCTCGACCAAAGAGGTGTCGAGTCCCGGCATGTCCTCATAAGACCAAGCAAATCCGTCGGAAAATTCTTTGAGAATGATACCAGAGCTTCTTCTTCTTCACACTCAAGTTGGCACTAATCAAAACTGTCTTCGAGAATTCTTCAGTGCCAAGGTTGACCTCTTTAGTAGGCTCATCAGCAGCCATGGTTGGCTCGTCGAACCTCTTTGTGCCATCCACATAGGAGCTCACGGGTCCTCTTCTCCTAACCCAGGATCTCCCGACTCACCCTCCTCATTAAAATCTAGCAGATAGACACCTAGACCGTCATCTTCGGAGTCACCTTCTTCAAAATCTGATTCCACAAGAGCAGGGTCCTCAAGAAATTCTGGCACCTGACTTAACTTAGCACATCTCTCAGCCAAGGCCATAACAAAATGGGCAGGAATTTGCCTACCCTTCTCCTTGCGCACACATGGCTGAGAGGAACTAGAATCTCCTAGACTTAAACCAGACTCTAGACTAACCTCTAGACCTGACTCTAAACTAGAATCTAGACCACTATTTACAGGACTGCTATGTACAAAACTATGTACAAGGGAAGTGCCCCTAGAAGGGCAAGAGGAAGAGGAGCTTAGGCCGGAAAGCGTCGGCCCCTGGCCGAGCGGAAGAGGTTCCAGAGAGGAGGGGTGCTCAATGGAGACCTCGGATTTCCAATTTTCAAAATTGGCATTTTTTTTTGGGAGTCAAGGCCAAGAACCATGAGTTGCTGACTCAAGGTAGCCTCGACTGGCGAGATGAGGGATGGAGAGAGGACAGGAGGGGAAAGAAGGGGATTAGACACGGAAATAGAAGGAGATGGAGATGGAGAGTGGAGGAGGAGAAGATGGGGAAGAAGGGAGATCAGAGCCAAAGAGGGAGAGGAGGCCAAAATCATCGAAAATGTTCTATTTGGGCATCTTCTTCCTCTTCTTCATCCTCACTCTCAGAGCAAGGAATTTCTTCTATTACGGGCTCCCTGGTCCCCAGTTGGGTTGGCCCCTGAACAAAATGCTTCTTTAAAGTCCAGGTAAGAGGTTGGTGCGGTATGAATAGGTTGGGATGGACAGGGTCTGGGTGGAAACCTAGACCGGCCTTTGGTAACAACCTCCTGATTGCCTGGACATTCTGGACCTCTCCTTGTTCGTCTGTGCCTAATCTGCGGCCATGAACATAGCCGATGTTGGCCTTAACTTCCCAACCTTTTCCCGGGAGACATGGGACATGGGGTTCTACATCGGGCTTGGGAGGTTGGCAGAGGTCACAGGGTAAGGGGAAGTCAAAGATTGACATGATAGGTTTCTTCCCTTTATCCGGAATGAATAGGTGCGGCATCTGTTCCGAGGTAATGGCATTGAGGGTCTCCAGAATGGGAATGCTCTTAATCTTGATCACCCGCCCATTGAAAGGGAATTTGAAGCATTGGTGGGCGGTAGAAGGGACCCCTAGAGTTTGTTCTAGCCAAGGGCGACCGAGAATGGCCTTGTAGGCCGGGTCGACATCAAGGACTAGAAATTCGGTAGACATGGTGACAGGTCCGACTTCTAGCTTAAGAACAATTTTGCCTTTGGCACCTTTGGAGTTGTCGTAGGCGGCGATGGTGGAACAACTTTTCTCCAAGTTCTCTTCCCCTAAACCCAATTGCTTAAGGGTAAGGGTCTTCATTGGACAGACATTGATAGATGCCCCGGTGTCGATAAGAGTGGAGTCTACCGAAACTCCATTGAGGTTGATGGTAAGACATAGAGGGAGCGAACGACATTCGGGTGTGGCAAGATCCTTGTCCGAGAAAGAGATGGAGGGTCCTTGGTGAGGGAGAGAATGGCACCGGTGACCCCACTAGGAGGGAGATCATCGTTAACCATGATCTTCTGGAGGAACTGGAGAAGAGTGGATTGATGCGATGGCGACCTCCGAATCAATTCTAAAATAGACACCCTCGTGGGCGTCTTATCAAGATGTTGGAGAATATCATATTGCCAGCCGTGAGTGGAGGGGCCCATTATCCCCTCATCTTGGGATGGCCGCTGAGGTGGAGGAACAATTCGTTCGGAGCGTGACATGCACGGCCTCCTAAGACTGAGGACGGATGAGCTGGAGGGGTCGGGAGGATGACTCATTGGCAGGGGGAGTGAGGATAGTGGATGAGCATCTTGGGGAGGACGGATGAGCGCTAAGGTCTCTCCTCAAGGATAGCATCTACCGAGATAAAAGGCTCCTGAGACTCGGCAGCGGGACAAGGGTACCATTCTTCAGAACCTTACCCCCCCTGTTGCTCTCTCCTCACAACCGGGGCCCTAGGTGTATCATGGTATGCACATTTCTTGGGCTCTGGATGAGGAGGGGGTTGTTGGTTTGGTGAGGGGGAGAGGGTTACTGAAAATGCCAAGGTCTTTTTTGGTTTACCTAGACTTGGCTATGGCCACCTTGACGTCATCCCAGTTGATTCTACCTTGGTCATTCATATCATAGACCCAGTCACGGAAGGTAAAGCAATTGTTGATGAAGTGACCATGGGCCCTATGATATGGGCAGTATTTGGAGGTGTCGACCCTCAGATTGATATTCTCCCTTTGTGGGGGGAGTTGAATCGCATCGTAGGACATGAGAGCGAAGAACACGTCCTCGAGAGTCTCAGGGAGAGGAGGGTAGTGCGACCTTTTGGGGCCAGGTCGGGTGTATCCAGAAGGAGGGGGAACAGCGGAGTAAGGCTGGAGGGGTGAGATGGGAATTGGTAAGGGTTGGAAGAAGGGTTGGAAGGAGGATGGGAGGATTGTTGGGAGGCCTCAAAGGCTGACTGCAGGCACTGACAGACTCGTTGATGGTCACCCCCTCGGTGGTGGGTGCCGCGGGAGCCTTACGTGCCTTGGCTTCCCTTCGAAGAAATGTGGGAGAGAGGAGTCCTTGATCTGATTTTCAATCACCCTGGCTCTGTGTTAAAGATGTGAGAAGGAATGGAATTCACTTAGCATTAGAATGGAACGGAGCACAGGGGTGGTATTGGTGACCAACAAGGTTATAGCTTGGGACTCCGGGATGGGAATGTCAGCTCTCGAAGCCATGGACCTCCATCGGTTGGCGTAAGTGACAAAGTCTTCGTTCGCTTTCTCTTTTCCGCCACCAAGTCGGGGAGTGTAGTGAGTGGCCATGTAGGAGAAATGGGAGATGAAGCGTTCGGAGACTATGTCAAAGTTGACAAGATCCGATGCGGGAAAGGAGGTAAACCACCTCAAAGCCTCCCTTCTAATGATTGCTGGAAGAGGTGGACTAAGAGGGCCGATCGTACAACCACCGATGAGAATCCATAGTGAAGCCGGCTAGATGATATTGGGGGTCAGAGGTCCCGTCGTACTTGCGATACTTCGGGGCCTTGAAACCCGGAGGGAAGTAACATTGGGGAGTTTGCAGTAGTTTTGGAGTGAGTGAGGCTGGAAAGGGACAGAGATTCAGCCAAGAGTTTCCGGATAAGACCCTCCGTCTCAGACCGGGACAGGGATTCAGATTGAGTGGGAGGAGTGGTATGGACATGAGAGGGTGAGGAATTGGGGTAGCCGTAGGTAAAGGAGTGGGAGGAATAGGAGTGGAATAGGGATAGGGGATACAGGAATTCGGGGAGGGGGAGGGGGAGGCCTAGGACGGGCCTGGAAGCATGAAGAAAGAATGAAGCATGGAAGGGAGAATGGGAGGAAGGAAAAGCCGCTGCCCGAATGGTATGCTTGGAAAGCATGAAATGATATCGTCGGGCGAATAGCGGGACGGTTTAGAAAACTCGGGGTCTTCTTGGACATCCTGGGCGTGAGTAGGGTTAACCCTCAAGCTAACTTCCTCATTGTCGGCTTGGGAAGATGATTGAACCGACTCCTCAGGCTGAACATTGGTGTTTATCATACCGACAATCTCATCATTGATGTTATCATCATATTCAAATGCCGGTTTGTTAGACATATTAGCAGGATCCAACCAAGTGTCCATTAGCACACAACATATGGATTTTCGAATGGTTTAAGTTGAAGTGATTACACTGTTTTCAGCAGAAGTATGACTTTCTACCATCAATGTTATCAAACAACGTCCAAAAGTTTTAAAGATTATTGTGTGTATTACTGACTTGACTTTTACTTGGTTACTTGAACGGTTCTCTCAAATCTTACTCAAACCCGGATGAGTAGGTGAACTAGACAGGATAGGTAAAGGTCCTCCTGCCCCGTACCTTGAGGGAATCCACGGAATTTAGGGACTTACGGAATTTAGGGACTTACAGAGTTTTCCTTGGAGCCAACCCGATTTAACGAGAGGGATCCCCGAGTAAAAGGTTGGTAAACCAAGGGAAGGCTCTCCTAAAAAGGTTGTGAACCGCATGCAGATGGACGCTTAGTTCATCAGAAATATATTAACGGCATGATCGACGGACGCTGACAAACAATAAACGACAAGGGAGATGGATGCTAAAATACACTAACGGTAGGAACGCTAGACGTTTACCTGTATAGGCGGCAGGCTCCCCTGCCGTCTACCTGGCCGCAGTGAGACCACAGTGGCAGAAGCTTGTCCCACCGTGATCAACAGAAGAGAGCTGTAGATGGTTCGTTTTCCGCCCCGTCGCCGGATCCCTCGGATGCTCGCGGACGCCGCCGGACTCTCGTTGGCGATGAAGGGGCCGCCGGTTGACCACGTTGACCCTCCGGTTGACTGAGTTGACTAGAAGGAAAACGCAGCAAACAGCGAAACAAAGGAGATTTGGTGATCGCCAGAGCCTTACCTGTGCCAAGGGGTTGCTATGATCACGTCGGTGCAGTGGCCTCGCGTTGCGGGTGATGGTGGACTTCAACTTCCTCCTTCGGCCGGCCAAAGGAGAAGAGCTCCGTAGTCTCCTGCGGGTTGTTCCTGCCAAAACAAAGACTCTATTAGACTCTAGGGAGTGTGGTAGATGCTCAAAACGAAGTGTGAGAAACCCAAAAGGAAAGTCCCGTACCAGTTGCGGACTTGAGAAGAGGGGTGGCCAAATGTTATGACCACCCTTCTTCCCTCCGTTTTTGGTTAGGAAACCCCTTTCTAGGTGTGTAGGAAGATAACCTACGTGCCTAGTGTGAGTGGGAAGGTGTGTGCAACATGCAAGCTAGCTAAAAAGTAAGTAAGAGAAGAGAGAGAGAGAAGGAGATGTAGATCCTCGTTGTTGGTGTTGTGGCTCCTTGCAAGGGCTCCTCCAGCTCCAAAGTGAGCCTCCTAAACGTCCCAAGTGAAGATAGAAAGGAGAGGATGAATGGTAGAAGGTGAGGTGTAAATTTCTCTCTCCTCTCTCAAAGTGGCAGCATAAGGACGTCCAGCCTCTCCCCCCTTGCTCAGAGGGCTCAAGGGGCTGTTAAATAGATAGTGGAGCTCGGGGTTGGAGTGCCTAGGATGCTAAGTATGAAGAAACACACTTACACACTTGGCAATCCATGCATTAAAGGTCCAACCAATGGGGGAAGGCCAAGTAGGATTTTTACTGGGTCAAGGGGGTGCCTAGGTGGCCCATATGCCCGTTGGGAACGGCTACATGCGTTGCATGGCCGAGAGAATGGTGCAAGTGGGCTGGAATCTCGGGGTAGTTGCGCAGACCAGGTAAACCCTATTGACGTCCAGGGATCAGGCCGCCAACCTCATGCAGGCGTCCAGCGAGGTGGACGCCAACTTGGGTCAGCGTCCAGGGGGCTTGCCGCCAACCTCATGCAGTCGGCGGCCATCGATGCTGCCGTCTACATGGGATCCGAGGTTGGTCAACAAATGGTCAAACGAAGCTTAATGGGCCAAAGAGCCTTGCGGGAGATGGGCCAAATCTCACGTCTACACACGCTTCACAACGTGGCACACCGCGACGGAAGCACGGAAGACGTCTGAGGTTAAGCCAAAGCCGAGCACCTCACAACGTCGACAAACCACAAGGTCGAGTACTAGCAAGCCAATAGGCCTCACTGCCATCAGATGAACTGACAGGAGATGTAACGACCCAAGAATCCGATACCCGGAACCCTCCAAGTACCCGACCCTTGGACCGCCACCCACGGATCCGAAGACCCGGAAGGGTTAGAAATATGTCCAGTGAGATATACAACAGGTTACAATAGCTAAACAATATAAAGAAAAGCAACAGCGGAATAAAAATACACACAAAGTCCCAGATAATAATTCAAGTGCAAATAAGAAAAATAGATACTAACCATTGCTAACGTTGCTGATCACAAGCGGCACAACGCAGACCGAACGAACACGAGCATCGGCTCCCTCGAGCACAAACCTGAAAGGAAGTAAGGGGGGAATGAGCTTCGCGAACGAAGCCCAGTAGGGAACCCCAACCCCTCACCGGTTCGACAGCGGAAACAAGAACAACACAGCTAAACTAGGCAGAAAGAACAGCGCTACTAAAGTAACCAAGCTAACTACACCAAGCGGAAGGACGGCGGTAACCAAGCAACGAGATTACTAACTAAGCAGGAGATATAATAAAGCAATAACACGACTGAGCAAGTACTGAAATAATTAAACGGAAAATACACATGTCCACAAGTATCGCCACACGGCACAACAACACACCGACTCACCTCGGAAACGTGCTCCGAGCACGCCACACAACTGCACAAGCAGACGGTAAAACCCTTGTCTGGACAAGACACACTAGCCACAACCCAGCCTCTACTAGTCAGTGGTCAGCTGCGCCCACCGGCGTTACCACTCGACCACGAGTCCGGTCTCCCCTCCCGTCGGAGTGAGACGCGTGGACAAACACAACCACAAGCCGTAGTCTGGCCGGACTACGGTCCCATGCCTGTCCTCCCGACACGGCTCCGGAACCGTGTAAGGCGAGGCAGTGAGAACGGACTAGCTGGCCCGCACCGCGACACTCCAAACTCCGCGGGACCCGGACCAACTAAGTGAGCTCACAAAACGACTCAACGCCGCTGTCAACACCGTTTTCCCCTTCGTCCAGAGAAACGCTCGACGGACGCACTCGTGGCTCGGAGACCACCCTCAACGGGCCCACGAGGATGGGGGTCCCGGGGAACGGTAACAACCCGAACGCGCACCGTGCGCTGGGACAAGCCTCAAGTGCCAAAGCATGGCGAAGACTAGTAAGGCGCAGTGCAGGGAGTCAGCACAAGCGTCACGAGTACGGAACGGAAACTCGATGCGGAAACGGATCCTTAAAGTACCTGATTGAGGGTCAACCATGGAAAGCTAGGAATTACCCCGGACAGTCGGTCGGCCCTCGGAACCACCCCACGGGTGCGGAAACCCCAACACGGCTGTTCGGGTCAAACAGTCAAACGGCCTCAACGGCCCGGTCGGAGCCGACCCAGGCAGGCCCAGAAACCGAGGAACGCGGTATGACGACTCAATTATATATATTACTATCCGAGACGGTCAGTCGACCTCGGAACACCCCGACGGGTGCCGGAAACACTGCACGACTGTCCCCGGTTGACCGGTCAACAGACACTACCGGCCCGATCGGAGCCGACCCGGGTGGGCCCGACCACCACGTGGCTCGGGAAGACAGCCACCCACCCCGGTCGAACCCGCCGGGCACGGCCGGCGCGACGACACACGAAAAACGGCGCGAAAACGGCGCGAAACGGAGCTCAAACGGCCACAAACGGGTCTGCGGCACAATGTGCCGCAGAGGACTCCCAAACCAGCGCCCCGGCGCACAATGCGCCAGGGTGGCTGGTGCAAACGCGCCACCCAGATCCAAAGCAGATCTGGGCGCGTTGCGCCACCTCCTTCTTCCTCCCGATCTCCCCTGCGGAGGTGAGGAGGAGAAGGAGAAGGGGGGCGGGGGCGGCCGGCCGGCCACTGCCGGCGCCGGCGCCGGCGGGAGGGGGGGTCGCCGGACGGCGCGGCGGCCGCCGGCGGCGCTCCCCTCGCGGAAAGACCTCCGGGCCGGAGGTTGCACAGAAGAGAGAGAAAAGGGAGAGAGAGGAGAAAACGGGAGCAGGAAGAGAGAGAGAGGCGGGGGGGCTACGGCGGCGCACAGGGGGAGGGGAGATCCGGCCGACGCCGGAGAGGGAGGAGGGATCCCTACCAACGGCGGTAGGATCCGCCGGCGACGACCCCAGGCGGCGTCGACGACGGGCGCGCGGTTTCACCCGCGCACGGCGTCCTACGTGCGCGGGCTCCGGGCGGCGGCGGCGCGGCGAGGCAGCGGCGGCCTCCTCCTCCGGGCGGTGCGACGAAAGCAGCAGCAGCGGCAGGAAGAGAAGAGAGGGGGGAGAGAGAACGCGAGCAAGAGAGAGAGAGAGCCGAGGGGAAGAGAGAGGAGGAGAACCGCGAGGAGAGAGAGGAGAGCAGAAACACGAGAGAGAGGGGGAGGAGAAGATGGCGGCGAGAGGGAGGGGAGGCGATGAGAGGGTTGGGAGAGGGAGAGGGCAAGGCGGGAGGGGGGGTTCTCCCCTTACCCGAAATGGCCAGGCGGCCTCTTCTGGGGCTCCCCTGCACGTAGTGTGCATGGGGAAAGGGGGGGGACCACTCCCCCTCCCCTCCCAGTCCTCACAGGAGACTCCACTTCTAGACTCACCAACACCACGCACAACAAAAAACCAACGAAGGGTTGGCAGCGCACCCGCCACGCGCACACAGAGCTCAGCGTGGGTACCGACGTGCCAACCACCAAAAGACGCGCAACCACACGGGAACTGAACCAACTGCAGAGGTCAAGGACAACACGTCGACCTCAGAGGGACCCAGAACAAAGCAGGGCACCACAATCAAACACACTCGCTACGCAAGCAAGGAGGAAAAATCGAGACACAGGCCACAACCAATGCCTGGCGTACCACCGATAGGGCTACCTAGACAAGGCAAGGCAGCCACCCCACAGCGGAACGGTACAACCACAAGGCTCAGGCTAGAACAGGTCCTAGAGGCAGAAAACTCAACGCCTCCAACACCGAGCGAAGTCGTGAAACGACGCACAAATCTCACGATTAGGCACACGGTACAACACATGATGCTACCACAAGCACCAGGAGCCACCCAAGGTACAACACAATGCACCAAGGCTCCAGACGGCACAAAACCGAAACACTCGAGCACGAGCACGCGGTGTTACCACAAACACCAAAAGTAAACAAAGTGCAACACAGGTGCACCAGCGGCCGAAACAACGCCACGGGCTAACAGGAAGGACTTTCCACCTGAGACCTACCAAAAGCCACGCACAAAGAACCGCAAGCCTGAAAGAGCGCAACAGGCCACGTCGGCCCCAGCCCTTGAGGCACAAAACACGAAGCATCGGAGAAAACACTCAAGGTGCAGCACACGCAACTGCACCAACGGCTGGAGACGACACAGGGCCCACCGAAGGGGACTCTCCACCAGAGACCGACAAGGGAAGCACTCGAAAAGCCGACAACATCAAGAGCACAACAATCACGTCGGCTTCGAAAGCACACCAAAACACGGAGTACCGACTCTGCCACAGAGGGAGCGAAAACCACAGCAACTCCCTGGCGTGCAAAAGCAAGAAGCACCACCTCTATCACGACTGATAGAGAGGCCAACACCAAAACGACGACGCGAAAAGCCTCCAAGGCACAAGCCGAGGCACCACCGAGCATACAACGGAATAGTGCTTGCATGAGCAAGCCAATCATGAAAAACCAATCCACAGCAGAGCAACGCGCACGCCTGCAACCCAACAAGAACCGGTACTACCTCGCACTAAACCAACAAGGACCCAGCGCCCCAAATTGCCAGGCAGGCAGCAATAAACCATCACAACGACAAACGGCACAAACAGGTCCACCGACCCACGGCGCCACAAGGAAACGCCGGCACGAGGGGAGCAAACAACTCAACCCAAAAACAACTCCAGGGAAGGTGACTCCACCAGAAGGTCGCAACGATGCGCACCCCGGCAACACAACACCATAGTGGAGCACCACCACCCCGAGCAACCGACGAAAATCAGAGGAAGGAGACGCACGAGTCTCTTCCACACGCGAGAGGCGAAACCACAACGCGAGACTGACGCTTCCATAAGAAGCACAGCCCTCCGAGCACCATGACACTCACCAGACCACCATCTGCGAGAGCACGCCGGGCGCAAGAACAAAGCAGACCACCTGAGCCACGGGACACTCAAAGTCCCACCAGCACGTGCACGAACTACGAGACAACTGGAACGACGAGCAACAGCTGGCCAACCACAAAGCAGACACACGGCCAAGCACACAATGCCTTGACCGACAACGCCGAAACAGGCTGTAACACAGACAGTCCCAACCAGCAAACAACGACAGCTCATCTCCATAAAGAAGAGTGAGCAGCGACAACCAAAAAACCGAACAGCAGCTTGGGGAGAGAACCTCCACCAAAAGCGCCTAGAGCCATCCTGGGAGAACCTCACCAAAACGCAGCCCAACCAAACGGCACACTGCGAACCACAGGGGCACACAACAGTGGCCCGAAACAAACACGGAGCACTCCTGGGAAGAACCTCCACTAGAAGCGACAAAGGGCAATCCTGGGAAGAACCTTCACCAGAATGCACAACCCAAACGACCAAACAACACTGACCATCCGAGAGAACACTGCAGCAAGCAAGACTGCAGAAGCAATGCAAGCCGGTTCTGGGAGAACCTCCACTAGAACCACCAAGGCACCGCTCTGGGAAAAACCCTCCAGAACGCACCAGCCAAACCAACAGCACACCTCAGACTCTGAGGTAGCACGTCAACAGCAGAAATGAGCACGAAACAGTCCTGAGAGAAACACTCACCAGGACACAACAAAAATTTTCTAAGAAACCCCACCAGAACACAGGGCAACCAAGCGATGCACCTCCCCAGAGGGCAACGCAACAGCAACCAGAACGGCACAGCACACAGCTATGGGAAACCTCACTACCACCAAAAAGAACCGACAGAGAGGAACTCCAGGAGCACCTCACTAGAGTTCACAATCAGCCAGCGCCAGGCTGACAACTGTTGCCCAGCTAGCTAGCCCAGAGGGGGGGTGAATGGGTTATAAAACTCGATGCTTGATTAAAACCTGTTTACTGAAAGGATTGCACAACTTAATAACCATTAGAGTTAGAGCAAACAAGACAACAAAACACAAACACAACCAAAGACACAAGGATTTTTATCCTGGTTCGGAACTCCTCTCCACAGGAGACCTACGTCCAGTCCCTGAGCAATACCTCAGGATTTTACTACCAAGGTACAATCCCCCTTAAGGATCCTTACACCCAGCCTCAACTGGTCTTCCTTCAGCCTGAAGGGAACAACACCACCCTGGATACCACCAGGTCTTCCTTCGTCCAGAAGGGAACAACAACCACCCTGGATACCACCAGGTCTTCCTTCGTCCAGAAGGGAACACAAACTAATCAGAAAAAGGTTGTGAAAACAGGCTTCAGATTCTAGCTTAACCAGCTACAACCTGAAGCTCCTAAGCCCCGGAGAGAAAGAGATTTAACAAGGTTTTTCTCTCCAAGGACCACACAGGCTCTTACAAATGAGAAGATTTCTTTGAGCACAGAGAGCTAAGAGCTTTGAACGAGGTTTTTGAGTGGAGGCTTCGCTCTTCTTCAAAGTTCTAAAGATTGAGAGAGATGGATTCCTTTCTTCTTCTAAATCAGCGATGTTGCTCTATCAGTTATCTTCTTTTCGTCTTGAGTTCTTCTATTTAAACTGCTGATTCAAATTCGAACGTTGATATGTCCGTTGTCTCTTATCCTTGTGTACGTTAGACTGGTTACTGAGGAAGCTTCTGATCGTCAGTCTTTTATCCTGGTGTACACGCCAAAGAGATGTCATAGAACTTTGTATCTTGAGTCCAACGTTGTCCAGTGAGTCTTGTCAGATATCTGTAAGCATATCATCAATAAATAGAAGACAGCTAGGACTGCTGTCTATGTTTAGCTGAGAGGGAACAGATATTGCAATATATAGCAAAGCTCCTTTCTGTCCAAAAAGTACGTAGACAGAGTAGCATAGAAATGGGAGATTGTCTGCATGCATGGGAGATACGATCGGCGGAGAGCATTTAATGCATAGCAGTCAACAGACAAGATATGACTTTGATTTCAACGCTATATAAAAGCATTATACTGAGCAGAAAGAAATTTGATAAAAAGAATCTTGCTGACTTCATCACTTATGAAATCGTTATGAATTATAGCAAGTCGTTATGAACTGTAAAGAAATCGTTGTGATAACTTATGGCCGTTAACACACAGTCGTGTGAGTTCTAAGAAGTCGTTGTCTGAAAGAAAAGAAATCGTTGTGACCGATAAAGAAGTCGTTACGCGACGAAATCGTGTTGATAATGAAGAAGTCGTTGCGCGAAATCGTTATGACTAATGAAGAAGTCGTTGCGCGAAATCGTTATGACTAATAAAGAAGTCGTTGCGCGAAATCGTTATGACTAATGAAGAAGTCGTTGCGCGAAATCGTTATGACTAATGAAGAAGCGTTGCGCGAAATCGTTATGACTAATAAGAAGTCGTTGCGCGAATCGTTATGACTAATGAAGAAGTCGTTGCGCGAATCGTTATGACTAACAAAGAAGTCGTTGCGCGAAATCGTTATGACAACAAAGAAGTCGTTACGGCTAGAGAGTCGTTGCGAGTCTAAAGAATCGTTACGGGCTCTAAAGAAGTCGTTACGGCTTGAGAGTCGTTGCGAGTTCTAAAGAAATCGTTACGAGCTCTAAGAAGTCGTTACGGCTTGAGAGTCGTTGCGAGTTCTAAAGAAATCGTTACGGGCTCTCTAGAGTCGTTACGGCTTGAGAGTCGTTGCGAGTTCTAAAGAAATCGTTACGGGCTCTAAAGAAGTCGTTACGGCTTGAGAGTCGTTGCGAGTTCTAAAGAAATCGTTACGGTAACGATTCGAGTGATCCGGTCAAAGAGGAAGTCGTTCTGCTTATCAAAGAAGTCGTTACAGGGACTTAGATAGAAATGATGGGACTTACCAGATTGTCTTGATCTTTCATTTTTCTTTTGCTTCCTGTTCTCAAGGCTCAAGAAATCCATTAGTGTTATTTTGTTAATCATCAAAATTAATATATAATAAATGAAATATTTATTATGGGGACAGTTTGGTCATCAATCTCCCCTTTTTGATGATGACAAAATATACTAAACATCAGACAAAAAATGAAATATGTTTTTCAGATTTACGTTAGTTGTCTCCCCCATTTTGTCATTAGGCAAAAAGATAAGCTGAGACAAAGAAGAGAGAAAGATTTGTATTAAGAGAGAGAAAGATAATACATAGGAGATAACATGAGGCATGCTGTGAGATGACAGCCCATGCCTTGATCTCAAGATCTTCAAACAATTGCAGAAAAAACACCAAAGGTCACTGAGAAAGAGGGTCCCATGGAAGGGATGTTCCTCTGAAGGTAGAGTTGCCTTTGCTGCTCTATGAACTCTCCATACTGAGTTTTGTCCAAAATGATCTGAAGTAGGTACTCTTGCAAAACTGGCCCTATGGAGAAATCGGTCAAGGAAATTGGATAGAGAAGTTGCTGAGTTAACAGATCCTGCTTTAGGGCATAAAAGGCAGAATATCTAGCTGCCCAGACAGCATAGAGCTCTGGTAAGGGTGCGATGGAGTTGAGATCCATAAAGGCTCTGCAGAAAGAGTCGACTTCCTCTGACTAATACCAGATCTTGATTGATGGCTTCCAGTTGCTGATAAGAGGCCCGATATAGACGCTCCCATTCTGAGGAGGTGAGTCGTTCACACTCAGAAATGAGTGGAGCTAAGGTCTGAGAAGATATGCGGCCAGAGTGATATTCTCTGAAGATGAACCGCAGAAATGAGGGTGATCGGCCCTGCTTGGCTGACATCCGGCCCAGCTGCCTTGCAAACATATCTAGAGCCTGAGATCCAGCATCTGAATTAAGCACTAAGAGTGCAGCTTCGGCAGAAGCACTGGAAAATCAACTTTGAAGGAGACAAAGTCTACTGAAAGAGGCAGTTGATTGGGTTTTCTGATTGCAGCACAGTAATCTTCGAGTTGAACTGGCAAAATTGAACTTCTGGAATCTTGTTCAATAACAGAAGTCACTGTACAACTGAAAAGCTCTGGCAATTCGAATTTCCTTCAAAATGAAGGATCCCCAAGGTCTTGTGCTGGAAGATGAACCACTCAGAGAAGGTGAGTGGGTGATCTCTGAGAGAGAGGGATTCGGCCCTTGCAGTCAGGTATTTGGAGTACTGACCCTTGTTCCCTTTGATGGCTGCCCCACTGATCTTCAGTCTTGAACTCAGTGCCCTCAAAGATTTTTGGACTTGAAAGGTTGAGATATCTGAGTGAAAGGAAGAACATGGCTAGGTGTTCGGAGAGGTTGAGAAAAGGAATACCATAAATGGTAGAAAGAATGCATTTCTGAAGGTATTCTCTGTAGATAGGTCTTCTCTTAGGATCAAGGTAAGAGAGTACCATAAGGAGGGTAGAGAGAGCAGAAGGAGTGCTTAGAGAGGAAGAGGTTTTTCTCTTTTCAGGACAGGACTAGGAGGGTCAGTCCTGTGAATGTGAGAGGCTGTGGAAAGAATGGTGAGGAGAATGTTCCTTTCAAAATGATCTGGAACATTGGTGTCAAAATGCCAAGAGGCAGAGGTTTCATTGGAGGAAAGGTAACAGAATTAGGAGGAGTAGGAGGATAGAAAAGGTGTTTAGGATAAAGGAAGAGGTGATTGAGGTTGAGATGATTGAGTTTGAATAGGAGAAGGTTGAGGAGTTAATGAGGATGAAGCTGAGATGAGAGGTGGAGTAGGTGAGAAGAGGGTTTGAGAGAAGTAGAGGATGAGGAAGGTTGGTGCGAGGCATGGGATGTTTTATGGTTGGTGGAGCAGGGAGTGCAGTAGGAGGAGATGAAGGTGTGGAGAGGGTTGGAGTGGCAAGAGATGAAGATCAGGGGCCTTGGAAACAGACACAGGCTCTTTTCTTTGACCTTACTTTCTCTGACTGCAGGAGGTGGTCCTGAAGACCCTGAGGTGCTGCACTGGTCCGGGTGACCCAACAACTGATGGCCCTGATGGCCCTGACCCTTGAGCTGGAGGCCCTGGTGGCCTAGGAACTTCAGCTTGAGGCCCTGGTGGCCTAGGAACTTCAGCTTGAGGCCCTGGTGGCCTAGGAACTTCAGCTTGAGGCCCTGGTGGCCTAGGAACTTCAGCTGGATGGCTCTGAGTGGGTGCAGGAGGGACACCACTAGACTTTGAAATACTGGCCAGCAAACTCTTCATATCAGACATTTCCTTATTGAAGTACCTCATTGCATTTCTTATTGAGGATACGTCTGAGGAGGTTGACACTTGATTTGAAACAATTCCTTGAATACCATTCTGAACTGATGTCAGGATCTCTCCTTGGGCTTTTAGCAAGGCCATAACATGCTTCAACTTTATTTTCCTATGCCCTTCCTTGACCTCCTGTGAACAACCCTTTTCTGCTTTCCTGGCTGAGAGACAGCTCCTCAGCTGCACTTGGGGCCTACATTCTCTGGCCTTTCACTCTCAGCAACTCCCCCTGAATGGGAGCAGGGCTTCAAAACTTTCTTGCTCCCCCTGAGCAGGAGCTTCTTCCAAGACTACATCTTCATCATGGTCCACCTGCCTGAGAAGAGACTATGGGAGGGGAATGGAGTCCAAATCTCTCTTAAATTGAGGAGACTAGGTGGTGGGCGAGGAATCTGCCACACCAGCTGCACCCTCTTCCAATTGAGCTTCGAATGGGCATCCCACAGCTGACTCAACTGTTCTTGCTCTGCTGGACTTGCTGCTTCTTGCTCTACTTCTACTGCCTGGAATATCTGCAATAACTGCTTCTCCTTCAGCCACAGAGGATTCGCCACTCCGTCTTGCACTGAAAAGCCACTTTTCTTCAGGTTTCTGGACCTTATAGGACTGGCCCATCTTTTCAGCTACCGCCCCTGACAGATCTACTCCAAAGTGCTTGAAGATCTTGGTCAGAAGATGGGCATATGGAAGGGAAACATTCAGCTTGCTCTTGTGTTCCCATAGTTGGCATGTGCAAACAACATTCGCTCATCATCACGGCGGCCAGGTTTATCTCTTTGTTCTGGATTGCCCAGAACATTATGTCTGAATCTGCCCTAGTGCATGAGGAAAAGGTAGCACTACGGGGAACTAAGATTTGGCAGACTATGAAGTGCAGCAACCGGTTGAACGCGGACATCTGATTAATATCCAGCTTCCCATCCTTCAACTTAAATCCTGGACCGATGATCCCGAGACCTTTGACTTCATCATTCACAGAGTGAATGCCACTAATCCTGAGGTCTTCACTCCAAACAGATCATGCAACAGCTCACGGGTTATTCTGATTTGGATACCCTTGACAGAGGAAAACAAGGGATCCATCTGCTTCTGACTTCAGACAGACGTAGAAAGCTTTACCAAATCCGGGTAACTTACTTCACTGAATGTGACCACATCCATCCACTGCGATCTCTTAAAGTATCAACTAGCCTGGCCATCCCACTCTTCTCGAGATTCTGAACATCCACTGCCTTATTTCCGCAAATCTTTGTCTTCACGAAAGTAAATCTTTCTTGCTCCTTTGGGGAAAATACTCAGCACTGTAGCCCCCACACTTCCGGAGATCAACGGAGCGGCCATGGGTGCAGAGAAGAAAGGATTTGGAAGGGAGGATGATGGAAGGGACGGAAGTTTTTCGAAGGAGTTCTTCGCGGGAAGAAAGAAGGCTTCGAAAGTTGCAGAGAGACGATCCCAAAATCGTTAGGGCTTCGAAAGTTGCTTTAGGTGAACAGATAGAGAAATAAAAAAGGGGGTAAAGGTGGAAGGCGAATCGATCTCAAAACGGTTTGGATAATTAATATTATTTTAATGACGGGAGCGCCAACGGCGGCAAGGGTAAAAGCGACAAAAAGTTTTGACAAGTCAAACAACTTTCTACACAGAAGCGGTCAAAGCATATAGATAACTAGAGTTTTGCTTAACTTTAACGGAGAGAGAACTTTTCATTTAATCTGAAAATTTATATGTCAATAAAATCACAGAAGTTCTTTCACAAATTGCACATCCCTAGTTCCCTCTAAGAGATGTAAATCTCTCTTCAGGTAGGGCTTTTGTGAAGATATCTGCTAATTGACCATTTGTATCTATAAACGAAATTTCTAAATTACCACTAGCTACATGGTCTCGAATAAAATGATATCTTACCTCAATGTGTTTCGTCCTTGAGTGTTGAACTGGATTTTTGGTGAGGTTGATGTGCTCATTGGAGTTGATAATGACTTTGCATCTTCAAATCCAAATTTCTTCAACAGCTCTTGGTGTACTTTGCTTGACAGATATGAGTGCCATCCTTCCCTTGCTTGATTTGCAATCCAAGGAAGTAGCTTAACTCCCCCATCAAGCTCATTTCGAATTCTCCCTGCATAAGCTTTTCAAAGTACTTGCAAAGAGATTCATCAGTAGATCCAAAAATAATATCATCCACATAGATTTGTACAAGAAGTATATATTTAACTTTAGATTTTTAAATAATGTACTATCTACTTTACCTCTAGTGAAACCATGATTTAATAAGAAATTACTGAGCCTTTCATACCAGGCTCTAGGAGCTTGCTTTAGACCATATAAAGCCTTATGTAATTTAAATACATGATTTGGAAATTCAGAGTCGTCAAAACCTGGAGGTTGTTCAACATAAACTTCCTCCTTGATGAAACCATTTAAAAAGGCTGATTTGACATCCATTTGAAAAAGTTTTAAATCAAGTGCGGATGCATAAGCAAGTAAAATTCTAATGGCCTCAAGTCTAGCTACAGGTGCATAAGTTTCATCGAAATCTATGCCTTCCTCTTGGGAGTAGCCTTGAGCCACCAATCTGGCTTGTTCCTTAAGATTATTCCAGACTCATCCAGTTTATTTCTGAACACCCATTTGGTGCCAATAACTGAATGATTGGATGGTCTAGGAACAAGTGACCATACTTGGTTTCTCTTGAACTGATTTAGTTCATCTTGCATGGCTAATATCCAAGATTCATCAGATAAAGCTTCATTGACTGTCTTAGGCTCTACTTGAGAAACAAATGCTAAATATCGCATGGAATTACATTACCTCTGGTTCTTACCCCTACAGATGGATCACCAATGATGTTTTCAGGAGGGTGATCTTTCTGATGTCTCCATTCCTTTGGAAGATCTTTATGTTGGATTTCTGTTTGCTGCAATTCTTCCAGAGTTGGATCCTCTTTGTCCTTAATTGAAGTTTTCTTTAATTTTTCGGACAAGACATCTGCATCATCAATGTCACTAATTTCTTCTTTTTCAAGGAAGGGTTAGATTCATCAAAAATAACATGCACTGATTGTTCAATTAATAAGGAACGTTTATTGAAAACTCTATAGCCTTTAGGTTTAGAGGAATACCCCATGAAAATGCCTTCATCTGATTGGCATCCAACTTACCAATGTCCCTTTTCCATTGTTATGGATGAAGCAAGGACATCCAAATACTCTGAAATGGCTAATCTTTGGCTTCTTTTCTTTGTAGAGTTCATAAGCAGTCTTTTTCAGAATTGGCCTGATCATCACTCTATTTATGATATAGCATGCAGTGTTGATAGCTTCGGCCCAGAAATATCTTGGCAGATCATATTCTGATAACATTGATCTTGCCATGTCCAAAAGAGTTCTGTTTTTCCTCTCAGCAATTCCATTCTGTTGAGGTGTCCTTGGAGCTGAGAAGTTGTGCTCAATTCCTTGATCATCACAGAACTTCGCAAATTTTCATTCTGAAACTCACCACCATGATCTGATCGAATAGAGACAATTGAGAATTTCTGATCTTTCTGAACTTTCTTACTGAAGCTGACAAAATTCTCAAATGTGTCATCTTTGTGCTCTAAAAAGGATACCCAAGTGAATCTTGAATAATCATCAACTATTACAAATCCAAAATTCTTTCCTCCCAAACTGGTAGTCCTCATTGGCCCAAATAAGTCCATGTGAAGTAGTTCTAAGGGCTTTGAGGTGGTTACTACAGTCTTTGATTTGAAGGAGCTCTTGGTGTGCTTTCCTCTTGCACAAGGTCTGCAAATGCTATCCAATCTGAAATTCACCTTTGGCAGTCCTTCAACTAGTTTTCTTTTTCTGAGCTTGTTCAGCCCGTCCAGGCTGCAGTGGCCCAATCTTCTGTGCCACAACTCAGTTGATTTATCTTTGCTAGCTGCCAAACACACATCTTGATTCTTGAGTTCATCAAGATATAGAACATACAAATTCTTTTCTCTGTAGGCTTCAAATATGACTTCACCATCTTTTAAGATACTGCATTTTGATTCTTGAAACTGAATTTGATGGCCTTTGTCACACAACTGGCTGATGCTGATGAGATTGTGCTTTAACCCTTTGACCAGCATTACATCCTTTATGACTGATTTTCCTTTGATGTTCACAGACCCGCTTCCTATCACAGTCCCTTTTCCATTATCTCCATAGGTAACTGTACCTTCTTCAGCTTGGAGATCAACAAATATCTTCTTGTTGCCTGACATATGCCTTGAGCACCCACTATCCAAATACCATTTGGATGCTCGAGGGTTAACCTGAAATGAGAACATCAAGCTTTAGGTACCCAAATTCTCTTTGGGTCCTGATTGGTTAGTATCATCAACTTTACCTTTTAATATCCATTTTTTATGTCTTGTTGGGCATGTCATTCTAATGTGTCCTAGCTTGTTGCAGTGACTGCAGCAGGACAACTTAGTTACTTTTTCTATGTATTTGAAATCAGCTTTGTATGCTACATCTTGTTCAGGTACAAATTTTGGTGTAGGATATATTTTAGGGTATATTATGGTTTCTTCATTATCTGGGGGTGTATATCCTAGTCCATTTTTCTTTTTACCCGATCTCCTAGCACCTTTTAATATTAAAGAGTTTTTGCCATTAGTAAATTTTTCTAGGGTGCTTGCTAGTGTATTGTTTTCTTCTTTTAATTCATTTACAGTTTTTCTTAGATCATCTGAGTTTTCCTGTTTTTCTAGGTCAGTGATTTTTCTGTTCTTGTCTTTTAAATTTTCACATAATAGTTCATTTCTTCTCTTAAGCTCAACTATTTGTTTTTCTAGTTCTTCGTTTTCAGATTTTAAATCTGAGTTGGTATTTTCGAGACATGTGATATTTTTCTTGCTTAGCTTAAGTAGTTTACACACTTCTTTATACTTATTGTAGAGTTCATTAAATGCACTTTCCAAATTATCCGAATCTGAGTCATTACAGGAATCGAAAGAAGAGTCAGATGTTACCTTCTCCTCGGTATTCGCCATGAGAGCCAAGTTGGCTTCTTCACCTTCACTGCTGAGCTTGACTCACTATCTGAGTCACTGCTGTTGTCCCATGCAGCTGCCATGGCTTCTTTTTGAATCTTCTGAACTTCTTGGAGCTGTCCTTCTTCTTGTGATCATTTTCTTTAACATTGGACAGTCTGCCTTGATATGTCCAGGTTTCTTGCATTCATAGCAAAGTGGCTCATTCCTCTTCTGATCTTTTCCATCTGGTCTCTTGAGATCTTTGTTTTTCTTGAAATACCTCCTACCAGATTGGAACTTCTTCTTCTTTGCCAAGATTCTCTGCAATCTTCTTGAGAGCATGGCTTCTTCATCATCACTATCTTTGCTATCTTCACTGTTATCTAGGGATTCTTCTGATGAGTCCCCATTAGCTTTAAGCGCATTTGACTGCTTCTTCTACTGGAGGATTCTCCTAGTCTTTCCATGTTTATTTCATGGGCCATGAGAGACCCAATGAGTTTTTCTACTGACATTCTCTTAAGATCATTAGCTTCTTCGATAGCTGTGACCTTTGCCGTCCATGAAGATGGCAGGGATCTGAGAATCTTTCTTACCATATCTGCATTTTCATATGACTTTCCTAGACTTGCTAGGCCATTAGTAATGTCAGTAAATCTACTAAACATTTGGGTAATAGACTCACCTGTTTGCATTTGAAATCTTTCATACTGAGTGACAAGAATGTCAATTCTTGTCTCCTTTACTTTGTCTGTACCTTCATATGTGATCTTTAACTTTTCCCACATTTCCATGGAGGATTTGCATGCTGAAACTCTGTTGAACTCTTTCTTGCTTAGAGCACAACATAGAATGCTCTTAGCTTTACAGTTCAAGGAGATTTTCTTTCTATCTTCATCTGTCCATTGTGCTTTCTCATTTGTGACGACCAGATCACCTTCTTCCACTATTGACCAGATTTGATAGTCGTGGCCTTGTAGAAAGTATTCCATCCTGGTCTTCCAATACGTATAATCTTCACCATCGAACAAAGGAGGTCTGTTGACAGACTGACCTTCGAAGTGACTTTGGGCTGCCATAGATCTTTGCTCTTCAGATCGTTAGATCTTCTTCTTTGTCGAAGAGACGGGCTCTGATACCACTTGTTGCCCAGCTAGCTAGCCCAGAGGGGGGGTGAATGGGTTATTAAAACTTCGATGCTTGATTAAAACCTGTTTACTGAAAGGATTGCACAACTTAATAACCAGGTTAGAGTTAGAGCAAACAAGACAACAAACACACAAAACACAACCACAAGACAAGGATTTTATCCTGGTTCGGAACTCCTCTCCACAGGAGACCTACGTCCAGTCCCTGAGCAATACCTCAGGATTTTACTACCAGGGTACAATCCCCCTTAAGGATCCTTACACCCAGCCTCAACTGGTCTTCCTTCAGCCTGAAGGGAACAACAACCACCCTGGATACCACCAGGTCTTCCTTCGTCCAGAAGGGAACAACAACCACCCTGGATACCACCAGGTCTTCCTTCGTCCAGAAGGGAACACAAACTAATCAGAAAAAGGTTGTGAAAACAGGCTTCAGATTCTAGCTTAACCAGCTACAACCTGAAGCTCCTAAGCCCCGAGAGAGAAAGAGATTTAACAAGGTTTTTCTCTCCAAGGACCACACAGGCTCTTACAAATGAGAAGATTCTTTGAGCACAGAGAGCTAAGAGCTTTGAACGAGGTTTTGAGTGGAGGCTTCGCTCTTCTTCAAAGTTCTAAAGATTGAGAGAGATGGATTCCTTTCTTCTTCTAAAATCAGCGATGTTGCTCTATCAGTTATCTTTTTTTCGTCTTGAGTCTTCTATTTAAACTGCTGATTCAAATTCGAACGTTGATATGTCCGTTGTCTCTTATCCTTGTGTACGTTAGACTGGTTACTGAGGAAGCTTCTGATCGTCAGTCTTTTATCCTGGTGTACACGCCAAAGAGATGTCATAGAACTTTGTATCTTGAGTCCAACGTTGTCCAGATGAGTCTTGTCAGATATCTGTAAGCATATCATCAATAAATAGAAGACAGCTAGGACTGCTGTCTATTGTTAGCTGAGAGGGAACAGATATTGCAATATATAGCAAAGCTCCTTTCTGTCCAAGAAAAGTACGTAGACAGAGTAGCATAGAAATGGAAGATATTGTCTGCATGCATGGGAGATACGATCGGAGAGCATTAATGCATAGCAGTCAACAGACAAGATATGACTTTGACTTTTCAACGCTATTAAAAAGCATATACTGATGCAAGAAAGAAATTGATATAAAAGAATCTTGCTGACTTCATCACTTATGAAATCGTTATGAATTATAGCAAGTCGTTATGAACTGTAAAGAAATCGTTGTGATAACTTATGAAGCCGTTACAACAGGCAAGTCGTTGTGAGTTCTAAAGAAGTCGTTGCAAGAAATCGTTGTGACCGATAAAGAAGTCGTTACGCGAAATCGTTATGACTAATGAAGAAGTCGTTGCGCGAAATCGTTATGACTAATGAAGAAGTCGTTGCGCGAAATCGTTATGACTAATAAAGAAGTCGTTGCGCGAAATCGTTATGACTAATGAAGAAGTCGTTGCGCGAAATCGTTATGACTAATGAAGAAGTCGTTGCGCGAAATCGTTATGACTAATAAAGAAGTCGTTGCGCGAAATCGTTATGACTAATGAAGAAGTCGTTGCGCGAAATCGTTATCTAACAAAGAAGTCGTTGCGCGAAATCGTATGACTAACAAAGAAGTCGTTACGGCTAGAGAGTCGTTGCGAGTTCTAAAGAAATCGTTACGGCTCTAAAGAAGTCGTTACGGCTTGAGAGTCGTTGCGAGTTCTAAAGAAATCGTTACGAGCTCTAAAGAAGTCGTTACGGCTTGAGAGTCGTTGTGAGTTCTAAAGAAATCGTTACGGGCTCTAAAGAGGTCGTTACGGCTTGAGAGTCGTTGCGAGTTCTAAAGAAATCGTTACGGGCTCTAAAGAAGTCGTTACGGCTTGAGAGTCGTTGCGAGTTCTAAAGAAATCGTTACGGTAACGATTCGAGTGATCCGGTCAAAGAGGAAGTCGTTCTGCTTTATCAAAGAAGTCGTTACAGGGACTTAGATAGAAATGATGGGACTTACCAGATTGTCTTGATCTTTCATTTTTCTTTTGCTTCCTGTTCTCAAGGCTCAAGAAATCCATTAGTGTTATTTTGTTAATCATCAAAATTAATATATGAATAAATGAAAATATTTATATGGGACAGTTTGGTCATCAACAACAACCACAGACAAGGTCGCAGCGCCCAACTAGCGGTGAGACACGGCATACAAAGCACCTGCTTAGCTCGGCGTCCCGAGCACAGTGCACAACGGCGCACAGGCACACGAGGCCAAACACACAACAATGACAACACACACCCCAACAACAGAGGGGCAGCCAACAAGGCAGGGACACCTTCCACAGGTTCCACAGGTAACATCCCTGCACCGGTGAAGGCCACACCACACGCAGGCTCTCTCAGCCTTCGCGATGCACACACGCTCAAATGCGCCGAAGGCGACTAGGAGCACTGCACCTGGACTTGCCTGCAAGTGTCCTCCATACGAGAAGACCACTGCCAGTGAGTCCACTGCCAACTGCGCCAGCACGACACGAACACACCGAGCGACCACGCTCGCCATGCACGCGGCAAGCAACAGCTGTAACCCACCTACAGCAAGCGCACAACTCTTGCAGGGAAGCCGCACACCTGCAAAACAATTGAAAGCACACGCCTAACACTAGTCAGACGGTGTCAGCAGCGCACTAGTACCTTCCTTTGGGACAGCTATAGTTATTAACTCCTTACAAATCTCAGTAGACTCCTCGCTTTGATACCAACAGTAACGACCCGACCTCCCGGACCCCCCACCAGGGGCCCGAAATTCGCGTCGCCATACACGGATCCGAAGATCCGGAAGGGTTAGAAGAATTAGTCTAGTGAGATATGTACTGAATTCGAATAACTATAACAATCTGTACAATATACAACGTTTGTACAACGTGTCCCAAGCAAAAGCACAGGTACAAGAAGAAAGGTGCAATCCTTAAGGGGCATACCCCGAGGACTTGCAAAACACAACTCTTAGCTCACTCGGGTACAAGAGCTCACAACACTCGCTCTCACTGCTGTTGACAACACACGGCGCCACAGCCGCCTTCGCAACCCATCCGACACCGAGCTCCCGCGCGACGAGCCCCTAGCTGAAGGAAGTAGGGGGGTGAGCCTCGCGAACAAGGCCCAGTAGGGATTACCAGTCCCTCATCGGCCAGAGCAGTAGGAACTCCGAAAATAGGAAACTACCCTAGAAAGCTGTAGAGCGAGTAACACCTACAGTAGGGTACTACTAAGCAGCGGAAGAGAACATCGCAACACCACGACCACCTACCCAGGTTGTGGCACACACACGACTCCCGCGAAAACCAACGGAGTCGGGCACAAAGCGGAAGTAGTGCTCAGCACACCTGCCGAGACCACGGAACAACCAAGTGAGAACGACGTCTCACTGCAAGCACGGCCACCTCATACTTCTACAAGGTCGAGGGCCCACAAGCAGAACCACCCCGGACCGTGGACACGCCACCAGGTCGGGGAGCCACACACACTGGTGCCATCACGGGCTGGCACCCAAGAACAAGACCATGGAACCGAGAGAACACCGAAGCGAGAACCACCAGAAGCACGGGTCTGCCTAAGGCCAGACCAACGACGCCCACGGAAACTAGGCACAACCGGGATATAACCACCGTGCAAGCTCGGGCAATGAGGAACACTTGGAAACATCGCGAGGAAACGTCATCACAACAACATCAACCAAGCCACCGCCGCTAGCAGCCAAGAGAGGGGGACCCGCAGTCCACACACACTCTGCTCACTAGCCTAGCTCCTGCCTCCACCCCCGCGAAGGGCGAGACAGAGCCGCCACAGAAACACACCAACTCACGCAACACCGCAGCCTGGCCAAGCTGCGGCCTCATGCCTGGCACCACTACGTGGCTCCAGAACCAACGCAAAGAGAGGCAGTGAGACAAAGGACTGTCTGGTCTGCGCCAGGAAAGCACTCCGAACCCCTCGGCGTCCCAGACCCAGACAAGAGAGCTCTACAAATGACTCAGCGCCGCTGTCCAACCTCGTTTTCCCCTCAGCTCCAGAGTCCGCCCTGTCGGCTGCCAACTCGAGCACGCTCGTAGCCCGGAGTACTCCCTCAACAGGCTCCCGAGGACGGGGGTCCCAGGAAACGGAGGCAATCTCTGAACGGGACAAGCCCTCAAGTGCCAAGCACCGGGCGAACATAGAACAGGCAGGGCAACACAACAAAACCACGCCGAACTGTTGGCTTGTAACCACGACAAGCCCAGCAGGCGAGAAGCACGCACAAACCCTCGACAGGGTTGTCGGCCAACTAACCACGCACGGAAAAGCCGGAGTCTCGGAACACTACCAGCTAGCACGGAGACCCGTCGCTCTGCTAATAATCAATTGACCGCCAGTCAATCGATTATTAGATAGATGCGACCCTCCTGGCACCACTGCCAGGACACGGCCACGAAGGTGTCACCTTCGGGTCACTGAATGCAGAGAGGCAACCAACCGCATTCCCTACCAGAAGGTGCTATGGGCAAAGCCTGCCCTGGGGCACACGCCGACATACAACCAGACAACGGAAGCACCCGAGGCGCCCTCAAGCACTGTCGAGACCCCCAAGGCCGTCGCGACACCATCGCGACGGGGAAGGGCACCACGACAGCCTGACGCGACGGGGTGGCGCGTCGCGACAGCAACCCTGTCGCGACTGGAAACCTGGTCGCGATAGCGATCCTTATCGCGGTCACCCAGTGCACCGCGATAAGGTCGCACCCGACCGAGGCGACGCCTCTACTGATGTCGCGGCGCGTCGCACGGCCGCGACATCATCCGGAAGGCAGACCGCCAGGATCCTCAATCCCGGGGCCGCCCACGAGCTACACACAAGCGCACACGGGGGAGGGGAGCATGAGGAAAGCTGTAAGACTATCTACAAAACCCCGAGGGCTCCCGATCCACCCGGATGGGAGAGGGCACAAGAAATCCCTACCTCAAACGAAGAACCGAACCCCGTAGGGCCCTTCTCGTCTGCTAGCCACCTCCTCCTCGCTCCACGCACGTGCCACGACGCCGCCACGAGCCCGCCGGCCTTCACCACGCCCGATCGCCGGAGGGGAGCCGCCCCACCGCCGGAGGAGAGGGAGAAGGGAGAAAGAGGGAAAAGAGGGGAAGGGGTAGCCGGCCTGCGCCTTAAGCGCCCGGCACCCAGAACGTGACGGACCACCCCGTCGCGTTATGGACCTTAACGCGACGGGTCAACGGACCGCGACCAGAACGCGCCCCTCCACAGGTGCCGCGACAACCCGACAGGCAGGACTGACACACCTGCCACTCTGACAGGCGTCAGACGATCGGTCAGCGCAACACGACAAAACACTGTCGCGACCCGTTGACTAGGCGAGGCAAGAACGCGACGGGCAACCCGGGCGCGACAAGAACGCGACGCACAGACTCGCCGCGACACGGATGACTGTCGCGACGGGCACCCACGATGCGACACGAGTCATCCAAGACACCGGAAGGAACGCCGGGAAGCCGGGTCTTACACTTTCCAACCATGAGAACAGTGGGCTTTTCCTTCTTAAGGTTGCCCTCAACAGTCTTCAGCATGTTGAGCATCTCAGCTAAACTCACCTCAATGTTGTTCATTGTAAAGTTTACAATGAACTGGGAATATGAATCTGGAAGTGACTGGAGAATGAGGTCCGTGCTCAGTTCCTTGTCAAGAGGAAAACCAAGCCCCTCGAGCCTCTCAATCCACTCTATCATCTTCAGCACATGAGTCTGTACTGAAGACCCCTCTGCCATGTGAGCTCTGAACAGGGCCTTGGATATCTCATATCTCTCTACCCTGCTCTGCTCTTCAAAGAGCTCTTGCAATTGCTGCATGATGGATCTAGCATCCATGTTCTCATGCTGCCTTTGCAACTCATTGCTCATTGAGGCAAGCATGTAGCATTGGGCCAGAGTGGAATCCTCCTTCCACTTCGCAAATTCAAGTGTTTCCCCTTCAGGTGCATCTAGAGGTGGTTCAGCGGGGATCTCACCTTCCAAGACATAGGCAATGCGCTCAGACCTGAGGACAATCTTCAGGTTCCTGAGCCAATCCGAGTAATTCGGGCCTGTCAATTTGTTGGCATCCAGTATGCCACAGAGCGGGTTACCTGACGACATTTTTGCCTATAAAGGAAATGTAAACACAATTAGCAGATGATCATAATAATAATAATTAAATCTAGATTAGGACTTTAATCAAGATCAGCTCCCACTATTTTTCGACAGACTATATAACCCTCAAATATACAGAGTGGGAGACTCTGACGGTCTCCTAGTGGGGATCGGAATCTTACAGACTCATAGCATGACCTTGTGGATAGCACAACAAATCATACTATGATCTGAAAGTGGTCAACTCTTGACACTTGCAACTCTTGCAATATCTGATCTTATTTTGGCCCCTGAATTTAATGACCTTGTGGATAGAACAACAAGTCATTAAATCAAGTCTAAGCAGTACCATCATTACGTAGCGAGCATAGAGTTGGATGTAGCCCTTGTGGATAGCATAACAAAGCTACACCGTTCCTCTACCCCGTTTAAGGCATCACAATGCCATATTTTTAGTCTATCATCAGATTTGGCAAGCCTTGTGGATAGCACAACAAACTTGCTCGATCTAATGGCAATCCTAAAACTATAATGATGGAGGGCCACATAATTCATTCTTAATGATTACACTACGGCTTAAAATTTAAACGAGGAGAGATTTTGACATATTTTATCTTGGTCTCTATATCTGCATGCTATTGATATATAGAATTTGGAATATCATATATTTAATTATATATATCATAGCACATTCCACATATATCATATATATGAAGAAAAACGATGGATGATCATGGAATTTAACCTAGAGTGGCATTAACAGAGCCAGTTGGTAATCCACAAACATGGCAAACATATGGCAGCCCCACATCGTATGCTCTTGCTTGATGTAACTCTATCTCCATGAAGGTCTTGCATGGTATACTCTCCTCCATCTCCGCCAATCCGCTTCTTAAAATTACAAGTAACATTAAATTAGGCTCGCAGGCCCATAAATGTACATCAGATAATAATAAGAAACCTTGAACAAGTCAAGGGGAGTACATAATAAGAGGGAGATAGAATGTACAACCTGGATTTAATAGAGGGAGAGAGGGAGGCACGCAGTCCTCATAAATTACATCACATGCCATAAATCATAAAAATCATCACATGATATCTAGGTCCATGATCATCCATCCACACATCAACACATCACATGCATCAATAGGCAATTATCACATAATTACTTCTGAAATAACTTTTATTTCAAAAACATAATAATTATATTTTGAAAAACCTATTAACTAAACAATTTAGCTAACATGGATAACATCTAAACAACTTTAGATAAACGCCATTCACCGTTGCTGCATGAATCAGCCAAAATTTTCTGTTAATTAATTTCACAAGAATCACATTCTTAAATTAATTAACATGCATTAATTAGGTGAGAGGAAATAACTAAAACGATTTTAGATTTCCCTTAAACTAATTAAGCAAGGGGTCAAACATATGAAAAATAATTTAACAGAGAGTTAAACCATTTTAAAACTCTTAAAACTAATTTTCATAAATTTATGGTATTTTAAAGAATTTTTCTGGCTTTTAAACAATTTTAAAAACCATTTAAAAACTTAAAAAGGGGGGAAATGGGCCGGTCGGATCCGGCGCGGGCCGGATCCGACCGCGGCCCGCGCGGGACCCGCGGCGTTCTACCCGCGACTTACCCGCGGGCGGACCCGCGCGCGGCCCGCAAGGGATCTGCGCGCGGCCTGCGAGCGGCCCACGTGAGGTCGCCCCCTCCGCCCGAACGGAGGGGGCGCGTGGCTAGGGTGAAACCCTAGCCGCCGTTGCCCTCCAGCGCAGGGCGGCCCCGCCGACCCTTGTGCCGCCATCGGCAGCCGTGGATGGCGCCGACGGCGCCGGAGGCCGCCTCCCATCACCCCAAACATCCAGAAAATTCCGAAAAACCCCCAAAATTGCAGAAAGCGCCCCTTCTTGGACTGTCCAAGAAGCATGGCGGTGGCATCTTGCAGAGGGCCGTGTGACCTCTATAGAGGGCCAAACGATGCCACAAAGGGTTCTTCGTGATGCCCTTGGTACAGGTAACGATTCCCATGTACCAAACAGGAAGTGCACATCCCATGTGCGACCCAAGAACGTAGCAAACTTGGCGATTCATGCAGAACGCGAACCAACAAAAACGCATGAAATAACATTCATATGGTGCCGATTCCGACCGAGCCAGCAACCTGGCTCTGATACCACTGTAAGGAATCGTACAGAGCGCAGCGGAAACACGATTCCCTCCAGTTGATATCGTTGCTGGTGGTCGGAATCGAACAAAAATGGAGAACCCACGCTTAGGAAGATCCGATCTTTACCTTTGCGGGGTTGCGAAACTCCCAAACCCGGGGAGGAGGTAGCGCTGGATGCGCTGGTGCCTCAAGCCGTTAAGGTGTCCGACCTCTAGACATATCCACGTGAACTCCAGACGCAGACGGGATCTCCTTGGTCTCCATGCGTCTCCCGGATCTCAGCTTGCTAGGAGAGAGAGGAGGTGGGGGCGCCCTAGGAGAGAGAGGAGGAGGCGGCCAGAGAGAAGACCTGGAGCTTGGACCAGGGTTTGACTCTCCACGTGTATTTATAGACACTGCAGTTTTTCACAAAAACCTAGTTATTGTCTATAACGTCCATCCTTCCCAGTCTGCTCGGAATTCTATTGCGTGTGACCCTCTAGGCCCAAGTGCTAGTCCAGTTTTCAGCCCATTAAGTCCAATAACTTTTTATTGACTTACTGTAATTAATTAATAACTCATATTAATTAATTACACAATCGATTATCGTCTCAAGATAATTGACCGGGCTTCCAATCAAGTTGGGTGCCAAGCAACACCTCTTGATCCTGGAAAGCATTGGGGTTCAGCAACCCAATCAAGGAATCTTTTGTGTCAACAGATACCACGTGAGTATAATCTTTCACTCGTACAATGCTCTCGAGTGCACTTAGTGTATGGTCAACTGTCAAACCCTAATACGCGCACTCACTTGGATTAGATGCCACATAACAATATCAGAAAACTCCTTTTTTGATAAGTAGTCATGCCCTGGCCAGGGACTATCAGGCATCTTTCCCTAGAGCATTCACTCTCTTATTATCGAGAGCGAGCGATCCCATGTTGACCACACAATCACCTTCGAAGGTATTCCGCTAGGTCGAACACTTAATTGATTAAGACCCCATGGCTAGAGATCTATTAGTTAAGGTCAAATCTAGAAGTCCACTGCCAAGGTGTCCTTGGTGTCTCAGGTCTAAGGACCAATCACGCCACTGTGACAATGAATCTAGCTAGTTGACAGTTAGGTAACATTACCATCCAGCGATTCATAACGGATCAGTTCAGTGAACTCATTCTCCAATGAGTACCTACAGATTCACCTTAGTGTCTCCACACAAGTGACTATGAGACCATTTACCCTCATCATATGAGTAGGTGCAACCTGTACTAGTCTAACCGGATATTCGATGTCCTTCTCGAATATCTTCTGACTAGGAACAATTAAGAATATACGCTTAAAGGATATTAATCACATTGTTATGATCTCATCATAATTAGTATCCATTGCGCATATTCATGGACTTCATAATGAAACGATAAACGAATTACACATAATGAATATAAAAGCCTAATTATTATTATTAACGAACAAGATTGTACAAGTTATGATTGGCTTGAGGACACCCATAACTAACAATCTCCCACTTGGACTAAAGCCAATCACCTTTATGACTTAAACCCATAGACTCTAGGTGGCGCTCAAACACAATTTGAGTCAGAGGCTTCGTCAGTGGATCTGCAATGTTGTCAACTGAAGGAACTCTTTCCACTAGTACATCTCCTCTAGTGATGATCTCCCTGATCAGGTGAAATCGCCTCAGAATGTGCTTTGACTTCTGATGAGACCGTGGCTCTTTTGCTTGCGCAATGGCCCCATTGTTGTCACACAGCAATGGGATCGGATCAGAGTCACCTAGCACCACACCAAGGTCGGTGATGAACTTTTTCATCCATACTGCCTCCTTGGTGGCTTCAGCTGCAGCAATGTACTCAGCTTTTGTCGTCGAGTCTGTTGTGGTTTCTTGTTTGGAACTCTTCCAGCTCACTGCACCTCCGTTTAAGGTGAACACAAACCCAGATGTAGACTTGCTATCATCTGGATTTGACTAGAAACTCGAGTCAGTATATGCCCGAAGTTTCAGGTCCCCTCCTCCATAAACCAGAAATATATCCTTAGTCCTTCTCAAGTACTTAAGGATACATTTCACTGCCATCCAGTGTGTTTCACCTGGATTTGCCTGATATCTGCTCGTAACACTTAGAGTAAATGCTACATCAGGCCTTGTACATAGCATGGCATACATGATAGACCCTATAGCCGAAGCATAGGGGACTCTATCCATGATTGCCCTCTCTTCAGGAGTCTTAGTAGACTGCTCCTTAGAGAGATTAATCCCATGTCTCATTTGTATGAGACCTCTCTTGGAATTTTCCATGCCAAACCTTTTGACAATGGTATCGATGTACAATTGGCGTGCAACCCATGATAATTATAAGCCCATCAGGCATAAGGCACACACATGCACACCTTCCAGAACTCCTGGAAGGGCCAACAGCCAACACAGGCTCACACGCCACACTTAGAAACTTAGTAGGTCAAAAAGAAGGGTCTGCATCTCAGGCAGACAGAATGTGACACATTGATCGTCGCAATCAGGTCGTGACCACAGGTGTGTTGCCTTCAGTGAGAAGAATGCTACGAACACCCAATCGCAACCTAAACTCGACACAAAGGCCGTTGCCACCAGAATAGAAGGCGACGACATGGGTGTCACCTTCAGATGATGAATGCGACGTATCAACCAGTCGTGTTCCTCATCTGAAGGTAGAGTCAAAAACTCACACCCACACCCCAAGCCAAAACCAAAGGAACCACCACAAGAACCAGCTCAAGACTAAGCGGGGAAATGAGACTAACCAAAACCAACACGGTCTACCCATGCCTAGGATCCAAACAAAGGAAAACGTCACCAGCAATGGGTCGCGACACGGACCCCTTCGCTACTAGGTAGCGACTGTTCGACCCATCGCAATCGCACTGATAATGCAACAAGATCGTCGCATTACCAGTCCAAGGACCAAACCCCGGGCTGGAGCCACCCCAAGGGTCACCACACTAGAACCAAGCCACAAATCAACGGAAAGAAGACAAGGACCACAAGAAACACCTCAACCTACACATATACACCCCTCCTCACACACAAAGCACAAGAAACCAATCTATACAAAGAGGGGAGAACCATTGACTAGCGTCCATCCATGCAAAACACCAATAAACCACACAAGCATGGGAAGGACAACCCAAAACCAAGCTCCATCTCCTCAAAATAGAAACGTGAGGAGGAAATCCCTACATTCCAATGAAGAGCCAACCCTTTGGGGTCTTCATGTGAGCATAGCCTCCTCCTCCTCGCTCCACGCCACTCCAACGCTGCCAAGACTTGCATTTCCCTCAAGATCACACCCATCACACTGGAGAAGGGAAGGGGGAGCTCTCCCATCATAGAGGGGAGGAAGAAAGGAGAAAAGAGAAAGAAGAGAGGCACTGGCCAACTTTAAGCCCTCGGATCTGAGAACGCGACATGCCGAGCATCGCGTTCTCAACAGAATGTGACAACCACCTTGTCGTTTTCTCAAAAGTTTGAGAAGACTTTCTGACAAGCCGTCAACCACTAGAACACGTGTCACCCTATCCTAGGAGAATAGGACACCTGCCATGTCATATCCTCATACATCTAATCGAGCACGTGGCACGCAAGCCACAGCCAAATGGGAACACGACACAAGGATTATCGCCTTCTCAACCTGAAGGCGAAACAGATCTCGTCGCATTAAGTATGCGACTCCTCGATCCGTCGCGATCCCAGAATCAACACCAAGAGAGCCAAAACAAGACTCAATAAACGTGGGGTTTGTTACATATACATTCACATTTTTATTTTTGCATAAGAAATCCACAACTATATTCACATATATCAACCCTTCTACATAAAATACACATCCACAATTATATTCAAATTATATTATAATACTTTAACCTATACATCTAAGTGACTTGCCTTCATATATATGACAAATTCTATAGGTACAATTTTGATGGTGGAGAAAGAAGCCACCTAACATATGTAGCACATCTGTGCTCCAAGGGCTCTTCCTAGCTTTGGTATTTGAATCACACACTTCTTGGCTATGGCGATTTTATAGTGCACGTTCCACCAATCCAATAGCTAATGTTGGCTTCCTTGCGTAGCTTCCTGTTCTTCCTCCTCTTTGGGAACTCCTATTTGAGACCTCCAAGATAGCCACTACACTTCCTTAGGAGCTCCTATTTGAGACCTCCAAGGTAGCCACTACACTTCCCTAGGAGCTTCTATTTGAGACCTCCAGGGTAGCCACTACTAGTCCAATAGCTAAATGACCATACTTTATGAACTTTGCAATGAGAATTACTTGGCATGTTCAAAGTGAGAAATAAGTTTAATCAAGAAAAGGATCTTGTCCATTTTCATATTGTTAGGGAAGGATTTGCACAAAGATACGCTACTTGGCATTTTCATAGTGAATCTCAAAAAAGATCTTGAGATAACATAGATGCACATATTGACTCGATAATGATATGATCGAAATGTTGAGTGATGTGTTTATGTGAGAACCTTTTAATTATTTTGGAAGGGGGAGAATGAAATGAGGAAGTTGAAAATTTTGAACAACTTATGGATGAAGCTAGCATATCACTTTATGCATGTTGCAATAAGTACTCTCACGGTTATCTTTCATAGTGAGTTTGTTCCAACTTAAGTGTTTACATAAATGGAACAACAAGTCATTCTCTACAATACTTTCACTTTTAAAGATGCATTACCTGAGGATAATATCCTTCCAAGAATATGAGTGCAGGAAGATGATGTCTAAACTGGGGTTAGATTGCAAAAAGATACTTACATGTCCAAATGACAGTGTGTTATTTTGAAATGAATATGAGAATTTAAGTAAATGTTCAAAGTATAATGCTTTAAGATGGAAAGCGAGAAGTGGGATTGGTCAAGGGAGACAAAATATGCCTATAAAACTTCTTTGTCATTTTCCATTGATCGTAAGACTTCAAAGATTGTTCATGTCTACTAAAATAGCAAACTCTATGAAGTGGCATCATAATGCTACAAGGGATGAAAATGGAAAATTGTGTCATCCTACACTACAAGAAATCTTAGCTCTGCCTACTAAAGTTTCTTATGGTTCAGTATATTTGTAAGCTATTCGTATGGATAGACATATATATACCTATGAACTGTACATGCCATAACGATATCAGATGAATTTTGTTCTTGAGCTTTTAAGATGTACCTATCCTTATGGCATTATACAGTAAGCATATAAAAAAAGTCATATACCTACGGAGCGTATTACAGTAAGCATATAATAAAATATTAATATTAATTTTTATGCGCGCATCAAAATAAACTCTCCCGTGCAAAGACAGAAGGGAAAAAACCCCTCCTTCCCCTTGCCTCCACTCTCCACTTTCCTGTAGCGGCGAAAGGGGTTTAGGGCAAGCAGCGGCCTGTAGGAGATTTACAGCGGCAACAGGCACCGTCTGTAGTGGAGAAGAACTCGCGACAACGGTAGGCCGCATCCACATTGGAGAAGACTCGCAACGGCGTCAGGCAGCGTCCGCAGTGGAGAAGACTCGTGGCGACGTGAGGAGACGTCTGTAGTGAGGGAAAATCCTGACGTTCGGACCCTACCCCTCTCTCGCACGTAAGTACATTATCATTCACATTGGATTTGGGGACTTTCCAGCGGGGTGGGGGTGAGTAGTCACCAGACTGGTGATTGGGAGGTGGAGGGGGCATCGACAGGGCCCGGGTTGGTGCTGGACGAGAGGGGGAATCAAATTGTGAAGGAGATGGAGGGGATGACCAGCAGGGAGGAGGTGCGCTGACAGGGGATGCTGTTGGATGTGGGGGGGAGGGGTGCTGCTGGTGGTTTGTGGGGGATGGGGGAGGGGGCAACGTATTGAGGGGAATGGGGTTGCCAGACTGGGCATTGGGAGGGGGATGGAGGGGATGACTGATAGGGGAAGGTGGCGCAGACAAGGGATGCTATGGATATGAGGGGGGAGGGGGCTGGTAGTGGCTTGTGGGGGGTGGGGGATGGGGGCAACGTATTGGGGGGAATGGGGTTTCCAAACTAGGCATTGGGAGGGGGATGAAGGGGATGACGATGGGGGGAGGTGGCATCAACAGGGGATGTTGTTGGACATGAGGGGGGAGCGGTGCTGTTGGTGGTTTGTGGGGGATGGGGGAGGGGGCAACGTATTGAGGGGAATGGGGTTGCCAGACTGGGCATTGGGAGGGGGATGGAGGGGATAACTGGTGGGGGGAGGTGGCACCGACAAGGGGTTGCTGTTGGACATGAGGGGGTAGGTGGCACCGACAGGAGGTCAGCACCATATCCTATTGGGTAATTGAAGTTTCTTGTTATCGTATGCATCTTCTATAAAAAAAAACTTTTTCTTTCCCACTCCTTGTATAGTAAGTTCTTGTTTGTTTTTATTGGGAGCTATGTAGTGTGGATCCATTATCTGTTAAGAAAAGAAACACTATATATCTGTTTCAGTGCACAACTAGCTTCACAATAAAATTAAAATTATTTATCGTATGTGGATTATGCACTTAAGTGTGTTACAATTAATCGTAGTAGGATTTATTTATAGTATACTGAATATACTGTAAAGGAGCTTTTTTTTTGTAGTGAGATGATATGGATTGGAGTTGGATGGATAAGTTGAAGAATACAAGGGAATATATGGATGGAGTTGACGCATACATTTAACTTGCTTCTGCTCACTCTGCTCCATCAACAAAGATTAAGTGTCCTTGTTTGGAGTGTGTATGCATCTTGAGACATGAAAAGGAAATAGTAAGACAACATTTGTTTCATTATGGAGTCATCAAAGACAAACAATTTTGGGAGTTCCATGGGAGTAGTTCTTCTTCCAGACAAATGTCTACGGATTTTGCACGCACAACACTTCCGAAGGATGTTGGTCTGCATTTGAGGTTGGAGGATGATATTGGTGAGGAAAATTCGAAACATGCAGAAGTGAAGTCAATGGATGATAATAAAGGAGAGTATGGTGAATTTGAACAGTTGTTGGCAGATGTTGAACGACCTTTGTACCCTGGTTGCAAAACATTCAACAAGCTTTCATTTATAGATAGATTGTTCAACATAAAATACAGAGGCAAAATGAGCAACAAATCTTTCGACATGCTTTTGAAGCTGTTCAAAGAGGCTCTTCTAGAAGGTGATGTGTTACCAGCTACGTTCTATGAATTAAAAAAAAATCATTGGTAAAGTAGGATATGATTATCACAAGATTGATGCATGTCCTAATGATTACATTTGTATTGGAAAGAGTATGAGTCTTATGATCATTGTCCTAAATGTGGAGAATCTAGATGGCGAAAGGAACTGAAAGAAGTGATCATAACAAGAAGATTAAGGTGGCAAAGAAAGTTCTTCGACATTTTCCATTGATTCCAAGACTGCAAAGATTATACACTTGCAATAAATCATCTGCAACCATGTGGTGGCATACTGATGAACGTCAAGAAGACAACATTCTAAGGCACCCAGCTGATTCCCCTTATTGGAAGGCGTTAGATGCAATTGATGGTTTTGGTTCAGAACCTCGTAATGTGCGCCTAGGCTTAGCAAGTGATGGTTTCAACCCCTTTGGGGTAATGAGTACAAGTCATAGTACATGGCTTGTATTGTTGACACCATACAACTTACCTCCATGGTTGTGTATGAAGTCACAAAGTAATTTTGTGTCGTTACTCATTCCAGGTTCTAAAGGTCCTGTAAATGATATTGATGTCTAACTTCTGCCACTTATTGAAGAATTACAAATTCTTTGGCATGGAATTGAAACATTCGATGCTTATAAGGGTGAAATATTTTCTATGCATGCTGCACTACTTTGGACAATGAACGATTTCCCTGCATATGGTTATGTGTCTGGTTGGAGCACTAAGGGCCGATTAGCTTGCCCTACATGTAATGTAGATACATCATCGATATGGTTAAAAGGCAGTAGAAACTTATGTTACACTAATCATCGTCGATGGTTAGGTGAGAGTCATAAGTTTCATTCTATGAAACGAAGGATTGATGGAAAAGAAGAAATGAGAGCCAGACCAAGTGTGTTATCTGGGGTTGATATACTTAAGCAGTTGCATCCACTTAAATTTACTTTTGGGAAAGTTCCCAAATTTAAAGTGGGGCTGAAAAGAAAACAGAAGGACGCAACAACATCATCATCCACTCTTGAGTGTCATACCAATTGAAAGAAGAAAAACATTTTTTTTTTACTTACCATATTGGAAGTCCTTACTTCTGAGACATAATCTCGATGTCATGCATATCGAGATGAATGTTTGTGATAGTATTATTGGAACTTTGTTAGATGTTGATGCCAAAACAAAAGATGGTTTGAAAGCTTGACATGATCTCCAACATTTGGGTATAAGGGCCACTCTTCAACCCCAAACCTAGATTCTAACAGATTGCTATTGCCACCTACCATGTTCACTTTGAACAAGATGGAGAAGGATACGATTTGCAAGGTTTTGAAAAATGTGAAAGTTCCAGATGGCTATACATCAAACATATAAAGGCATGTGAATCCCAATGATCGTAAGAAAATTTGAGGTTTAAAAAGTCATGATTGTCATGTTCTCATGCAACAATTGCTTCCAGTAGCAATGAGGGGAGTGACATAAAAGGAGTTGAGATCTACAATTAATGATGTATGCAATTTTTTTTTCTCTAATATGTTCCAAGACTTCATCGTCAAGTGATTTCTATAAGCTTCAACAAGAAATTGCAAACATATTGTGTCGATTGGAGATGATCTTCCTGCCAAGCTTTTTCGATATAATGGTACATCTTCTCATTCACTTACTTGACGAAGCAAGGCTTGCTGGCCCAGTTTAGTATAGATGGATGTACCCTATTGAAAGGTTTGCATTAACCATATACTTGTGCTTGACGGTTGTACACTATTCTTAATAATACTTGATTTCATTTTGAATCTCCATTAGGTTTTTGGTGAGACTTAAGTCTTATGTACGAAATAGGACACGTCTAGAGGGGTCAATGAAGGGTATATAGCAGAGGAGGCTCTTATCTTTTCTTCGAGATATCTAGATGATGATGTTGAGACTTTTCTTAACCAGCCTTTAAGAAATGAAGATGAAGGGGCCGAAGAAATGTCACAAAAAGGATGAGATATTTTTTCAAGAAATGGTCGATGCTTAGGTGGTGGAACTGCTTGTAATCTTAGCAATGATGAGTTGAACCAAGCTCATCTCTATGTACTATTTAATTGTGAGGACATATCTCCTTACATAAGGTAAGTCAAATGACAATCCATTAATGTATTGTTTCTCAATACCATAACCGCAAATCAAATTCTCTGTCCACATTTTATATGTAGTATGCATCTTGAAGAAATACAGAAAACAAGACCACAAGCAAGTGAAATGAAAATTGAGCGATGTCATATATTATAGTTTCCAGATTGGTTTAAGTGTAAAGTAAGTAAACACTTCCATATATTATTTTAGTCTACATAACATATTTTTTTGTGATAACCAACATGTATGCTTTTTTTTTTTAGGTTAACTCTTTACAAGGAAAGTATGATCATGGGTTAGATGCAAACACAATTGTGCTGAAAGATCGACCATTGCATGTGGGGAAGAAGTTTAACGCATGTTTAGTAAATGGGTTCCATTTTCAAACTTGGCATATTGAACAACATAGGAAGACACAAAATAGTGGGGTTGTTATGTCTGCAAAAACTTCAAGTTTTTCTAGTGTTAAAGACAAGGCTCCTATCTGAGATGAGGTGACATATTATGGTGTTTTTCAAGAAATATTAGAGTTGAACTATTACAATCGAAGAAAGGTATTACTTTTCAAGTGTGACTGGGTGGTATTCAGCGAGGGGTAATTAAAGAAGAAGGTTTCACATTGGTTAACCTGAACTATGAATTACGTACAAGTGAACCATATGTTTTGGCCTCTCAAGTCGAACAAGTATGGTATGTGGAGGATCCCAAAATGGAAGGATGGTCTGTTGTGGGGAAAACAAAGTTGAGAAATTACTTCGACATGCAAAATGAAGAAATTACTAAAAATGATGCGAAAGATGTAAACATTGATGATGATGTTGCTTTTTTTGATGACATAAACATCACATGGCAGAGAGACGACATTGATGGTGTAGAGATCCCAATTTAAAGACATATGTATCTATACTTGTAATATCTTCTTGATTTTCCATGTGTTGTGTGTTGAATACTTTTGGTACATTTTTGCCCTTCCATGTGCTAATATTATTCTTAATTTTGCACTTTACAAGTTCACAAGTGTATAGTTTAATTTTTGCTCTCTCATGTTCTCAGTTTATTCTTAATATTGCAGTTTACAAGTTGAGAAGGCTACAACATCAAACATGTAAGCATATGTTTAATTTTTCTGACAGAATATGTTAATTGTTTCTTTCATGTTGTTAACATGATCTTTACAATTTGAAGGGGCCAAAGGAAGAGATTTATTGTGGTGGACTCCAAACAAGAAAAGAGGATTCACCGAAGAAGAGAACGGGGCGATCAGAAAGTACCGATGCAAAAAAGGCAAAAAAGAAAACAATGAAAGAAGTGTATGAAGGGGAGGGCAAGATGTTGGACACTGATATTTCAAGAACATGTTGAGTGAGTATTTGTGTGTTTTTCGTTTTCTTTAATATTTTCCAAGGCTAGCATGCTTCACCAATATAGTATGTCTATTGTGTTTAAAATTACTTTAAACTTGCAGGTCTTTGTGGGGTGTCATTCCATTAATGCTTTTAGAGCATTTCGAGATATTAAATAGTTTGTGGTTTAACTTTTGTAGATTGACATCTGATGGTGTAAATAGAATTAAATCAATTGTACAGAAAAATTCTTTGTTGGAGAAGTCATACTCTCTACTTCCAATCTGTATATGGTATGCCTAAATTGTTTTACCTATTAAGTATCCAATAATGATCTAGTAACAAACCATCATTGTTTATTTTTTTGTTCATTTGTAAGAATCATTGGCACCTTGTAATCATATGTAACAAAGGGGATAATGACATGTCGTTCCTTATGCTCTAGACTCCCTTCACATGGGGGAACCAACTAGGATCGAAAATGAGTTGAAAAAGTAATATCTTCTCTTTTTTATATGTTTTTTTGAAACACACACACACACAACACACACACAATATATATATATATATATATATATATATAATATTTGGTATGATGGTGCAGTTTCTTAAAGATTGCATACGAAGGGAGGAGATGAGAGCAGTGGCCGATGAACTGAAAGTCGTTGATCTACACGTGCCGAGGTAATCTTGAAATTTATAGTCTTTGAATTGTATATCTATTATGATAAAAGTAACATTAATATCTTTAATGATCTAGGTGCCCCAACAAAAGGGGAACACAGAATGTGGATTCATGGTTCTTTATTTCATATTCTGTTTCATACTCGCTGCTCCTGCATCCTTTGGCACAAATGACTACCCATCTTTTGTAAGTTGAATATCTTTAATTGTTCTTTTTCACACTATATATCTACTTCGTTCAATGATTTAAATGTTTTGTTTTTGTAGCTCACAACTGATTGGTTCTCAAAAGAAAATATGAGAAATTTAGGGAGGACCTACAAGGGAAAAAAATCACATAGATGCTCAGTCTGCTTCCACTTCTAAGGTGGTTAAGAGAGGCACAACAATGTTAAGATCTGTACATGGATTGCAAAGTAATGAACGTATACCAGTGAAAGTTAATCAAATGGGGTAGCCACTAGGAGAGGGGGGGGGGGGTAGCTACTGAAACAATTCTTGAGCATTGTGGCAAGGATGGGGGATAAACTGCCAATCGATTATATTTCTTGGAGGCTAATGCCATCGTCTAACAAGGATAATGTTTGGGATTTTATCCAGGTGATGTAATGAGTAATACATGTGTTTGTTTTATTTTCTATTCCACTTGATTACATCTAGTTTTTTATTTTTAAAATGTAGAGAAAATTTAATATTCCCATCAACTTGCGTGGTTTTGTAATGAAGGATTTAGATCAGAAGTGGAGGCCTTGGAAGTATGACTTGAGTATGAAGTTCTTCACACCATATCAAAAAGCGCAACAACACTTTGCATGTTCAGACACAATAGTAGTTGAAGAACAATGGAAAAAGCTTGTTCAAATATTGTGTTCGGAAGAATTCAAGGTAATTGGAATTGGCTTACAATTAGTCTAAATATAGTGATACTCCATAATTATTCTAACAGTTGTCATTTTGATTTGTAGAAGCGCGGTGAAACAAACAAGCAAAATAATTCCAAACACAAATTGTTTCACTGCGCTGGTAGTAAAAGTTTTGCTGACATATACCACGAGGAGGTAACATATATACTCATCATAGCATCTAAGTTGATCTATTCAAAATATTTATGTTTATGCCTAAGTTAACTTGTGTACAATGTTGTAGTTTCTAAAAACTGGGGCCACTCTTGATCGTGGGAACATGTTCATAAGGACCCGTATGAAGAAAACTAGCGGTCCAGTTAATGAAGAGAGTGCTGTAATGATTGTATAATTAATTAACTTTGTTAATTGTCTAATGTTGACATAATTCTCATTATGTATGGATATTCTAATGTTGATATAATTCTCTTTATGAGAGTGCTGCAATGATTGTACTCATTCCTGATTATTTTCTCATTCAAATTGTAGGATAAAATTTAAGACATTAAGCTGACGCAGCAATCAAGTACATCAAGCTCAATTGCAAGCGTGCGGGAATGCTTATGAGCAAGTTCTGGGAAGGGACAGAATTGGAAGAATCTGTGGCATAGGCACGGGCCTTACCCCAAAGAGCTTGTGAGGTTCAAGAAGCGAACATAAGCTGCGACAGGACAATGAAAGCCTAAAACAACAAATTGATGCTCTCAAAGAAAGAATTAACAAAATTGAGTCTCGTGGCAATAATGAGGTAATGAAAATCTGTTGACATACTTCAATATTAAAATTGCTTAATGTTGACAATCTACCTATAATTGTGCAGAGTTCTGCAAGTGTTTGTAATGCTCAAAGGAAAAAGATAAACAATATGTAACTGATTTAATATATTGGAATGCATGTATATTACAAATATTTGTGTGAAATCTGACATCTATATCCAAAATTTTTAACAGGATTCATTGGTGGGGGGAAGGGTGAGGATCCTAAGTTTCTCTAGACAAGTAGTTGCTAGTGGCATTCTAATGTCTGATGATAATGATAATGTGGTCATGGGGAAGAAGTTAGGTGGTGAGTACTATGAGGTTTCTAACTCATAGCCCATGACCCGACTGCATCTTTGTTTATCAAAAATGCAGATAGAAAAAATATGAACGATGCTGTTGGGAGTCACATAATATGGTTTAGAGAATATGTAAGTTTATTTATATTTATCTCATTCTATTTATATGTTGCTAATTGTCAACTCTGATGTTATTAAAATATTTTACATGTAACATGTTGAGCTTGAGGATAATTGATCTTCACCTCCACCCTTTTTGGTAAGTATCCAAAAAGAATGAGCATCATATGCAAATGTTGCTCAATGTCTACTCAATGTCCCTTAATTCAATTTTCTTACCTCATTTAGTATAGTGTTGCTCTTGCAGTTCGTCTACTGCAACCTGTCTTCATCCAAGGAGAAAGCAAGCTGACTGATGCCCTCCCTGATTTACTAGCAAGCTGACTGATGCCCTCCCTGATTTACTAACACTTAATTTCCTCTTTTGAACATATCTTTAGCACCAATATGTGAATGTGAACAATTTGATGCATTTGATGTTGGATGTAATGATTTACTTTCACCAACATTATTGTTTGTTAAACTTTAATGTGTTTTATATTTTTAATGTGTTGTGTATTGTGAATGAGTGGGTGTGAATGTGTGTGTGGATGTGAATGTGGATCCGAATGTTATGTGAAGGTGAACTATGGATCCAAATGTGAATGTGTGGATCTAATTTTGGATGTGTATGTGTTGATCCAAATGTAAATGTGTCTATGGATCCAAATGTATGTGAATGTGGATCCAAATGTATGTAATGTGGATCCTAATGTATGTGGTGTGGATCTCCAAATGTAGGTAATGTGGATCTCCAAATGTAGGTGAATGTGGATCCATTTGATTACATTACTATTTTTTTTTAGTTGAAAAAAATGCTTATGGTGTACGTGGCCGTAGGGAAACAAGCCTATGGTTTACATAGCCGTAGGGGTGTACGCAGCAGAACTAAGTTTATCCTTACCAAAAACAGGACTATGGTTTACATAGCCGTAGGGGGAAAGAGGATATCCTTATGGTGTTACTTACGGCTACAAACACCGTGAGTAAAGTGCTCTACCTACGACGTTTAAAACATCGTAGCCATAGTCCTTTGCCATCGGACCTTTGCCGAGAAAACCCAATCGTAGGGTAACACCATAAGTGAAGGCTATGCTTACGATTTGCGGGTCTCTACTTACGGTGTTTTGACGTAAGTAAATCCCAATTTTGTGCTAGAGATTCAATGGCTTGAAAGGATTTTGATAATAGGCATGTATCATTTAGCTTAAAGCCTCGTAATGTTACGCTCAAACTTGTAAGTATGGCTTCAGTCCCTTTAAGATATCTGTAGGTAGCAATCGAGGCACATGACCTGTCATCTTAATTGTTTATAACTTTCCACCTTGGTTATTAATGAAGCAGACGTTGTTTATGATGTCTCTTCTCATTAATGGGCCTAAATCACCAGACAATGGTATTGATGTTACCTTCAGCCACTTATTGATGAATTGAACATTTTATGGGAGCATGGTGTAGAGACACGTGATGTTGATAAGAAAGAAATGTGTAAAATGCATGTTGCTATTTTAATCGACTATATTAATGACTTCCCTATATATGGCATGCTATTAGGTTAGAGTACAAAAGGGTACAAGGCATGTCCTATTTGCCATATGCATCATGGGTCTCTTTATATTTCTTTCAGTTGCAAATGTGTGTACACGAGGCATCATTGTTTATTGCTACTTAACCATCTTTGGAGAAATGATGAGAAGACATTTGATGGTAATGTTGAGTATGAGCAGGCACTCATTCACTTTTTTGGTGAGGATGTTGTGAAATGTTGGAAAGTTTAAAATAATATCATATTTGGTAAGCCTTGTGAGAATACAGGTTATAAAAAGTTAGAGCAACAATTACCAAAGGGTTAGAAAAAGAAGAGTATTTTTTTGTATTACCATATTGGAAAATACTATTTGTGCATCATAATTTTGATGTTATGCATATTGAAAATAATTTGTGTGACAACATCTTAAATACAATTTTGCAAAAAGATGGAAAAACTAAGGACAACATCAAAGAACATCTTGATATGCATATATTGAAAATGAGAAGACCTTTGCATCCAAAGCCTTCAAAAAAGCATGCAGAAAATTTTATTTTACCTCACGCCTCTTACAGTTTGAGTAATGAAGAAAAGACAAGGTTCTTAAAGTGCTGAAATAATTGAAATTGCCCGATGGATTTTTCTCAAACATCACTTGATGGATACAAGTTTAGGAAAGAAAAATTTTAGGAATAATGAAGAGCCATGATTGTCATGTTTTAAGACAACAACTTTTACCCTTAGCCACGAAAACATTGCTTCTAAAATGTGCTGGTCTAGTATTGAAAAAGTATTGTATCATTTTCGTAAAATTATGTGCTGAAGTGATTGATGTTCAAGTATTAAAAAATTGGAGAAATAAATTCCCCTAATTTTATGTAAAATGGAGATGATATTCCCCCTATATTTTTTAATGTAATGGTTCACTTGACTATTCATCTTGCAACAGAGGCTAAATTTGTTGGACTAGTACAATATCAATATATGTACCTAATAGAGAGGTATCTGCTAACACTTAAGAGCCACGTACGTAATATAAAAGCAAATAAGAGGGCTCTATTGCTCAAAGGTATCTTAGGGAAGAAATCACAATATTTTGCACATGTTATCTAGATAATGTTGAGACTAAGTTGAATTAGGCCAATGCAATTTAAAAAATGTTCAATTGGAATAGGGGCGACAAGTTCCATGGCTACTGAGGATGCTTTCCAAGCACATTGATTTTTATTGTTTAATACACCATCAATCCAACCTTATTTTCTATAAGTATTTTTTTTTTCACGTACATAGTACATTTTGTATTAACCTATTAGTTGTTTTACTTTGCCTTAATACTAAACTTTTGATGGTTATATATAGGAAACATAAAGATCTTACAAAATCTCTACATCCACTGCAAGAAAGAGTGTATATGTAGACAACTGAAAATTGCAGTTGTCTATAAAAAGAATATTTGTAAACAGCTTACAAAGGCCGTCTACTTACATATGTAAATGGCTTACAAAGGTCGTCAACAAAAAAAATTTTTTTTTTTGGGGGGGGGGGGGGGGGGGGGGGGGGGAGTGGTGGGGAGGGTGGAGTTCGGTGGTGGGGCTTCCGTGGGGTTGACTGTGGGAGGGAGGTTTGGGTGGCAGTGGGGTGGAGGTGGGGTTCGATGGTGGGTGCTGTGGGAGGGGGATTGGGGCGGCAGTGGGGTGGAGGTGGGGTCCGGTGGTCAATGGTGTGGGTTCTAGCTGTGGTGTTCACTGTGGGGGGCCATTGGGTGGGTGTGTTGTGGGAGGGGGGATCGGGGCGGTAGTGGGTTGGAGGAGTCTTGTGGTGGCAGTGGGTGATGTGGCAATCACTGTGGGGGGCTATTAGGTGGGGGCGTTGTGGGAAGGGGGGTGGTGTTGGGGCTTCTTCTGACAGAATGCAATGGTGGTGAATGTGCCCATGGACGGTGGTAGCAGCATCCGTGAAGATAGCCTCCAATCGAGGATTGAGGAAGGGGGCGTGCAGTGGCCTAGACAGAGGTCCGACAGCTTGTTGGGCTGGTGGGGATGAGGTTTGGGGAGGGTGGAGTATGAGGGGCACACAATAGCCGTTAATGGACAAATTGTAGGGTGGGGGGGGGGGGGGGGCACTGTGCACAACCATCATCTCCGGTGAGTGGGGTCAGAGCAGGTGGGTAGTCCAGCAGAAGGGTCTCCCTCCCACGGGAAGTAGCTTGGGGAAGGGAGGCGGGGAACTCAACCCAATTTGTTAGTTGACGAGCTAATTGAGCTACTTTTGCTATTTTCTGATAATCGATTGATAATTGTGCTGTGAGTACTTGTGTTATCTAATAGTTCTGTTTGTGATTTTGTTGTTTAATAGTAGTATATATTTGTTCTATAGAAACACTTTTATGTGTCCTCGTTAATTTCTTTTGTATTATATCATGATAGGATTGCAGTTGTCGATCTTAAGTCATTCTGCTCAGGTAAGATCCAGCGAGCCTGGTGGTGGCTCATTTTTATTTAGACCAACGAGCTGGGTGGTGGCTCATTTTTATTTAATATAGTGAGCATGGGTGGTGGCTCATCTTCTATAGACTTGAATAAAATGTAGATGTGGATATCAATGTATTTTTTTGCAGAATGTGTGCATGTGTTCTTTTGCAAGATGTGTTTGTATACTTTTTACAGGATGTGAATGTCTTTTAATGCATAATGCACCCGTGTGGATGTGTGAATGGGAGGACCTTTTTTTCCCTCTTTTTTTGCCTGTTAAAGACTTTTGTTCCGAGATATGTTTTTATTGTCTTTTGATAATAATGGCATATATCGATCATAAAATCTTGAATTGTCCAAGTTGGACAGTCTGTGGATATTTGATCATCTGATGTTGTTTATTATATGTGCCTCATGATTGTCTTAAAATTTTGACAGTATCTCTCCACTCTTCTCCAATATACTTGTTAATTTTGACTACTCATCTTATTACTTGTATTTTATACTAGTATTTTTTGAATAAAATTAAAATTAGTAAATAATGGTGGTATATTGGAGAAGTGTGAGGACATGCTGTCGAAAGTTTAAGACAATCATGAAGCACATATAATAAACAACATTAGATGATCAAATATTCATGGATGGACAAAATTTGATGTAGGTTCCCCCCTTTTCTTTGCAGGAATGTGTGAATATGTATAATTGTTAAAAGGTTGATTTGCTCCCGGTATAGGGGAGGTGCTGTCAAAATTTTCATTGAATTATATGTTCATAAATAGTCATGTGATTATATGAATAGGTTTATACGTTCATAAATAATCATGTGACTTAATTTATATCTAATATTTTTATTTTTTACTATTAATTATAGATTATCAAGAAATGGCTGGGGTCAATAAAAGTTGGATGAAACTTATGGACCATTAGGATCCTAAGTGTAGACACATGAAAAATGATACCATTGCTGGCAAATTTCAAATTACGCCATGGTGCCACAAATTGCCCTCTTTTGCCTTGCAAGAGTATTTTTCTCCATTATTTAGGATCTTTCCCAATTCTTCCTTTATTTCTTGGTGCTTCCCCTTCATTTCCGAGGCTTGCTAGAAGATGTGGACAAAGAATGCAAATCGCGACGGACTAGGTGGTTGTGTTTATGAAGAACAACTGAAATGCGTCGGCTTGAGCCGTCGCGATTCTGTGTCAATCGATTGATCATACCGATTGGTCGTTAACGCGTCTATTTGAGCCATCACGATTCAACATCGATTGCTGGAGCCATAATCGATCATTCTGAAACACGTCGGCCATGTACGTCGCAATTCTGAGCTTCCATATTTTCCAGCAATTTCCTTATTTCATTTACGGAAATATCTATTGCCTTTTCTGAAATGCATCGGGTCACTCCGTCGCGATTCTAATTTCCATATTTAACATTTGGAAAGCTTCCTTAAACAAAATATGGAAAATAGTCGCACCTCCGGTCAGAAATAGAATATCAAGAACGCGTCCATTCAGGTCGTCGCGATTCCACTTTAATCGCGACCACTGCCTCGGTCGCGATTTTCAACTGTTGCCTACATCGAACTTTGGGCATGTCCCCTATATATACACACATTGCTTCATCGTTCAAAAGGTTGGAGACCCCCGTAACACCTCACGTACAACGGGTTGAAGAAGATAATTCTAAGGCGAGGCCCTGTCGGACTGCCGCCTCAAGCTTCAACGTCACCATCTCTAACTCACAGCCGAACCAGCAATAGGAGCAGCACTTCCTCCTCTTCTACAAGCTCCAACAGCAAGCCTTCTGTGCCATTCAATTATTGGGGAAGCGTCTCCCTTTTCCTCTCTTGTTCATATCAATCTCCTCCAAGTCCCAACGTGGCTATTCCCTCTTTGTTTATATTTTTTTATCCTCCTTTTTAATCATCACACATGCATGCATACACACACACACACCCATTTTTCTAGGGGTTTAAAATCCACCACAAGGTGTATTCATCTCCATGCTCTTCATGTTCTTCAACTTGTTTGAGAATTGCATACTACACTTCATTGGCTAATCCTCTCTTTTTGTGTGTTCTTATTCAGGGTAATCAAATTGAAGAAGCCTTCTATCACGGCCGGCTGTGATCGTAGAAGAAGAAGTGAACCTCAATCTCTTCCGCACAATCTCCCCGCTAAAGGTAACTCTCGCGATCACTCCATATTTGCACTTGTTGCATCTCCTTCGACACTCACATGTGTCTAGCGATCACGTACACATCTAGGAGTTGTGCTCCATCTTATTGGCGATCACGGTGGGACTTCTTTCTGCCTTTTCTTTTGATTACCCATTCCATCGTGCCCCACGTGGCACCCTCCTTCGCACCCTCGCATGCTCCTCCTTCTTTTCCTCCTCTTTCATCTCGAGTGATTAGCCAATTGTGGGTTGCAAAGAAAATTTGAGGAAAAAAAATGATGATGAGTTGATCCATGCATAGTTGAGATTGTGTTCTTTTTTCCTTGCTTCATACCCTGCTACAGGCTGCACGTTGTGTGTGTTTGATTTCTTGTACATATATCCTTGTTTTTTGTTTTTTTTTTAGTTCTCGGCTTGCCTTCTAAATCGCGACCAACACAGTGGTGGCGATTCAGGCTTGTAGACGCGACCGTTTACCCAGTCGCGATTACCACTATGTCGTAACGGCTTGGGCCGTCGCGTTTCTGACTGCAGTTCGTACACAGGAACCGGACGCGGCCCTGACAGCCTTCTGTGCTCTCAGATACGCGACCAGGTGACTGGACGCAATTCACTTTGAGTCGCGACGTCTGTGTCCGTCGCGATTCAGACTACAGACAGAGCGCGGCCCTTTGCCATCCGAAACACTCTCTGCTATATCTTGTGCATATAGGGCATCCCATTTCGATCGGGGGACCTCCTTCCCTCATCTCTTAGGCTCCACACACCTTCTTGGTAAAGGCGACCTCTCCTTTGGGCATTCTATCTTATTGGACTAGGGGACCTTTACCAAAACCTTTGTAAGTCTCTGTACCCCATGGATTCCCTCATGGTGGACCGAGCAGGTTGTACCTTACGTTGACCCGGGTTAGCCATCCGATTGCATGGTGAGGGTGATCTTAGTTGTATCCCGAAGCATCCAACCCAGTCAACTAAGGACTCACTTGGAGTGACATAATACCCTTCAAATCCATTTAATTAATTGTGAAACTCTTAAAACAGGCACTGAACATTACAACTTGTTTGAGCTCTATTGATTGACTCACATCTTGTTTGTTTGTTTGCCTTGTTTAAAAATGGATTCGTATCATCATGTTAACTTCAATTATGTGGACTATGAGGATAGTTAAGATGGCCAATCTATCCAATCCCATGTCCATCCATCTCACCACCGTGAAGGACAAACATCAACTTCCCATGGTCATGCGCACACACCGCACACTAATCAATTTGATCTCCCTTCACACTTAACCCCAATCAAAACCCAGAGAGAGCCTTCTCCCCATCAAGATCCTAATGTGCAAAATGTCCTACATGCACTCGATCAACTCACCCCTTAACAACTTAATCTCATTCAATCTTTGGTTGAGAGTGTGACTCCTTCTCCTTCTCCCAGGCACCCACCTTTGTATATTCTGACGACTTCGCCACCTCCTCCTGTACATCCTTAACCTCGACCCCCTGGCCACTTGAGCTCCCTTGCTCCAGTTCGTACAGACCAACCCTTGGGAAGTCCCATTAATTCACAACCACCCCCATGTACTCCCTCACATGCCCAGCGGCAACCCACGTCCATTCAACATGCTCTTCACCACAAATTGAACAAAATGGAGAACCAAATCAACATGCTTTCTAACTCCACAGGTGACCCCGTTCCCGCCATGCTAGCTTTCCCTAAAATTCATATTCATCCCTTGGAGATGCCAATGTACTGATTGTACAATGGCACGGGCAATCCCTTTATTCATGTTAAAGAATTTCTCTATGAGTCTTCTCATTGGGAACAAGATCCAATTGCCTTGGCATGTCTATTTAGAAAATATCTTGATGGCCTTGCACTTGAATGGTTCTACTCCTTAGAACCAAGAGAGGCAGAGGTCTTCCGCATCTTGCACAAGAAATTCCTTCAGATGTACAAAGACCGCATCAGCCCATCTCTCTCCATCACGGATCTAACATCCGAGAAGATGAGGTTTGACAAGGAATTTGTCCAATTCGCTGACTGTTGGAGGTCGATGGCCACTCGATTGCAACATGTGCTGTCAGAGTCAGAGCAAGTCAAGATTATTGTTTCCAACTCTACTCCAAGGTTCAAGCACACCTTGGCCATGAACCAAATCAACACAATGGAAGAGCTCTACGAGCGGGGACGTTACATCCAAACGCATCTAATGGATTCCCCAATCGTGAGTTTATTTGATCAACAAGCCGGTCCAATGCACAATGGATTAGTGGACGCCATCCACCATCTATCTCGCCACCATACAACATCCACCTCATATACCCCCTACACATACGCCTTCCATTTACCGCAACATGCCTCCACCTAGGTGTCCATTGATTCATCCTCCTCGGACCACTCAACAACCTTCAACTGGGCCATACAACACCCCTACGAATCATGAAGAAGCTCCCGTGCCCAATGTTGCACTTGCTTTGGCACCCATGCCAGCCCCCATATTTATTCCTCACCAACAACCTCCAACGCCATCACAGCCCATTGCTTGGGTTGAAGTTGCCACTAACCAACCCATTCATGAAACCACTTGGCGTTATGACGATGAACTTTCCGAGGTCATGTTCGTACGTCATTTATCTACCCCTCCTACATTACCATCCATCATCATTAAATCCTCCACAGTTAAGCCTCCGTCAACCATTACTCCCTCCATTAAACCAATCATTACACCTCCTATTATGCCAACACCATTGGCAACTCAACCTGAGCAAAACTGCCCTGTCATACCTATTACACCTCCACCAGCCATACAGCCTTCCACTCCATCCACATCCACCCCCATCCAATGGAGCGGGTGCAAGCAAATGAAGAGCGATGAACCCTGTCAGCAGAAGAAGGAATCCCCGGGACTGGACATGCTATTCAAGTTACAAGAACATATCCCTCACATGCCGATCATTATTAGCATACAAAGCACATTTATTGCGAGGAAGTCCTTGAAGCGCGGCATGTTGAATGCGCACCTTCTGTAACGACCCTCCTTATACCGATACGGTTACACCAACACTCATCAGTATAATGAACGCCGCTACAGTGGGACATTTACCCAACAATTGTACAATTAGGCTGAAACATACACAAATTATATAACACATGACAGCGGAAATGAAATAACTGTAAAGTAACACTTATTCCATCATCATCATTTATACACAGTCTATATAGAAAAGGAAAAGTAAATACTTCATCATTGATAAATTTCAATTATTACATTGTCCACATAAGACTATGCAAAGTCTTTTATTACATACTATGAAAGGAGAAAATACAATGCTGAATCCAAGACAAAAGTCTCCTACTCCCGCTCCAAGTTGCTCCTAATGATCTCCTCGAAAGAAGTAGAAATATCTGCACCTATACACCGAAGCAAGAATGAGTCCAAAAGAACTCAACAAGTAACTCCAACCACCAAACATACATACATCACCTGACCTCTACACATTCTCATGCTACACCATTATCATATAAGTATGGATTTGATAATGTTTCAAAAACCTAAACATGATTTCTATACATGCTACACAATAAGTGATTTATAACAATTTTTACAATGACTTAAAACCTATCACATGATTTCTACACACTTTACAATATGCTAAACTAAATCTCATTAATTACATTCACATACTACGATAATAACCCTTTTAAACATGGAGTTTACACATATTACAAAAACATCCCTAGCATGGATTCTATGATCATTTTCACATGGTTAACGCATCTACACACATGAATAGATTGCTGTTTTGACATGGATATATCCCATTCATATAAGGAATTATCATTTTACATGTTATACCATTCATTCATATTCTCACCTAATCATTTACACAATTTCACTTATATAGTTCACATGTTCACACTTTCACACACATGATCACATATTCTGAATTATATGCCATGACACATAGTCCAAACCACCTCTAGAAGGACACACACTAATCACATCACACACATATCTATCACCTAGACATTTCAGTGATAAATCTTAGTTACTGCGCAGAACCGGGAGAAGCACTCTTCACCCTAACCAGCGGTACTTGTCCGCCTCTAGGATTTAATCTCAATGCACATGGGATATCACACACTATGAACCTTCCCGTGGGGAATTTATCACAGTACAGTTCCACAGCCTCTAAGGTAGCAATGTCACCCATTGGCACATTTACACATTTTCTCTAATCTTTTAACACACACTTAATGCACAATTTTAACACATCCATTCATGCTCACACATTTACATAATTCAGTATTACCTAGCATGGTACTACTGTTCTCAATATTAAACAGATTCGAAACAAGTCTAATCGTACTGAAATTAGTAGATTTCATGAACAATCTCATTAACATGTATTAATTGATCAATGCTCACATAAAACCAACATATGTAGTTACTGTCATCATTTCAGTACAAAAATTTAACCATTAATTTTACAGGTTACCCATCCTGCATACCAAATTTTGCATTTTTCTGAATTACCCACAATTTATGAAAATTCCAACAGTGGTATTATACAAAGTAAACATAGTCAAACTAGCATGGATTTTCATTGTTCAGACCCACAACTCATTCTATACATGGATACTGATAGTCCTAAATATACGTCAACTTCTAGGAATTTAACTATTTTTACACTATTTATCTGAATTTCTGTATTAATAAAACATGCTCACTGTTTTACCATTCAGAAAATGTAATAATTTATACAGATATCAAAAATTTCCTAAATTTCTACAACATAAACTAAAACCCATAAACATTTCACAGAAATTTTATGACACTTGGATTCCACACAGATTGCACAAACAGAATTTTACAAGATTAAAAACCTGTTTAACATGCATTTCAGAAATTTCAAATAAATAGGGTATTCCATAGAAATTCATAAAATTTGCACAGCATGGTCCAATAATAGTATTTTATAGCATATCACTTTTACATTATATCCTCATATGCAGAAATCCGAAAAATAGGTCATATAGATCAGACATGCACACTGTTGCAGTCTGGCGAACTTGACGGCATGCACGTGGCCGTTTATCAGGTTAACGGCAACAATGGTCGCCGCCAACTCAAGATCTTAACGGCAAGGGATCCTGCCGTTAAGTTACTGTCTATGTAAAACATAGACTGAACGCAAGAAACTTGGTGAAATTGGGGTTCCAAGACGCGAATAAAATCCAGAAAGTTACCTAGGACCTACTAAACATACGTAGGAATGATGTAGAAGGGTTAGTTACCTCTTAGAAAATCCACAAGCAACGATTTAAACTGAAGAAGCCCTCCTCGGCCTGAGTCAAAGAGTCCTCAAAACTCCCTCGATCCGAGTTTTGTGTTGATCTCCTTTGCACACCAGTGTGGGGAAGCCGTTTCCGGATGTTCAGAGCCCTCTCCAGTCATTGTAGAACGTCGGATGAAGCCTCAAATCGCCGGATCAAGGGGTTCCAAAGTCGGGGTTCGCACATAAAATGTTAGGGTTTTTGACAAAGAGTCAAAAGGACCTAACTGAGCCCTAATCCGCCTCTTTTATAGGGTTGAGGTTTTTAGGAACGCGCTTAGGGTCTAGGTTACCGTTGGGGGACGGTTTCCTAAACCAAGGGTGACATTTCTGGAGGCATTTCCGGATCTGAAATTGCAACAGATCTGGGACATTGACGTCAACATCACAGGCCGTTAATTCTGAGCTGGCGTCCATCGATGTGGCCACTTACTTGGGATTGGCGTCCACCCATGTTGACGTCTACCAGCCGCCAGAACTGAACTTAAAGCTGTAGAAACTTTATGTACACCACACATGTATATATATCTATATATAATCAACATTGCACACATTAAAATAATACTTATTCATCCAATGTAAACAAGTAAGTACTATGCACAATAAAGTTTATACCTCGATGACATACATTTATACATACATAAGAAATCACCCATAGATGAAAAATCAAGGGCCTTACACCCTCTCCCCCTTAAAGAAACTTCGTCCTTGAAGTTAGACTGACACTACTCAAACAATTGAGGATATTTCTTCTTCATTGCATCCTCAAGTTCTCAAGTAGCCTCCTCTCGCGAGAAGTTACGCCATAAGACTTTCACCGACGCAATACTCTTGTTCCGAAGATACTGACCTTCCGGTCAAGAATAGCCACTGGTTGCTCCACATAGGAAAGATCTGGCTGGATCTCCACTGGCTCGTGGCTAATAACATGAGATGGATCTCTGACATACCTCCTGAGTATAGATACGTGGAAAACATGATGGACACTAGCTAACGCCGGGGGTAAAGCTAGTTCATATGCCACGTTGCCCAATCGTCTGAGAATCTCATACGGGCCAATGAATCTAGGACTTAACTTACCATGCCTGCCAAATCTAACTACACCACGAGTAGGCGAAATCTTTAAAAAGACATGCTCACCTACCTCAAACTCCAAATCCTTCCTCATGTTGTCGGCATAACTCTTCTGCCTATCCTGTGCCGCAACAAGCCTCTTCCTAATCAGCTGGACTTTATCCGAAGTCTCCTGAACTAACTCTGGACCAATCAGCTGCCTATCGCCTGTCTCCTCCCAACACAAAGGAGATTTACAAGGCCTACCATATAACGCCTCAAATGGAGCCATACCAATACTCGCATGAAAACTGTTGTTATATGCGAACTCCACAGAAGGTAAATGACGCTCCCAATCATCCTTCCAATTTAGAACACACGCCCTCAACATATCCACGAGCGTCTGGATAGTCCTCTCGGGCTGTCCATCTGTCTGGGGATGAAACGCCGAACTGAGCTTCAGCTCCGAACCTAACGCATCCTAAAGACCCTTCCACAACCTCGAAGTAAATCTCGGATCTCGATCCGAAATGATCGACTTCGGGACACCATGCAATCTAATAATGCTACTAATATACAATCTAGCTAAACTCTCTACTGACTGCTTCTTCTTCATGGGCAAGAAATGTGCAGTCTTCGAGAATCTATCTACCACTACCCAAATCGAGTCATTACCCCATCTAGATCGATGCAAAGCCATAACAAAATCCATAGTGACAACTTCCCACTTCCATACTGGAATCTCCATCTTCTGCATAAGACCAAATGGTCATTGCCGCTCGGCCTTCACTTGCTGGCAAACTAGACATCTAGACACATACTCCGCTACATCCTTCTTCATGCCAGACCACCAAAAAGATCTCTTCAAATCCTGGTACATCTTAGTGTTACCTGGATGAATAGAGAATCTAGACCTATGAGTCTCTGCTAAAACATGCTCACGGACATCCACGATGTCTGGAACACAAACACGGTGATGGAATCTAATCACACCATCCTCATCACGAGCAATGCCCGCCTTGCCCACTAACTCTTGGAGTCTAGGGTCGGCTTTCTGTTGCTCGATCACCTCATCCAACACCGATGACCTAATGGACAACTGAGCTACAAAAGCCTGGCACAATGATGGCTCTAACTCAGTCATTGCACACGCCGCATCCTCCAACATCTTCCAATCCTGCTGGAGAGACGACCTCTTCCTACTAAGGGCATCTGCTACGACATTCGCCTTTCCAAGATGATACTGGAGGTCGAAGTCATAGTCCTTCAGGAACTCAATCTATCTTCTCTACCTAAGGTTTAATTCCTTTTGAGGGAAAAGGTACTTTAGACTCTTGTGGTCAGTGAACACCTCAAATCTGACACCATAAAGATAGTGCCTCCAGATCTTCAGTGCATGAACCACTGCCGCAAGCTCAAGATCATGAGTCGGATAGTTTCGCTCGTGCTCCTTCAATTGACGAGAAGCATACGCTACTACCCTTCCTTTCTGCATCAATACACAGCCAAGGCCAATCTGAGATGCATCCGTGTAGATAGAAAAACCCTCTACACCGCTCGACAAAACTAACACAGGAGCCGAAGTGAGCTTAGTCTTCAATAATTGAAAACTACTCTCACACTCCTCAGACCAGACAAACTTTACTCCCTTTCTGGTTAGTTGAGTCAATGGTGCGGCGATGGATGAAAATCCTTCAATGAATCGCCGATAATAACCCGCCAAACCAAGAAAACTCCTAATCTCCGAAAGAGTCTTGGGAATCTCCTAATCCATAACTGCCTAGACCTTCGCTGGATCCACTGCTACACCAGCACTGGAGATAACATGCCCAAGAAAATGAACCTCGCGCAACCAAAAATCATACTTGCTGAATTTTGCATACAGCTTGTGCTCACGGAGAACCTCTAATACTACCCTCAAATGCTGACGGTGTGTAGCCTCATCCGAAGAATAGACCAACACATCATCAATGAAAACTACAACGAAACTATCTAGATACGGTCTAAACACCCTGTTCATGAGATCCATGAACGCTACAGGGGCGTTGGTCAGGCCAAAAGGAAGGACCAAAAACTCATAATGTCCATAACGGGTTCTAAAAGCCGTCTTGGACACATCCTCACTCCTAATCCTCAACTGATGATAACCAGACCGCAAATCAATCTTAGAAAAGACTGATGCATCTTGCAGCTGGTCAAACAAATCATCAATCCGAGGTAAGGGGATACTGTTCTTCACCGTCACTTGGTTTAGCTTCCTATAATCGATGCATAACCTAAGTGACCCATCCTTCTTCTTCACGAATAAGACAGGTGCACCCCAAGGGGAAACGCTAGGGCGAATAAATCCTTATCTAACAAATCTTGCAAACTGCTGCCTTAGCTCGGCTAATTCCGCAGGTGCATCCGATAGGGTGCCTTCGAGATAGGAGAGGTGCCTGGAAGCAACTCTAGAGTGAACTCTATCCCTCTAGCCGGTGGCAATCCAGATAAATCATCAGAAAAAACATCTGGAAACTCCCGCACTACATCAATCTCCGCAAGAGTAAGTGAATCATCAGCCTTGGGTACTAATACCACGCTGGCAAGAAAAGCGTCACAACCCTTGTTTCACCATTCTCATCGCCCTCATGGCAAAGATGACAAACTTCCCTGCCATTTTTCTTGGCAAAGAATGAGAGAATTCATCTTCACTAGGAATGCGAAAACGATCTTTTCCCACGACAATCTACTCACGCATAGTGCTCCTCTAGCCAATCCAGACCAAGAATAGCATCGTAGTCCTTCATCTTTAGGAAGAAGACACCCTTCTAGGACTCTATCCTCAATGCACACCGGTAAAGACAGAATACACTTCCTAGTCGATACCGTACCTGCAGGTGTGTGCACAGACAAAGGGACTTCTAAATCCTCAGACTCTATCCCTGACTCTAAGGCAAACTGCATAGCAAAATACTCGAAAAGAACGAGTGAGTAGCACCGTGTCAAATAGAACCCGAGCATGCAACCTAAGAAAGAAAACAAAACCGTACCTTGGTAACATGCTCCGCCTGATCGGCGTCCTCACGAGCTAACGCGAACACCGATGGGGCTCGAGGGTGTAGACGCGAGATTTGGCCCATCTCCCGCAAGGCTATTTGGCCCATTAAGCCTCGTTTGACCATGTGTTGACTTGCCTCGGATCCATGTAGACGGCAGCATCGACTGCCGCCGACTACAGGTGGCGGCAATGCCCCTGGACGTTGACCCAAGTTGGCGTCCATCTCGATGGACGTCTGCATGAGGTTGGCGGCCTGACCCTGGACGTCAATCGGTTTACCAGGTCTGCGCAACTAACCCGAGATTCCAGCCCACTAGCACCCTTGTCTCGGCCATGCAACGCATATAGCCGTTCCCAACGGGATATGGGCACCTTGGCAGTCCCTTGACCCAGTAAAAATCCCATTTGGCCTCTCCCTATTGGGAGCTTAAACACATAGTGCCACATGTACAAGTGTGTTTCTTCACACTTGAGCATCCAATGCTCTCAACCCCGAGCTCACTGTCTATATAACTCCCCCTTGGTCCCTCTGAACAAAGGGGGGAGAGGCTGGACGTCCATATGCTCAAGCTTTGAGAGAGGAGAGAGAAAATCACACTCAAGCTTCACCAAGTCTTCTCTACTTCCTCTCAACCTGTGGGACGTCCAAGGAGGCTTCTAAGGAGCTGAAGGAGCCTTTGGAAGGAGCTTGCAACAACAACAACGAGGATCACTCCCCCTCTCTTCCCCCTTCTCTATTCTCTCTTAGATACTTGCATGTCACACACTCTTTCCCACACACTCTAGGCACGTAGGTCACCTTCCTACACACCTAGAAAGGGGTTTCCCAACAAAAACGGAGGGAAGAAGGGTGGTCACAAATTTGGCCACCCTCTTCTCAAGTCCGCAACCGGTACGGGATTCTCCTTTTGGGCCTTCCACCTTTCGTTTTGAAATATTGCTGCACTATTTAGGGTCTAATTGAGTCTTGTTCTGTGGCAGGAACGATCCAAAGAAGACCGTGGAGCTCTCTTCCTTTGGCCGGCTGAAGGAGGAGAAGTTGGAGCTTCACCATCACCCGCGACGCGAGGCTACTACTCCGGCGTGATCACACAACTCCTTGGGCACAGGTAAGGCCCTGGCGATCATTAAAATCTCCCATCCCCTTCCGGTTCTCCTTGTTTTCCTTTAGTCAACTGGTCAAACGAGGAGTCAACGAGGTCAACGCGTCAACCGGCGTCATTCATCCCAACGAAGGAGCGGCACGTCCGTGAACCACCGTCGGAGAAGGTCACATCAGTCGGCATTCGAAGACGGAGGCAGAACGAGACGTCCACAGTCTCTTTTTGGCGATCACGGTGGGACAACAGTGCTACTGCGGTCTGAGTGCATCCAGGTAGACGGCAAGCGATCTTGCCGCCTACCCAGGTAAACGTCCAGTCTTCCTGCCGTTGAACTCTTATTAGCGTCCATCTAGGGTGCCGTTTACTGTATGTTAGCGTCCGTCGATATTGCGTCTACTTATTTCTGATAAACTTGGCGTCAACTTGTTTGCCGTTTAGTTTACAGAAACCTGTTTTTCTCTGTTTTCTGTTTGTTTTGCTTTGTTTTTATTTTTGTTTGCTTACTGTTTGTCACTAACAGTTCTCAGTCTCCAGGGGGTCTTCTTCTCTCTTTTCTAGCTCCCCTCACATTTCTAGGATCACCCTTCTTCGGTTTACAACCTTTTACTCGGGATTCCCTCGGGTAAATCGGGTTGGCTCCGAAGAAAACTCTATAAGTCCCTAAATTCCGTGGATTCCCTCACGGTACGGGCAGGAGGACCTTTACCTACCTTGTCTAGTCACCTACTTACCGGGATTCGAGTGAACTTTGAGAGGACGGTCTTACCAATCAACTTAACTCAACACACAACTTTGGTAATTTTTAAAATTTTGGGGACGTTGATTGCTAACATGTTTGGTAGAAACCCACATTTCTGTCTAAACAGTAAAGTTAATCAACTTTGACCACTTTAAAATCCATAGGTTGTGTGCTAATGGACACTTGGTTGGATCCTGTTGACATGGCTAATAAACCGGCTTTTGAATATGATGATAATATCAATGAAATGGTCGGTATGATTAACACCAATGTCCAGCCTGAGGAGTCAGTCCAATCATCCTCTCAGGCTGATAATGAAGAAGTGAGTTTAAGGGTCAATCCCACTCATGATCAAGACAGTCAAGAAGACCCCGAGTTTGCTAAACTCATGTCCCGGTACTCGCCCGAGGATATCATTTCTATGCTTTCAAAGCATACTGTCCGGGCAGCTACCTCCCCTTCCACTCCATCTTTATCCCCATTCAATGCCTCCACATCTAGCCCACTCCTAAACCAGCCACCCATCCCGAGTTCCGTCTCTGCTCTCATTCCTCCTGTCACTCCCGCTCCTTTGCATACTCCAATTCCCACTCCTTCCGCCTATTTGCCACCTATCCAAGTCGCACCCCCATTCAATCTAAATCTGTTCCCCTTTCAGAGGTTGAAGGTCTCGTTAGGAAGCTTGTAGCGGATTCCTTATCCCTCTAAACCTCATTCGCTACTAAACTACTGCAAGCTCCCCAACGCTTACTTTCCCCCGACTTCAAGGCCCCAAAGTACCGCAAGTATGATGGGGCCTCCGACCCCCAATTTCATCTCGCCGGCTTCACCATGGATTCCCATCGGTGGTTATATGATCGGGTCCTCTTAGTTCACCTTTTCCAACAGTCATTGGAAGGGGAAGCTTTGAGGTGGTTCACCTCTCTACCGCATCTGACCTTGTTAATTTTGACATAGTCTCCGAGCGATTCATCTCGCACTTTTCATACATGGCCACTCAAGTCCCCACACTTTCCGACTTGATGGCAGAAAAGATGAAGTCGAACGAAGACTTTGTAACTTATGCCAACCGATGGAGTCCATGGCTTCAAGAGCCGACATTCCTATCCCGGAGTCTCAAGCCATAACCCTCTTGGTTACTAACACTACCCTGTGCTCCGTTCTGTCTTAATGCTAAGTGAGTTCCACTCCTTCTCACATCTTTATAACAGAGCCAGGGTAGTTGAAAATCAAATCAAGGACTCCTCTCTCCCACTTCTTTGAAGGAAAGCCAAAAGCACGCAAGGCTCCCGCGGCACCTACCACCGAGGGGGTGACCGTCAATGAGTCTGTAATGCTTGCAGCCAGCCTTTGAGGCCTCCCAACAAATCCTCTATCCCTCCGTCCAATCCTCCCTCTAATCCTCACCAATTCCCGTCACATCCCTCCAAGCCTTACTCTGCTGTTCCTCCCCCTTCTTCCGGCTACACCCGACCTGGCCCCAAAAGGTCGCACTATCCTCCCCTCCCGGAGACTCTTGAGGACGTGTTCTTCGCCCTCATGTCATGTGATGCCATCCAACTCCCCCACAAAGGGAGAATAACAACCCGGATTGACACCTCCAAATATTGTCCATACCATAGAGCCCATGGTCATTTTATCACCAATTGCTTTACCTTTCGTGACTGGGTCTATGATATGAATGACCAGGGTAGAATCAACTGGGAGGATGTCAAGGTGGCCATAGCCAAGTCTAGGTACACCAAAAAGGACCTCGGCATCTTTAGCAACCCTCTCCCCAACCACAAAAGTAACAATCCTCTCCTCCAAGGCCCAAGAAATGTCCACACCATGATACATTTAGGACCCGGGTCGTGAGGAGAGAGCAACAATGGGGAGTAGAAGGTTTGAGGAGTGGTATCCATGTCCTACTGTAGAATCTCAGGAGCCTTCCATCTCGGTAGATGCCATCCTTGAGGAGAGACCCTTAGTGCTGATCCGCCCCCCTCAAGATGCCTACACTACCATCCTCACCCCCTCTGCCTCTGAGTCATCTACTAGACCCCTTCAGCTTATCCGCCCTCAGTCTCAGGAGGCCGTCCATGTCACACTTCGGAATCGGATCGTTCCTCCACCTCCGCGGCCTTCCCAGGATGAGGAGGATAATGTTCCTCCGCCCCCGGCTGGCACCGAATATGATATTCTCCAACATCTTGATAAGACGCCCGCGAGGGTGTCTATTTTAGAGTTGATTCGGAGGTCGCCGTCGCATCAATCCACTCTTCTCCAATTTCTTCAGAAAATCATGGTTAATGATGACCTCCCTCCTAGTGGGGTCACCAATGCCATCCTTTTCCTCACCCAAGGACCTTCGATCTCCTTCTCGGACAAAGATCTTGCCACCCCGAATGTCGTTCGCTTCCTCTTTGTCTCACCATTAACCTCAACGGGGTTTCGGTGGACTCCACTCTAATCGACACCGGGGCATCAATCAATGTCTGTCCGATGAAGACCCTTAAGCAATTGGGTTTAGGGGAGGAAAACCTGGAGAGAAGCTGCTCACTATCGCCGCCTATGACAATTCAAAAGAGTTGCCAAAGGCAAAATTGCTCTTAAGCTGGGAGTAGGACCGGTTACTATGACCACTGAATTCTTAGTTCGACGTCGACCCGGCCTACAAAGCCATCCTCGGTCGACGTGGCTAGAGCAACTTTAGGGTCCCTTCCACCGCCCATCAGTGCTTCAAATTCCCTTCAATGGGCGGGTCATAAGATCAAGAGCATTCCAATCTGGAGACCTTAATGCTGTCACTACCGAGCAGATGCCCCATTCTTCGTTCCGGATAAGGGGAAGAAGCCGGTCATGTCTCTCTTTGACTTCCCCACACCCTCTGAGCTTAGCCAACCTCCCGGTCTATTGTAGAACCTCATGTTCCATGTCTCCCGGGAAAAGGTTGGGAAGTAATGGCGAACATTGGCTATGTCCATGGCCGCGGGTTGGGTACGGATGAAAAAGGAGAGACCCAGAGCGTTCAGGCAATCAGGAGGTTGTTACCCAAGGCTGGTCTAGGCTTCCACCCAGACCCCGTCCATCCAGATCCATTCATACCTTATCAACCCTTACCTGGACTTAAGGGAGCATTTTGTCCAGGGGCCTACCAGATGGGACCAGGGAAACCTGTAATTGAAGAAATTCCTTGCTCTGAGAGTGAGGATGAAGAAGAGGGAGGATGCCCAAATAGAGGAATTTCTGACAATTTTGGCCTCCTCTCCCTCTTTGGCTCTGATTTCCCTTCTCCCCCATCTTACCCTTCTCCATCTCCTTCTATTTCCGCATCTACTCCACTCCTATCACCATCTCTATCTCTCACCCATCCAGTCGAGGCCACCTTGAGTCAGCAACTCATGGTTTTGGGCCTTGATTCCAAAAAAAAACGCCAATTATCAAAGTTGGAAATGCGAGATCTCCATTGAGCACCCTTCCTCTTTGGAATCTCTTCCGCTCGGCCAAGGGCCGACGCTCTCCCCGTTAGATTTTCACCCCTCTGGGAGCACTTCCCTTGTACATAGTTGTCCTGTACATAGCAGTCTAGATCCTAGTTTAGATTTGGGTTTAGAGTCAGGTTTAGGGTCCAGTCTAGAGTCAGGATTAGGAGAGTCTGGTCCCTCTCAACCATGCATTCGCAAAGAGAAAGGTAGGCAAGTTCCTGCCCGTATGTCATGGCCTTGGCCGAGAGGTGTGCCAAATTGAGTCAAGTCCGGAATTTCTTGAGGAACCTGCCTTAGTAGAAACATTTCTGATTTGAAGAAGGTGATTCTGTAGATGACGGTCTAGGAGTCTATCTGCTAGATTTCAGTGAGAAAGATGGGTTAGGAGAATCTGGGTCAGAAGAAGAGGAAGACCCAGTGAGCTCCTATGTGGATGGCACAAAAAGGTTCGACGAGCCCACCACGGCTGCAGACGAACCTACTAAAGAAGTCAATCTTGGCACCAAAGAATCCCCGAAGACAGTGTTAGTCAGTGCCAACTTGAGTGAAGAAGAAGAGCATGCGTTGGTAGCTATCCTTAAAGAATTCTCCGACGGTTTTGCTTGGTCCTACGAGGACATGCCGGGACTCGACACCTCTTTGGTCGAACACCGGTTAGTCCTAAAAGCCGATGCAACCGCCGTCAAACAAAAGCTAAGGAGGCTACATCCCAAGCTAGCACTCAAGATCAAAGAGGAGATTGACAAATTGCATAAAGCTAATTCATCAGGGTTGTGCTATATCCACATTGGGTAGCTAATATCGTCCCGTAATGAAGAAGGACGGTAAGGTTAGGATCTGTATAGATTTCCGAGACCTTAATCGTGCTTGCCCAAAGGACGATTTCCCTCTCCCACACATAGATGTCCTAGTGGACAACACTGCCGGGTTGAAATGTTATCTTTCATGGATGGTTTCTCGGGGTACAACCAGATCCGTCTGGCGGAGGAAGACCAGGAGAAAACTCTTTCACAACACCCTGGGGGACTTACTGTTACGTCGTCATGCCCTTCGGATTGAAGAACGCAGGAGCAACATATCAAAGGGCAATGATGGCAATTTTTCATGACATGATGCATGTGCACATGGAGGTCTATGTGGACGATGTCTTGGTGAAATCGAAGACTCGACATGGCCATGCTGGTCCTCCGGGCGGTTCTCCAAAGGTCTAGAGAGCATAAGCTTAAAATGAACCCCAAGAAGTGTGTCTTTGGAGTCTCTTCGGGGAAATTGCTTGGGTTCATAGTTAGCAAAAGGGGGATTGAGATTGATCCCAACAAGGCCAAAGCAATAATCGAAATGCCTCCTCCTAGGAACATCAGAGAAGTTAGAGGGCTGATTGGCAGACTTCAATTCATTAGGAGATTCATTCCCAGCATTCAATCGTTGTAAGCCCTTCTACGAGATGCTAAAAGGAGAGGCAAAATTTGATTGGAACGATAAATGTCAAAAGGCCTTTGATGAGTTGAAGAGTTACCTATTCAATCCCCTGTTCTCGCTCCTCCGGTCCCGGGTCGGCCTTTATTGCTCTATGTATCAACTACTGAAGATTCAACTGGAGCAGTTTTGGCCCAATACGACGACGAGAAGAAGGAGAGAGCGGTGTACTACTTATCCAAATTGTTCAATGAAGCTGAAAAGAGGTACACCGCCATGGAAAGAACATGTGCAGCCGTCGTCTGGGTGGTCCAGAAGTTGAAGCACTATTTCCTGGCGCATGAAGTGAAACTTCTGGCACGAATGGATCCAATTCGGTTCTTGCTAGAGAAGCCCGTCCTAACTGAGCGGTTGATGCGGTGGCAAAGTTTTCTCAATCAATTTGACATCACCTACGTCAACCAGAAGTCAATCAAGGGGCATGCCATAGCTGAGCACCTAGCCCATCACCCCTTACCTTCGTATTCTCCTGTCGACGAAACCTTTCCCGATGAAGAGTTAGGAGCCATCATCGATGGTGAGCCTTCATGGGTGCTTTACTTCGACGGGGCTTTAAATTCCAAAGGGAGTGGAATAGGGGCAGTCCTCCTCTCACCGGAAGGGGTAGTCATCCCGCACGCCTACCAATTAACCTTCCGTGCCACGAACAATGTGGCTGAGTATGAGGCTCTCCTAGTTGGGTTGAAGATGGCGTTGTTGCTCGGAGTCAAGGAATTAAGGATTATTGGAGATTCGCAGTTGATACTCCGGCAATCTCTCAGCAAGTACCAAACCGGGACCCCAAGTTGAAACCATATCAAGAGTTGGTAGCAAAGGTAATCCGGCAGTTTAGGAAGCTCACCCTTGTCCACACTCCTAGGGCCCAAAACATCCTAGCAGATTCCCTCGCCTCTCTGGCCTCTTCCATTCCCATCCCTTTAGAAAGGTCCTCCGAAACCATCTCTGTTCAAAGGCTAAGAATCCCTTCTCATGCTGATCCCTGGTTTGTTCAACTTCAATCTCCCTCCCATCAAATCAATGCACTCTCAAAAGAGCCTGAAATCGACCTCGATGATGGCCATCCCTGGTATTTTGACATCGAGAACTACCTCAAAGATGGATCCTTCCCGGATTACGCCACTTCTGCCGATAGACGGGCTATTCGCCGTGTCCGAACGGTACAAGATCATAGGTGGCGTTCTCTACAAGAAATCCCTCAATGGGGTCTATCTCCGTTGCCTTGATGAAATCGAATCTGAAAGCATTGTTGAAGCTGCTCACTCTAGTGAATGTGGTGGCCATGTCAATGGTAGAGCAATTGCCCAGAAGTTGCTACGACACTATTACTGGCCTACCATGGAAGAAGATTGCACCCATTTCGTCCGTCACTGTGCTAAATGCCAATTACACGGTGATAAAATTCATGCTCCTTCTTCTCTCTTCATCCCCTTATTGCTCCATGGCCTTTCGCCATGTGGGCATTCGATGTGGTAGGTCCCTTGCGGATAGAACTGGAGAAATCCGGAAGAAATCCTTCATTCTGACCGCCACAGAGTACTTCACAAAGTGGGCTGAAGCAGAAGCGTTCATAGAAGTCAAAGCATCAACGGTTGTCAAGTTCATCAAGCGCAACATCCTTGCAAGGTTCGGCGTGCCTCGGGACATCGTCACCGACAACGGACCACAATTCACTTCACAGGAGCTTCGCGACATGTGTGGTAAATATGGCATTAACTTGCATCATTCATCACCATATTATCCACAAGGTAACGGACAAGCGGAAGCTACTAATAAAACTCTTATCAAAATAATCAAGAAAACATGCAAATCTCACAACAACACTGACTGGCCAGAACGCTTGGTGAAGCTCTTTGGGCTTATCGCACCTCGGTCCGTACTCCTACGGGGCAAACCCCTATGCTTTGACATACGGATCGGATGCGATACTCCCATATGAGATCTTCTTCCCCTCACTTAGAGTTCAATTGGATTCCGAACTTGATCCTGATCAACGTCGGAAGCCTTATTGCACAACTTGAACTCTTAGATGAAGGCGAATGATAGCGGCTGACCATGCTCAGGTACCGCCAGAGAATTGCACGTTTTTATGCCAAAGAGTTCTAGAAAGAAAATTCGAAGTGGGTGAATGGTTCTGAAGCGGAAAATCATAAAGGCACCAGGTCCCAGGAGCAAATTGCAAGAAAATTGGGAGGGTCCGTTCGTTGTTAAGGAAGCATACTCAGGGAATGCTTATAGATTAGTGGATGCCGAGGGAGTTGAGTTAACCCATCCATGGAATGCAGTCTACCTCAAGAAGTTCTATCCTTAGTCAGTCGGTCGTCATTCATCACTTGTCAACGGTTCGGGTTAAGTTCTACTTTTCCACTGGTCACTAGTGAGGTAGGACTATTCACACACCACACGATGTTGAGATATTGCCCTTTGGCTAGAAAATCACTAGTACACTCGGGCGGTCTCATTCGGTCAATAAGTTCCCCTATTCTCTTCCCACTCGGTCATGTCCGGAAGCGGAACAAACTACGAGTAGGGACCACCCACTCTCTTTTAAAAGGACAAGGTCACCATAAAACAGGGGCAACTAATAAAAGCAAGGGGCAAATGTCAAAATCAAGCCTCAATGGGAAAAGAAAGAAGAGCCAAAGGTCAAAAAGGGTAGCAAAAAGTACGTACCCGGAAAAAGGCTGACCAACTCAAGGAGGTAGCAAAAAGTACGTGCCTCCACCCCAGAAATAAAATAAGAAATAAAAAATCCCCTGAAAACAATGGTTGACCAAGTCTGCTTGATATGAGATGTCGGTTTGGAAACAAAAAGTAGTTTGAACCAAAGTCCTACATGACTTCCTATACATTTCTTCCCATTCTCCCACTAGGGGCAATTTGATCGTATAAGATCTCTGTAGTGGAAAATATCAAGAAGGCTAGGGGCAATTCCAACATCAAGGATTCATGCACGTCCCTCCTCACTCTTGGCCTCTGTGGTTAAGTAGATGTGTAAACCCTACACTACAACATGTGATGAATATGTGTCTTAGAGTCCAAAAATCCAAAAAAAAAAATACAAAAAATGCAAAAAAAAATAACAAAAAGAGAGTCTTTGATGTATATATTTCACATTGTACATATTTTCTCCCAAAATTCAAAAGCAAAAAATAGAAAAAAAAAATCAAAAAAAAATTTGTGGTACCATGATATATGCTACATTCTCCTATTTCTTATCAAAAACAAAAACAAACAAAAAAATCAAGAAAACAAAAAACAAAAAAAAATGCATGTGCATATTCCTTTCGGTTATTTTATGTTCCTATCTTTGATTAGAAATTAGCCCCTTGACCAGATCTCAAGAAAGGTATATCGTAGGCAAGGGGCTAAAAACAGATCTACACTAACCTTTTCTTAAGTGTTGTGGATACAGGATGCAGGAACCAAAGAACAAGAAGCAAACCATTCAAGTGCACAAAGCTCACAAAAATCCACAAATTCCACTATGATAATCAAGTCTGTGTACATATCATGACAGGGGCATACCCTGGTGGTACAAAAGTGTCACTCTCTCTCCTCTCCCCTCGCTAGGCCTCGGCCTACGCGAGCTACTAACCTCCTCCCCTCTCCCGACGCCGGTCTGGGAGAGGAGGTCTCGAAGCCGTGGAAGCCTCCGGTCGCGGCAGTCCTCCTCCTCGCACCACGGACGGTCCCCCAGCGACACGATGTCGTCAAGGGACGCGAATGCCGAAACAGTCCTCGCGGGCGTCCCTGCTGAGCCTGCCGCTGCTGCTCCCGGCGCTTCTTCAGCACCCGGTCCTTGAGGATCTCGTAATCCGCGGCAATCCGTGACCGAGCTGTCTCGGCCTCCCTCTGACTCTCTCGGGCCTCGAGCAGGCGACCCTCATGGTGGCCCGTCGTCCTCAACTCCTCCATGGCTGTCACCATGGTCCGCCGCTGCGCATCAAAAGCAAAAGAGGATCAGTCCTGAACATGTGAAGGAAAAAAGAGGAAAGAAGGAAGTGTCTTACCTCGGCCTCCAGACGGAAATCCGGCCTCTAGCTCCAGACGCAAACTCTCCATCTGTGCCTGGAGAGTAGCCACATCTCCTCCCTGCCGCTGCATGTCAAGGGGCAAGCATGTTAGAGCATTCAGTAGACTTTGAAAGAAAGAAAGTGCTAGTTTGGTGTCTTACCTGAGCCCCAATCTCTCGAGCCTGCTCCTCAAGCTCCCGGACTCTCGCCTCCGCTCGGTCCAGGGCCCTCTGCAAGCGGACCGCCAGGTCCCCTCGGCCGGCTGGGCGGACGAGCTCGCCCCGCATCCGGCTCGCTGTGCTCTCAATAGCTCCTCTCTGCATGCACAAAATCTTGGTCAGAAATCAAATCAAATCAATGGCAATTTCAAGATCAACGGTTGTTAAGGTACTCACCAGGGTCCTGACCTCGGCCGGAGCCTCGTCAGCTCCACCTCCTGCTCGGCCAGTCGCCCCTCCAAGAGGCGGATGGCCTGTGACTCCGGCATCTGCCAAATGCTTCAAGGTTAGAATCAATTCAAATTCAGATCCGACCAAGGCTTAGAGTTAGGAGTTTCACTCACCACTCGTCGGTCAAGCCGGAGTCGCCCGGCGTATCGTGCCTGGTAGTCCTCATATAAGCCGAGCTGTCCTGGAGGTCGGTCACTCGTACCACCTGCTCGCCGCCCTCGCGCCAATATGCGACGGTGCTGCCGTGGTCTGCCCCCAGTCGCGGTCCTCGGCAAAGAACCGCCGGCGTGAGTGTCCCTCTCCCGAGGGAGGGCACCTCGATGGCGGCTGGTGCCAGCCCAGGGTCCGTACCACCAACTCCAAGTACAGTACCTCACATGTCCCGAGGCACAGTAAAAGGAGGTGGCGGTCGAACAAGGGCGACCTGCCGCCACCGCCGGGTGCGAGGCGTCCGCCTCCCCACATAGGGGGTCCACACCACCTGAGAAGAACAAGAAGGCACTGGTCAGTAACGTCAAATGCAGCAGTAATTGAAAGAATGCAAAAGCTAGTTGAGGGTTTCATACCTGGTCGTGCGGGTAGTGGTCAAGTGCGACCGCACATCCCTGCCCTCCTGTCGGTGACCCTGGGGTCCGGGGCCACCGCCCACCTCGTCATGAGAGGCACCATCATCTGGCGCCCCTCTACAAGTGTCCCGCGCCCCATGGGGAAGCGGGTGTACCCCAGATCTGCAAGAAGAGAAAGTCAGTCAGTCAAGCAATTAATCAATTGAAATTCAATTGAGCTTTAAAAAAAAAAAAATTGCGTACCTGAAGAAAGGGGGTGAAGCCCCCAGTGCTCTGAGAGCGCTGCGAGCTGCTGGGGGAGAGGAGAGAAAAAGGTGTCCCAGCATCGCAGCACCCCAAGCGTACCTCCCCGCCTGCGCAAGTCCCTCAGCAACAGCACGAACTTGCAGTTCATCTGAGATGACTGCGTCGCGAACAACAGGCGTCGAAAGAGGTAGCTGACAAAAATCCGCTACCGAGCGCTCCTCGCTCCGGTCTCCTAGTCGAGTGCCCCCGCACTCCAGCATAGAACTCATCAAGTGACTCTAGGGGTCCTCTCCTCCTCCCCTCAATCCAACTGCCTCCGACAACGATCCGAGCAGGATGCTCCGGATCGGTCTCCTCCTCCCAGGCCACGAACTCTGGCCCCAGTAGCTTACTATGTCTGTCTAGTCCTCCTCTCCAATCCGACTACCGGCTCTCCCTGAACCGGCAGTCCCGTCAGATACGCCACATCCTCCAATGTGGGTATCATGTGACCCCAAGGCATGATGAATGCCTTGCAGTCCTCCTCCCATCTCTCCCTCAACGCCTCCAAGTACGGTACGTCTAAGTGGAAAGGGCGTACCGACAGTAGATGTCCGAACCCCATCCTCGCTATCTGAGCCTGCTGGGCCTCTGGAAGCGCGTGGTACCATGCCCAGCACAAGTCCCAGGTCACCTGCTCCTCATTCTGCCTTGCCCTGCAACAAAAAAACACAGAAAGCTTAACGTCAGTATCGATTGCCGTTTACTCAAAGTTGACGGCAAGGGTCTGCCGTTTACTCTTAGTCGGCGTCCAGGGGGTGGCCGTTAGTTCCTGTGTCGACGTCCAACACATTGCCGTCAAGATCATCTTGACGTCAAGGGGTGGACGCCAGCAGGAACTCGACGGCAACCGATGTTGCCGTCAAGTTCCTGTCCACCCGACGGCCCTTTCCTGTTTCCCCTCTTTTCACCAAATAAATCACACTCACACAGAGGTTTTAGGGTACTCCTCCCCGCGCGTCGTCGCTCCGCCTCATCTCGTATCTCGTCTCCTCCTCGGGTCTTCTCCTTCTCTTCTTCACGTACAGTTTCCATCACTGTTTTCTTCCCACCTTCCGGATCTCCTCCTCCTTTCTTCCATCAAAGTGAGCAAGGTAATGGTTTTCCTTTCTCCCGGCGCTTGGGAAGATGGAATGGCGCCGGGAGAAGGCGTCGGTTCAAAAAAAGGGCGTTTACTGATTTAACGTCCAGGTCTGGCCGTTTAACATTTAGCTGACGTCAACCCTAGGCCGCCGACGTACCTTCAGCGGCTAGGGTCTGGACGTCAATGTCCTTCAATGTCAGACCTCGAAGTCTGGTCGACGGCTAGGTGTGGACGTCTAGTTTAAACTAGACGGCTACCTATGTGGACGTCGATTGTCAGTCTCAGTGGTGGCGACCAGATGTTGGACGTTAACCAGAGGTGGCGGCCATCGATATGGACGCCAACTACTCCGCACTCAGTCCTCACAGCACTGTCTTTTGAACATACTTGAGGTCATTTCACACCCATTTCACCACATTTCATTCCACACATCAATCAATGCAAGTCAATTGAAACACATGCAAAAACATCTTTATTCATCTAATTGTGTTACACTTATTCAAATCTGAAAAGTACATCACTTTGCCCTGCGGGCCATGAAATAACCACAAGCAACGGGAAGATGCTATAATTGTATTCCTCATACTTCAAGATCTTTTCCCGTTTCTCCTGAACAGCCAAACCCACACTCTGTCACGTTGCGGTCACTATCGTTTTCCCAACCTTCATCGACTCATTCGATGCCGTACAGGAATCTCAATTCAGCTGACAGTGGCACCGATGTGGTTGATACGCCACCATCCGATCTGCTCCAATCAACCATAAATCTTTGTCTTCCTTCCCTGGTCCGCGTTTGAACTCGATAGTCCTCATAAACAGTGGCCTCACAATGAACTCATCCATGCCCAGATATGCTAAGTGATCTCTCCAAGCATCTCGGCCCTTCAAGTGCGCGGTCATACACTTGATCTCATCCTCTGGCTCGTACCATGCCCTGCTGCAGTGCACTGAACTCCGAAGGAAGACTCTGGAGGGGGTAGGTTGTGCATCAGCGAAATCAAACTTTAGATGAGCTTCCATCCATACCTGGAGCAGAAACAAACTCCCGCACGTGCGTCCGCCTAGGCTCATGTGGTGAGCGAACTGTACAGGTGGGCCAGCACTGCAGGGGCAAGTGACTGCCCGCGCCATAGCAGAGTGAGTATCCAACATGCTCGTACAGGATGAAGTCGCGCTCGTGGGGAACAGGAACACCCCGGCAGGCAAAGAGTCAGTCCTCGTTCGCCTCTCCCCGCCAATCTCCCGGCATGCTGGATCAGCCACAAGCCAGCCGGTCCAGGAAGATCCCATCCTGTTCGTCATTCGCAGCACCTCTTTCTTGTCCGCACGATGTCAGCAAGAATCTCTTCCCACGGGAGGAGAGGAGTCGCTGCATCATACTCCAGGCACCGCTGCCATCCCAAGAACAGCTCCACCTCCTCCAGCAACACGCTCGCCTCGAATCCCTGGAACACGAAGTGTGTGTGTGCGGGTGCCATCTCTCCACCAACGCCCCCAGAGCGTCGAATCCCCACCACATCTCTTCATGTTTCTTGGCCAAGACTACCATGAAGTTCAGTGCCACATGCCAATGAAGCCTCGCATGTCCAGTGTTATCGCATTTACCAGATTCACGAGCCAGGAAAAGCCCGTACCTGGCCTTGGCTTGGGAATGCGGAACTTCCTGTATGTAGGGGTTCTGTAAGAGTGCTGTTTGGGGCATTTTCAGCCCGGGAAAAGCAAAGAGTCAATGTACTTACCTCCATTGGCCAGACGTGCGCTCAGGTGTCCCGGTATTTCACTCAGAACTCCGGGATTCGCACCTGTAGATCGTCCGGTTGATGAGGAGGCCATCTTGCTGGTCTTCTCTGTCTCTTTGCTCTCTGGTTCGCAGCAGGAGCAGGGGGGGGAGAGGGAGGAGAGGTAGATGAAAGAGTCCTTATGGACTCTCATCACCTATGTTTTCGGTTTGACTCGCTGTCAGGTAGGCGTCCAGATAGGTGGACGTCAGTTGTTGGTTGGCGGCCACATATGTGGACGTTAACAATATTATTGGCGGCCATCGATGTGGACGTTGACTTACGGAAATGCTTAAATTCTTAATCTTTATATGGCCATTATCCTTTATCTTGTGCTTCGAGTTGTTTTGCAGATATCTTAAGCACAAGCTGCGCTTCAAATTCGGAACGCTCATGCGACCTGTGAGCGTCACAGGTATGTCTAACATAGGACCCCACCAGAGGCGAATAACTTGGCGACCGTGAACCCTGAGTTCCCCTTCACAAAAACCATGATGGGTTTGCGATCTCTCAGTTATTCATGGCCTTTAGAATTTCCTCTGGTGCTAAACTTGCATTTTAGATAGGCAACCCACACCAGCATGCATCTTCACTGCTAACATTCTCTTACTAACACCAAAAAAAAAAATGGTGATTTTCCTCGATTATATGATTGCTCCATGGCTCCCCAGCTCAGGTAGCCTACTGGGTTCGTCTTCATGACTATCCAAGTTGATATCGGGTCTTTGTTGCCCCCTTCTTTACTTGTCCCACCGTGCTTTCAACAAATCATCAAGCAGCCTTATTGAGTTCATTTGAGCCTTCGCCAGCCGCGAGCTTAATTCCGGACTTCAGGCTTTCCAGGCATGTGATTCCAGTTAGAATCTTTTGATAATCCTTTGAGAGATCAACCAACTCCTTGTCTCCGTGACCTCCTAAATTCGGGACCGACCTGATTAGGCCAGCGAGCCCACGGCTCCGGTTACGAGACCCTCCTGATTCAACCGTCATATTACAACTCCTTTGACTCAGACACGCCGGAAATAGTCAAAGTCCATCACGGCCATGCAGGGACCCTGCCATTGGGTCGCAGTTGTAGTACACGGGTAGATCACCCCTTTTTTACCCCTATTTGTCTCTCAGACGATTCATCATTTGTTTCTAGCTTGTCTCTTTCGTTTGGTTGCTAGAACTCCTATCCGGAGATGGTCCGTCCATTAAATCTCCGCGTCCTTGTTACCGAGACACCAACCTTTCAGTCCGCTCTGCTCCCTTGCAAGGCGGACGTCTCGGAGGGGCATTTGTAGACGCGAGATTTGGCCCACTCCCGCAAGGCTATTGGGCCCATTAAGCCTCGTTTGACCATGTGTTGACCAGCCTCGGATCCCATGTAGACGGCAGCATCGACTGCCGCCGACTACAGGTTGGCGGCAATGCCCCTGGACGTTGACCCAAGTTGGCGTCCATCTCGATGGACGTCTGCATGAGGTTGGCGGCCTGATCCCTGGACGTCAACCGGTTTACCTGGTCTGCGCAACTAACCCGAGATTCCAGCCACTAGCACCCTTGTCTCGGCCATGCAACGCATATAGCCGTTCCAACGGGCATATGGGCCACCTTGGCAGTCCCTTGACCCAGTAAAAATCCCATTTGGCCTCTCCCTATTGGTTGGAGCTTAAACACATAGATTGCCACATGTACAAGTGTGTTCTTCACACTTGAGCATCAATGCTCTCAACCCCGAGCTCACTGTCTATATAACTCCCTTGGTCCCTCTGAACAAAGGGGGGAGAGGCTGGACGTCCATATGCTCAAGCTTTGAGAGAGGAGAGAGAAAATCACACTCAAGCTTCACCAAGTCTTCCTCTACTTCCTCTCAACTGTGGGACGTCCAAGGAGGCTTCTAAGGAGCTGAAGGAGCCTTTGGAAGGAGCTTGCAACAACAACAACGAGGATCACCCCCCCCTCTTCCTCCCCTCTCTATTCTCTCTTAGATATTGCATGTCACACACTCTTTCCACACACTCTAGGCACGTAGGTCCACCTCCTACACACCTAGAAAGGGGTTTCCCAACCAAAAACGGAGGGAAGAAGGGTGGTCATAACACTTTGGCCACCCTCTTCTCAAGTCCGCAACCGGTACGGGACTCTCCTTTTGGGCCTTCCACCATTCGTTTTGATATTTGCTGCACTATTTAGGGTCTAATGAGTCTTGTTCTGTGGCAGGAACGATCCAAAGAAGACCGTGGAGCTCTCTTCTTTGGCCGGCTGAAGGAGGAGAAGTTGGAGCTTCACCATCACCCCGCGCGAGGCTACTACTCGGCGTGATCACACAATCCTTGGGCACAGGTAAGGCCCTGGCGATCATTAAAATCTCCATCCCCTTCCGGTTTCCTTGTTTTCTTAGTCAACTGGTCAAACGAGGAGTCAACGAGGTCAACCGGTCCGTCATTCATCGCCAACGAAGGAGCGGCACAGTCCGTGAACCACCGTCGGAGAGGTCACATCAGTCGGCATTCGAAGACGGAGGCAGAACGAGCGTTCACAGAGGTCTCCCTGGTCGTATTGTCAATGGCGCTGCTGTTACTCCTATGCCGCGACGCGCTCCACACTGAATCCCTGCTGAACAGTTTGGGGCAATCCTTGATCTTGGCTTACTGCTCCCGCACTGCAGGGACATTTCATCGCCATTCTTCCAGCATTCCGAACCACCATGTGTCCTCCCGCAATGAGGACACTCCTTCTTGCCACTAGGGGACGTTGAGAAGATACCTGATCTTCCCGATGCCATGGGACGCTGCGGGACTGGAAAGCCACCTTCTCCTATCCTGCCTCTGAAAAGGAGCCGCAGGCCTCTTCTGAGAAGCTTTCTCTCCTCCAGGTGCTGCTCCATTTCTCCCTCCTGACGACACGCGTGATGAGGCCTGCTCGAGGGTACGATGTCGAAGCCACAACCTCGACCTCATGATGGTCTAGAACCATCACGAATTTCTTCGCCTTCCTGCGCTCATCAGCTACAATATGAGGGGGCTACTTGATAGCTCAGAAAACCTGGCTCGTACTCCAGCACGGTCATGGAGCCCGAGTTCAACAAAAAGGAACTCTACTCCATCTTGTCCTAGATGTGCTCCAGAACAAAACTTGGCTTGGAAAAAGCCTCCGAACGTACCAACCAATCTCCCAGCACTATCCTCGAACCT
>CM024765.1:74208977-74303997 GCA_014218235.1 Colocasia esculenta | reverse complement strand
ATGCCCTGAGGTGCTGCATTTGCCCCCGGAGTTTTGCTACCTCCATGGAAATTGCAGGCACGGCGACGGTGGGCGTAGGGACGCCTCCTGTCGCGGCAGCAGGGGCTACGACGACATCGATGGGGGGGGGGGGGGCACGCTGACGGAGTCCTCTCGCGACTGGAGGGACCTCGTCATATGGCTCCCATGTTCTGGTACGAAGATCATCCGCGAGCCATGGTTGTCGTCGTTTCCCACAGACGGCGCCAAAAGTGTGGAGGTATTTCCATGTTTGGGCTGGAACCAAACGGGCCTACACTTGAAGAGGGGGAAGATGATCGCCGGTGACGGACGAATGCCTACAAAACCATAACAGAATTAGGGGGCCCGGTTGAAGAACCGGGGAGAACCCTCCGATGCCTAAATCAGTAAATTACCAGTGAGGCTGGGAGGAGAAGGGCTCAGTGTTGTGCCAGAGTGATGTGTGTTGGATCACGTACCTTTGCATGGAGGATTACCGGAGCCTTTTATAGGCAGAAGTGCTGAGGGAGAGGGACAAAACGTCCCTGATCAACGCCGCAAAGGGCGCGCCTGTTAGTGCCATTGGCGGGGAGGCGCCCGTTGAGGGGCCTTGCAGTTAACACACCATTTAATCGTGGGGCATGAATGATGCAGTAGTTGTAACCGTTACAAAGAGACGGAGGGCTGTTTGAATCCTCCTGGTCGAAGGTACTGGGCAAGAGCCTATTCGGTAAATGGAACTTGTTGCTCGGTGACAAGGCCTGCTGCTAGATGTCCAATGCACGGAAGTGCTGTTCAGTCCGAAGAGGCTCTGACGCACGCCGAGCAGCATCTGCTCGGAAAAGAGGGCCCTGGGCCGAACAAGCTGTAAGGTGTCCGAAGACGGTTCTTGGGTCCCACTGGTATCTGAATGCAGGGATCGCCCTCGGGACCATAAAGCTGTTCTTGAGAAGTCGTGGCGTCCTACGGAAGGGCCACGTCTGTCCTCCGAATTGGGTTGGGCCATGATGGGCTCTGCGCACGAAGGTGGCTAGGAATAGCCACCACACTTTTCTTTTCACCACTTGGAGATTTAGCTACCATTTGATGCAAAACTCCTGATCCGTTCTGGTTTCTAAGTTTTTGCCTATCTCTATTTTCGTGTTTCTTTTTATTTTCTTTCCCTTTTTGAACTCAAATATTTCTAAGGGAGGTAGCTTTTTCCTAATGATTTTCTTAAGGATAATGTAGGATATCAAGCATCATTAAAGGTTAATAAAAATTTCCATCATCCTTATGTTTAATATGTATTAATCACATTTGAGTTCATTGTGTGTGGTTTTAACTTCAAATGTATTTTGAGAATTAGGTTAAATGCATAACTATTTGCTCTCCCTTAATGTATGCGCACTCCTATTGCATGTTACTCCCCCTTAGTGGTTGACATAGAACACACTCAAGTTTAAGCCAATGCAATGATATAAGAAGGGGAATAGAAGGCTATAGAAAGATCAGTGGAAGATCGATGTCTTTAATATACAATACATGCATACACACAAGGGATACACATGCAAGATAAGGGCATGTAGTAAACTTTATCCTAAACACTAAAAACTTACAATCCTATGACTCCTTTTTGTTTTTAATTTTTCAAAATTTTCATTTTTTTTTTCTGAAAAGAAAATGACATCATCAACAATCATAAAAATCTATGAACTAAACAATGAAGGAATACAAAAGCATTCATGTCGTACCTTGAAAGCTCAAGAATAAATGCACATGATACTCACAAACAATTCATTTGTGTGCATTGAATTTCACAATAAAGCTCACCATCTTGATATGTTCAAGGCACCTACAACCAAAGTTCTCATTCGGAACTTTTGGTACCTAAATGGTTTTGGTCTCAGCAGTAGTAGCCCGAAAAGGCAATAGGTCTTTCCTAATCCACACAAGATTCAAATTTGCATGTTTCTATTTAACAAACTTGTGAAATTCACATGACTAGGCCTAGCACAGAAATAACATGTGACATTTGAAACACTTGGTGTGGTAAGTGGTCTAAGATATGCATTGGAATGAACATGCTTGTTTTTACTTAATTGTGCAGGTTGTTTTGCATGGACAGATGTCCTAGAATGCAATGTTTCTTTACATGAACATATGATGAACAAGAACCATTGGATGCATGAACAAATGAAGTCTTTGTCCTAGACTCAAGGGACTTGGATTTCTTAGGTTAGTACCCTAGACCATGGCTATTGGTGTTCACCTTAATACTGAGTACTTCGTCCATTTTTGTTTTCCTTTCATGAGTCTAGAAGTAGTAATGCTCAATTCATCATTAGTTTCATGCAATGTTTTCATCGAAACCTCAAAGATCTTAATTTTCTCCTTAAGCTCAAGTATGATTGATTTTAACTTTTCATTTTCAGACTTAAGAAGAGAATTTTTCGTTTCAAACATGCTGAGTTTTTCATAAATACCTTTATCATGCATCATACATTCAATTTCATCTCCATACAATGTGACTTTACTTTGAAGTAATTCATTAGCATTTTCAAGATCTTCACATTGCAATTTGAGTTTATGACAAGACATACAAGATGCTTCAGCATGCAAGAAGATTTCAATTTTCTTTTTCAGTCCCTTGTTTTCTTTCTTAACTTTCTTGTATTTATCATGCAAGGCAGAATATGTAATCTCCCATTCCTCAAGGGTAAAGAATTCATGACCAGATGTTATCCGTAGGAGTCTTCTTCAATTGCCATGAGGCAACACTCTTCTCCCTTTGATTCCTCGGTCTCTTTACTGGATAATGTTGACTCATCGAAGTCACTCCATGTAATTTTTTTATGCCACCATGGATTTTGATTTTTCACATTTCATAATCTTGAGCTCTAAAAAAGACGTCCATCTGATTTTTCCAAAAAGAGTAATTAACTATAGTCAAAGACAGAGGACGATGGATGGAGTGGCCCTTGGGCATCATGCCATTGCTGGCCATTACACATAGGGGTTGAAATTAGAGAACCCGCTTTGATCCCAATTGTTACAGACTGTGTGCATTGACCACCAAGAGGGGAGGGGTGAATTGGTTGTGCAAACTAAAAACTTTTTGCCTACAAATTAACACTTAATCAAATAAGCTTTATGCTGCCACAAAAAAATCGAAACACTTAGGCAAACTCACGAAACCAACCATCCTAACGTGCGTAGAAGGGAGTAGGAACAAGGAAAGCACACCACACAATGTCACGTCCTAATAAAATTGCATTTATTGGAATGACCGATTATAAACATGCAAATAACGAAAGGTATATTTATACCAACTCGGTTCGCGGAACTTATTACACGATACTCCTCATTATAGTCTAAATGAGGATTAAACAAAAGTAGATTGTATCTTATTACATTCTCTCTTTTTTTATCTATAAAGAAAGCAAAAACTAATAGCTTTGCTAGGCATCGGGTTATCCGCTCAGCACACAAATTCCCCTCAGCATCAACTCCATCTTGATCACCTGAAAATGTTAAATTTAATGATCTAACTAGCCCAGTAGAACTCAATTATTTTAATCAAGAGGATTAGATGATTAATCAAGGATAGAAACAAGTGCGGATCACTGACATGAAGTTCAAGATAACAATAAGTATGACATAATCAAGATACACAAATTCACATGAGTGCTTTCAGAGCAAGAGTATCTCGCAAGAGGATACTTAAATTCAGAAATAGATATTCTCATACACACAACATGATATGATGACTAATTAAACATAATTGATGCATGCCACATCCATAAATTCTCAACGTCCCCGCGCGGCCAGTGATGAATTCGGGCGCTCTCCCCAGGACTCAACCAGCCCTATTTGCCTGGCATAATTATCAAACGAGTCTGAGACTCCAATATGGTCATCTTCACACACTCATTCATGCAATAGATCAAGGACACAAGATTTATAGTTTACACACAAGAGTTTGGAACTAAATCCCTTCATGGAGTTCAAGTAACGCCAATTTCACGAAGTCAATATGCTCGGAACTTTGGAGTGAAAGTTCAGGTATAAAGGATAAGCTTGACTGATTTAGTAGGTGTTTTGAGTGATAAAAACATCTATAATTGAGTGAACATTTTGATGGATCAATTGGGTGATTCCAATCACAAAACAAGTCAAAACAAGTGCAAAAATTGGTGGACTGAAGGTGCCTGTCGACAGGCAAAGTCTTCCTGTCGACAGGGAGACTTTTTCCAGAAGATTGGTGCTCTGCCTGACTTTTGCTGTCGACAGCAAGGGGGCTGCTGTCGACAGCCCCTGTCAGTCCTCAATTTTTTGGCTCTGGACAGAGGCCCTTGTCGACAGGGCAAAGTTCGGCTGTCGACAGGTGCAGTGTAAACTTGCAAAAATGGGCTAAGATCACCCAAAAATGATACTAATATACACACCTATCATACCTAACATGATTGGGACCTTATAAGGTATGATTTTAGCCTCAAACATGAAGCTAAACATGACAAGAAAGTCAAGGAAAAGATATGGAATGTAGTTTATCTAAATGATCGATAAGATCCAAGAATTGTAGTCAACATGATCTCAAAATGGCACAAAGGTTAATGGAAGAAAAGGATGACATGTCTTTCATAGAAAACATAAAACCTTATGTGATGAAGGCTTGAACCTTATCATGGAATGAATCCCCAAATATGAAGGTCAACAAACTCAAGAGAAATGATTACTTATCTACTTAGATTACACTGAATTGTGGAGGAAAAGAACATAATAAGAATGGATCTCTAAGACCTCATACTAAGATAAACCTTATAAGGAAGAGATACATGATTCTCACAAGATAACTCACACACTTAAAGCAATTAACAAGTGATCAAACTTCTTAAACTAAAGAAGATGTCAAGAGTGTGGAAGGAAGGTTACAAGAATAGAATTCTACCAGTACATAAGATTATATTCAAAGTCGTGAGTGTTGATTAGCACAATATGAACTCAATGGTAACGAATTAATCAGGAAGCTTACTAAATCCATATTCACATGAAGTCAAGATAGCTATTGGATTTCAAGACTTAATAAGGAAGGAGAATTAGAAGATGGTGATCAAAAGATTGAATCCTACCTTGGTTGAAGGAGGTAAAGAAGATAATCACAAAGAGATGAGTAATCAATGTAGCTTGGACATAGCTTTAGCTTCCAAGATAACTCTCCAGATGCTCCTTAGCAACAGTTCAATCAGAACCTTGAGCAGAGGTAAGATGCTTGAACAGGAAAGAGAGAGAAAGAACAATGTCTCCCTCGAAATGGCCTCTCCACCCAGATTCTTACTCAGAAAACCTCTCACTCCTGAAGTTGCTTCAAGCTATGGTAGAAGAAGAACAAGGAATGCAAGAAGTGGAACCTATCTACATGGCCCTTGGGGTCCTTTTATAAGCAAGGAGCCTTCCCATGCATGGTGACACGAAGCTCACCCATGTGTCACCGTAAAAGTGAAAGGCTTTTACCATGGGACACGGGTAGCATGCAAATTTCCTGGGTAGGACACCTCAGGTAAGTGATTATGAGGTTTTACCCCAAGTGCTGGCCTTCCACAAGCTTACACGTAAGCTTCCAGAAGATCCAAAGAAAATGCAAACTGTAAATACTCAATAAATCAACTGGTCCAACGTTTGCTAGGCAAACACATTAAATGGTGTCCTTTTGTCATGAAATTTTAACCATAGGCTAATAGAATGGTTTTACAAATTGTAGTAATTTTAGTTTAATTTTTAGATTTTATTTTACAGTAGGTGAAAAATCACTCGGAAAATGGTCGCGTCAATTGTACGTTAAAATCCGTACGTCGAAAAATTCATGTAATTACATAATAAATTCTCCACATTTTTCTGGAAATTATGATGTTCTTAGATTTTTATTTTGACATCGTTTCCAGAATCGCCCTGTGGAGGCACGTACTTCGATGCGCGTCACTGGGGTAATGTTTGTTACCACCAGTCATACTTACATGTCCATTATTTCAATTTATTGACATCGTTAAGGTATTATAATTTAATTATCCTTGTTTTGGAATAAATAAATAGTAATATAAATTTGGGGTATTACAACTCTCCCCACTAAAAGAAATTTGGTCCTCCAAATTTAATTACATAGCATGTGGTTACTGACCTGTAAACAATTCCGGATATTTAGTTCTGATAGTGTCTTCAAGTTCCCATGTTGCCTCTTCTTGTCCGCGTTTATTCCATTGAATCTTAATAAGGAAACTTCCTTGTTCCGAAGTTGCTTGATTTTTCGATCAAGAACTTGTACAGGTCTTTTTTCATATGCTAAGTTTTTTTGTATTTCCAGATCTTGATATCTAATGATGTGCTCCGGATCATAAACATATTTTCTTAGCATCGATACGTGGAAATATCATGTACATTGGACAATTGTGGCAGAAGTGCCAATTGATAGGTTACTTCTCCAATCCTTTTCAAAATCTCAAATGGTCCAATGTACCTTGGACTCAATTTTCCTTTGATCCCAAATCTTCTTATTCCACGTCTAGGAGATACTTTAAGGAATACATGTTCGCCTTCTTGAAATTCCAATTCTCTTCTTCGAAGATCAGCATAACTTTTCTGCCGATCTTGAGCAGCTTTGATTCTGTCTTGCACCAACTTGATAATTTCCATGGTTTCTTGTATCATTTCAGGTCCAAGAATATGTGTTTCTTTTAATTCCACCCAACATAACGGTGATCTACATTGACGGCCATATAAAGCTTCAAAGGTGCCATTTGTATCGTAGATTGATAACTATTATTATATGCAAATTCCATAATCGCTAAATGAGTATTCCAGTCACTTCCAAACTCTAATATACAAGCTCGGCACATATCTTCGATAATCTGATCCACCCGTTCTGTTTGTCCATTAGTTTGAGGATGAAATGTGTACTAAACTTCAGTTTAGTTCCTAATGCATCCTGTAATTCTTTCCAGAAATGTGAAGTAACCTTGCATCTCTATCTGAAATTATATTTCTTGGAATCCCATGCAATCAGACAATTTCTTTCATATATAAGCTGCCAAAACACTAACAGACCATCTTGTTTTAATTGCTAGAAAATGAGCTGATTTGTAAGTCGATCAACGATTACCCATATAACATCAAATCCACTTCGAGTTCTAGGTAATCCCACAATAAAATCCATACTAATACTATCCCATTTCCATTCAGGTATTTCGAGTGGTTTTAACTTCCCACCGGTTTCTGATGCTCGGCTTTGATTTTCTGACATGTTAAGCATCTTGCTATGAAATTTACAATATCCTTCTTCATATTGCACCACCAAAAATGTTTCTTTAAATCTTGATACATCTTAACAGCTCCAGGATGAATGGTATAATATGACCGGTGAGCTTCTTCTAGAATTTCTTTTGATCTCACCATCATCCGGCACACATAACCTTTCTCGGAATCGAGATTTCCTTGAGAATTTTCATTAAAATCAGGTTTAGAGATCAATTTTTCCCTGATTCTATCACATAGGGTCATTGTCTTGTTGTTCTTAATTTGCCTCAATAAATCTGATTGAACTGTCAAGTTAATGACAATCCTTTCCTTCTAGTGATTCCACCTTAAGCTCAATGCGGAGAATTCCTCTAGCAATTTCCACTCCTTACTTGTAAGTGGCATACTTTGGCTATAGGATTTCTGCTGAGTGCATCAGCCACAGTATTGCCTTTCCTGGATGGTATTCAATTTTGAATCATAATCTTTAATATATCCATCCACCTTCTTTGTCTCATATTCAATTCTTTTTGTGAAAACAAATACTTAAGGCTCTTATGATCAGAATAACTATAAATTGATTGTCATATAGGTAATGTCTCCAAAGTTTAAGAGCAAAAACCACGGCGGCTAACTCCAATCATGTACTGGATAATTTTTCTCATGAATCTTTAATTGCCTTGATGCATAAGCAATGACTCTTCTATCTTGCATCAATACACATCCTAATCCAATACTTGAAGCATCGTATAAACTTCAAATAACTTTCCCTCAATTGGCAAAGCTAGAATTGGTGCTGATGATAAATATTTCTTTAATGATTGAAATGCTTGTTCACAATTCTCATTCCATATAAATGCAGTTCCTTTTCTGGTCAATTGTGTAAGAGGCGAGGCAATTCTAGAGAATTCTGAACAAACCGCCGGTAATAACTAGCCATACCCAAGAAACTTCTAACCTCAGTAAGGTTCTTTGGTTGTTCCCATTTTTGTATGGTCTCAATCTTGGAAGAATCCACAGACAACCCTTCTTTTGAGATGATATGACCAAGAATATAACTGGCTTCATCCAAAATTCACATTTACTAAACTTTGCATATAGTTTGTGATCTCGTAATAATTGCAAAGTAATTCGTAAATGTACTCATGTTCTTCTATACTCTTGGAGTAAATCAATATGTCATCAATAAACACAACCACAAATTGATCCAAGTAAGTTCGGAACACGTCATTCATCAAACGCATAAATGCAGCAGGTGCATTAGTTAATCCAAACGGCATCACTACAAATTCATAGTGTCCATATCTTGTTCGGAAAGCTGATTTGTGAATATCCTGCTCTTGAATTTTGAGTTGATGATATCCTGATCTTAAATCAATTTTGGAGAAACACTGGGCTCCAGACAATTGATCAAATAGATCGTCAATTCTTGGAAGTGGATATTTGTTCTTTATGGTCAATTGGTTCAACTGTCGGTAATCTATACATAACCGCATAGATCCATCCTTTTTCTTCACGAATAACACTGGAGCACCCCATGGTGAGGTACTAGGTCTGATAAATCCTTTCTCTATCAATTCTAACAACTGCCTTTTCAATTCTTTTAATTCTTCTACCGACATTCTATATGGTGTTCTTGATACTGGTGTAGCTCCCGGTACCAATTCAATCGAGAAATTCACCTCTCTATTAGGTGGTATACCAGGTAATTCTTCAGGAAAAACATCAAGAAATTCCCTTACCACCGGAATATCATCCAATCCCGTGATATCTTGATTTAGTATTGTTACAGAAGCCAAGTACCCTTGACAACCTTTTTGTACTAGCTTACAGGCCTTGACTGCTGAGATTATCGGCATTCTTCTAACATGAGGTTTGTCAAAAGTCATAGAACAATTTTCTTTTCTTGAAAATGAGACTCGCCTTAATTGGCAATCTAAATTAACATGGTATTAGATAACCAGTCCATCCCAAGGATCACATCATAATCCCACATTTCCAAGCATATTAAATCACCACATAAGTTGTGTCCATCACACAAAATCTGACTATCAGGTAATACTCTCTAAGTTTCTTACCCTCACTTAGTGGAGTTGCTACTTCCAATTGTGTAGACAATAGTACTGGTCGTATTTCTAAAGTCTTAGCAAAATTATAGCTAATAAAGGAGTGTGTAGCTCCTGAATCAAATAACACGTGTGCAAGCTTTGAGTTTATGGTGAGTGTACCTTCAATCAGTTTGCCTTCCTGTGGAGTTTCAGGCTCTATTTCATGTACAGCTTGTATTCTCCCTTGTCTTGGCTGCCTTCCTTGAGAATTTGGGTTGGTTGATACCTTCTTAACCATTGGACATTCTGAAATTCGATGCTGAGTATTCCCACATCTGAGGCATGCTCCCAGCCTACGCCAACAATTTTCCATCTTGTGTCCTCTAACATGACAGTGTTTACACACCTCTTTATTTCCATTCTGAGCTTTTCCTATCTTGTTTCCAGATTGTTGAACTTTCGAAGTATTTCCTGGTTCAAACTTTCTCTTCCGATTCGAAGATCCTTCTCTTGACCTTCCTTTAATTTTATCCACCATTTCATTGGCAGCTTCCAAAGCCAAAGCTCTTTTGACCATCTCTGAATATGTAGTAATCAAATGTGAAGTTAATTGTACAATATAGATAGGACGTAGTCCATTCATGAACCTCTTAGCTTTTAGCTTATCTGTGGCTATAAGATGTGGTGCATACTTGGATAGTCGAGCAAATTGAGCCTCATATTCGGATATTGTCATCCTAAGTTGTTTCAGATTAGCAAATTCATTTGCTTTCTTCTCCTGTACAACTTCAGAAAAATATTGATCATTAAACAACTCCACAAATTCATCCCAAGTGATTTGAGTTGGCTCTTCTAATGTGGATGTTATAGTATCCCACCACGCTCTAGCATCCCGTTCTAACTGAAAAACCACCAACCGGATCTTTCCTCCTCAGTACATTTAATTACTCCAAATATCCTTTCAATATCCCTTAACCAGTTTTCAGCTTCATCCGGGTCTGTACTACTTCCCGCAAATCTCGGAGGATCTAAGCTTCGGAATCCCTGAATAAACTTGTCCCGTTATGGCTGTTGTTCCGGGCTACAGTCCTCATTACTCGGGTCAAGTCATGCATTGAACTCTCCATTTTCCTCCAATTAGCATCACCTCCATCCATACAATAATTAGGTAATGATCTGAAACATCAATAGGGCATACATTAATTTCACAGTCCACCCACTAGCATTCATCACACATATACACATTTCAAATCCATATAACACGTCATTTCATTTATCAGTCAGATATTTACATCAAAAGTTACATCCATAGATAACAACTAACTTGCCGCCATCTTCTACTTCCAGCTATTCCATTTTACAAACCATCCTTCTCTAACCTCTCATTTCCCACACATGGGAGTTACATACTTACAACAGTCATTTACACAAAAGGAGAGGTTACAAAAGAAAGACAAGTTGCCTAAGTCTTCCTAATTATGGGTCAGATCTATAACAACTTCAGCAGGTTGCGGCTGCTGAACTTCGTCGGCTCCGTGGTATAGCTCCCTTGCCGCATCCGTAATGGCTTCCCAATATTCCTCAAACTGGTGCTGCAGCATATCCTGCCCCAGCTTGAGATTGTCAAGCCTACACATGACTTGAGTCATTACGTCCAGTGCAGCACTAGGATTTCCGGCAAAGAAAGCACCCGCAGTCAGATTAAGGATTTCTTCCTTAAGTAGTACATGGGCTTCCTTTTGTGCTTGACCATACAACTCAATATCCTGACGAAGCATTTCCATGGCTGTCACCAGCCTCTCTTGGCATTCAAGTCCATACTGAAACAAATATGAGGTTTAACATGTATAGAATTATGAAAGCATACTAACTAATCCCAAATTTCTACCCATCTCACTGATTTTCCCTAGGTTTATCTTACTAATGCTCTGATACCAATTTAACTGTCACGTCCTAATAAAATTGCATTTATTGGAAATGACAGATTATAAACATGCAAATAACGAAAGGTATATTTATAACCAACTCGGTTCGCGGAACTTATTACACGATACTCCTCATTATAGTCTAAATGAGGATTAAACAAAAGTAGATTGTATCTTTATTACATTCTCTTTTTTTTATCTAAAGAAAGCAAAAACTAATAGCTTTGCTCGGCATCGGGTTATCCGCTCAGCACACAAATTCCCCTTAAGCATCAACTCCATCTTGATCACCTGAAAATGTTAAATTTAATGAGCTAACTAGCCCAGTAGAACTCAATTCTTTTAAATCAAGAGGATTTAGATGATTAATCAAGGATTGAAACAAGTGCTGATCACTGACATGAAGTTCAAGATAACAATAAGTATGACATAATCAAGATACACAAATTCACATGAGTGCTTTCAGAAGCAAGAGTATTCTCGCAAGAGGATACTTAAATTCAGAAATAGATATTCTCATACACACAAGCATGATATGATGACTAATCAAACATAATTGATGCATGCCAACATCCAGAAATTCTCAACGTCCCCGCACGGCCAGTGATGAATTCGGGCGCTCTCCCCAGGACTGAACCAGCCCTTATTTGCCTGGCATAATTATCAAACGAGTCCGAGACTCAAATATGGTCATCTTCACACACTCATTCATGCAATAGATCAAGGATACAAGATTTATAGTTATACACAATAGTTTGGGAACTAAATCCCTTCATGGAGTTCAAGTAACGCCAATTTCACGAAGTCAATATGCTCGGAACTTTGGAGTGAAAGTTCAGGTATAAAGGGATAAGCTTGACTGATTTAGTAGGTGTTTTGAGTGATAAAAACATCTATAATTGAGTGAACATTTGATGGGATCAATTGGGTGTGATTTCAATCACAAAACAAGTCAAAACAAGTGCAAAAATTGCTAGACTGAAGGTGCCTGTCGACAGGCAAAGTCTTCCTGTCGACAGGGAGACTTTTTCCAGAAGACTGGTGCTCTGCCTCTGACTTTGCTGTCGACAGCAAGGGGGCTGCTGTCGACAGCCCCTGTCAGTCCTCAATTTTTTGGCTCTGGACAGAGGCCCCTGTCGACAGGGCAAGGTTCGGCTGTCGACAGGTGCAGTGTAAACTTGCAAAAATGGGCTAAGATCACCCAAAAATGATACTAATATACCCCCCTATCATACCTAACATGATTGGGACCTTATAAGGTATGATTTTAGCCTCAAACATGAAGCTAAACATGACAAGAAAGTCAAGGAAAAGATATGGAATGTAGTTTATCTAAATGATCGATAAGATCTAAGAATGTAGTCAACATGATCTCAAAATGGCACAAAGGTTAATGGAAGAAAAGGATGACATTGTCTTTCATGGAAAACATAAAACCTTATGTGATGAAGGCTTGAACCTTATCATGGAATGAATCCCCAAATCTGAAGGTCAACAAACTCAAGAGAAATGATTACTTATCTACTTAGATTACACTGAATTGTGGAAGGAAAAGAACATGAATAAGAATGGATCTCTAAGACCTCATACTAAGATAAACCTTATAAGGAAGAGATACATGATTCTCACAGATAACTCACACACTTAAAGCAATACAAGTGATCAAACTTCTTAACTAAAGAAGATGTCAAGAGTGTGGAAGGAAGGTTACAAGAATAGAATTCTACCAGTACATAAGATTATATTCAAAGTCGTGAGTGTTGATTAGCACATATGAACTCAATGGTAACGAATTAATCAAGGAGCTTACTAAATCCATATTCACATGAAGTCAAGATAGCTATTGGATTTCAGACTTAATAAGGAAGGAGAATAGAAGATTGTGATCAAAAGATTGAATCCTACCTTGGTTGAAGGAGGAAAGAAGATAATCACAAAGAGATGAGTAATCAAATGTAGCTTGGAGCAATAGCTTTAGCTTCCAAGATAACTCTCCAGATGCTCCTTAGCAATAGTTCAATCAGAACCTTGAGCAGAGGTAAGATGCTTGAACAGGAAAGAGAGAAAGAACAATGTCTCCCTCGAAATGGCCTCTCCACCCAGATTCTTACTCAGAAAACCTCTCACTCCTGAAGTTGCTTCAAGCTATGGTAGAAGAAGAACAAGGAATGCAAGAAGTGGAACCTATCTACGATGGCCCGGGGTCCTTTTATAAGCAAGGAGCCTTCCCATGCATGGTGACACGAAGCTCACCCATGTGTCACCGTAAAAGTGAAAGGCTTTTACCATGGGACACGGTAGCATGCAAATTTCCTGGGTAGGACACCTCAGGTAAGTGATTATGAGGTTTTACCCCAAGTGCTGGCCTTCCAACAAGCTTACACGTAAGCTTCCAGAAGATCCAAAGAAAATGCAAACCGTAAATACTCAATAAATCAACTGGTCCAACATTTGCTAGGACATATTTAAATGGTGTCCTTTTGTCATGAAATTTTAACCATAGGCTAATAAGATGGTTTTAAAAATTGTAGTAATTTTAGTTTAATTTTTAGATTTTATTTTACAGTAGGTGAAAAATCACTCGGAAAATAGTCGCGTCAATTGTACGTTAAAATCCGTACGTCTAAAAATTCATGTAATTACATAATAAATTTCTCCACATTTTTCTGGAAATTATGATGTTCTCGGATTTTTATTTTGACGTCGTTTTCCAGAATCGCCCTGTGGAGGCACGCACTTCGATGCGCGTCACTGGGGTAATGTTCGTTACCACCAGTCATACTTACATGTCCATTATTTCAATTTATTGACATCGTTAAGGTATTATAATTAATTATCCTTGTTTTGGAATAAATAAATAGTAATGTAAATTTGAGGTATTACACACAACATGCCAGGATTTTTAGGTACTTCAACCACATAAAGCATGCACTTACATCCACCACCTCACACCTCATGAGGATTTCTATCTAACTTCCTTTAACAGGTACAAGTGAATAAACCATTCACCACGATTGTTTCCCGAGGGCAACACTAACCCCATACAGAACTTGTTTTTTTGGTACAAGTCTCCAAAGCCCACCCCGTGCTCACAAATAGAGCACAACACACACTTACTCTTCAAACTCAAGTGTAACAATAAACCCATACAAGGAGAACAATAACTCAATGTTGGAGTTGAGATTCCCCCTGTGAAAAAGTCAGCCTTATGATCGTGTCTACCGGACGATGACAAACTGAAGAGCAGGCCAATGTACGTAAAATGCTCCAGGATGTGATCCATGAACTGGGACACCAATCCCACTCCTTTCTTATGAAGAGCAACACCTTGGGACATATGGAAAGCATTGGTATTTATCGCAGCACAATCAGCATTGCTTCTGCATGTCCAGGGCTTCTACAAGCTCTCTCCAAGGTGCACGAGCTTCTTCTGAAGTCTAGGGCATCAAGAGACCTTTGCAATAGATGGAGAGTTATTCTAAACCTCGAGAATATGTAGTATTTAAAGTCCAAGAGCCTCCTCAAAGTTTCAAAGGAGTCTAACCCATGTAGGACTCAATTTTGGAAGGTTTGTGTGCACAGATTTTAGCAATCAGTCAACCAATTTTCTTTAATCAGTCGACTGATTTGATTTTCAAAAGAATGCTACTTACTAGGAGAAGTTGGTTGACTTATTAGTCCCAATCAGTCAACTGATTTTGTGCATAGAGAACTACATTCGGTTCTGTAAGTCAACCGGTCGACTGATCAATTAGAATTGGTCAATCGATTTGCTGATTTTAACAATTTTTGACTTGTTTAACCATTCTCTTCAACCTTTGATTACTCCATGACTTATACCAATGATGCACACATTTCAAGACTATAAATACCTATCTTTATGCACACCTAACACATAAATTAGGCCCTCAAAATCAATATGAAAACATCAAGCACTTAGATCATAATCATGAAGGTTATCTTAACTAGTTAACCCATTGAAAGGTCATCTTAACTAGTTAATCCACTGATTCTCACAAGATTTACTTAGTATTTTGTGATCATAAAATCTAAAAAATACAATAAGTAGTGAAGTACTAAGGGCTTAGAATTTTCCTTGTCATAGTGGTGTTCATAAGATTTCTTTTTAAGCAAGACATTGATTGAGTTAGTGGAGTTATTCTAGTCAAGAGCACTGTAGGACATAACAGATAAATCAAAGTATATCCGAGAGACTTGTTTAATTGAAAGTTTGATTCACATGAATTTCATGAATTGTATTGTTTGATGTTTGTGAATATTAATGAAGTGTTTTGTTGTTTTGTACATCACACAAAACAATATGTAAGAAGTAGTGCAACTTGTAACAATCATCTCTTGGCAGCATGGTGCGTTTTTGTAGTGGACTCATCAACTAGTAGACATCTGACCTTGAATGTCAGGTGGTAAGCCTACATGGTCGAAAGCTTGTCTGATCAGATGGACGTGTTTGCTAGTGCACTAATCAAGCTTATCAGATGTCAATCTTTTGTGTCAAGTGTTAGATAAGTTTGAGAGATTGAGGTGTTAGGGAAGAGTGATATGTTTAGAACGTGTCAATTTTCATAGACATATTTTTAGTGAGTCACATCATAGTGAATTAACATGTACTTTAGGTTAATAAGCCTTCATATAGAGACCCCAGCCCTCCAAACTCTACTCTCTTTCTCCTCACTCTCTCTCAATGAGTTCCCCCATTCTCTTCTCCTCTTCCTCCCCATCTGGTAGCTGACAGACGGAACGATGATGATGTGGTGCTTGACATCAAGTGATAGTGTTGGTGAATGAGGTGGTGGTAGCAAGAAGGAGGTGGCTAGTCTACGAGAGGCCCTAATTGGTTAGGCTCTTCTTTGTGGGGTGATTTTTCACCTAGCTCCCATGCTTAATTTCTCACGGATTTTCATGTTAGGTGCATGATTAGGGTAAAATGTGGGTTTAATTCATGCAATGGGGGTTCTTCATGCCAAGGGATTGTTTGATTTTTCATTTTCCCTTGATTTCTCCTAATTTCTTGCCCAATGTGTGCTTGAAATTTTATGGATCAAGTCTCCTTTCCCACCCCCTTCTCTCTTTGCTTTTTGCTTTCCCTTGATAGCGATTTAGGGTGGTAACTTAGGGTTCCATAAGAGAGAAGGCTATGTCCAGACTTCTATGTCTAGACGCATCATGGCTTGGTGATGCATTCTAAATATATCACCCTATGGAGACAAATTTCTAGTCTATTTTTAGGAGTTTCTTGTGACATGTCTATAGACGTAAATTGACAGTGGCACATTCTTATAGACACTTCAATAATCCTTGACACATTTTGAGTTAGGAAGCTAGAAGGCTAATTTGGATGGGTTGCCTATGAGGTTCTATGGTAGAACTATCGTCGAGAAGTTTCTAGCACAAGTCCCATTAGTCAGGCACCCCAATGCTTCAAGCATGTGATGACTTAGAGGAAGGTTAGGATTTTTGTCCTTATGCCTTTTGCACAATCAGTATGGAGCCATTTGTTGGGAACCCCTAGCTTACATTCAAGTTGAAGGAGAAATGGCCAACGGTAGTGACTTGTGTAAAGCACTTATATACACACATGATTGGGGAAAAAGATATATACCATGGCAAATTGTGGGGCCATGGTTCCCTAGCTAGCCTTGTTCTTCTCACCTGCCTCACTTTACGAGATTCTGAAGCCTAGTAGAGATGGTTAGGAATGAAGCCACAACTTGGCCATGTTGTAGTTGTGTTGGTTGTGTTGAGTCCTCACATGCGGCACTCTGTGCATGTGGAGGCGGTTAGAGTTGTGGAAGTAGTTGAGAGGGGAGATGCCTGTTCGTATACGTGACTATAGGACTAGTGGTTATGTTCCTTGTCGATGAGGCTAGTTTGTATTGTGTGGATCGAGAGTAGACTAGTGTAGACTGACTAGTCTTAGTCTATGTGTAGTGCCTCATTGTTGACTCTGTTTTTGTGTCTCATTTTCACTATTGTGTACAGGATCAGCAATTTACTCTGTTGTTCCTAATATACTTGTTACTTTCTTGCTTAGTTTAATTTAGCTACCTTCCTCATAATATTTTATCATATTTTTATGTGTAGTATTAGTTAATTGCTGAAATTGGAGAATCCCAACTAAGCCTATGACTCATGGCACTCACGTCGTACTTTTGTAACTGAAAGCTTATGTGCACAACATCCGCCTTGGTGATCTAGAGAATAGGGTAGCAAGTAGTGTAATTCCCAATGTATGCCCCACATGGGACTTGAAATTTTGACTTCGTTGCATCATCATTTGGGATATCTTGTACCTTGTAAACATTGTAATTTAAATTCAATTATGTACATCCTCAGATCTATAACTTGCCCCTTTCTGGTCTTCGACCTTGTGGAGAGCAAGTCAGGGTTCGCAACACATCGGGCACTTAGTGGGCTGTGAATCCTGAGTCACTACAGTTAATTTAATAATTAGCATAGTATTGCACCTAGTAATGTTACTATACATATGTATTACCATATTATTAACATAATAACAATCAAATTTGTAATGACATCATATTACATTAAGATTAGAGTACTTATTGTATTAACATATTAAGACAGCAATATCACTACATTATTTTTTTGATTAACAAAGTAATGAACATAGCAATACTACTATGTTACTACATTAATTAACATAAGACTCTAGTAATTCATATACTATTATATTAGTTAATATAGTAACATAGTAAAATTAGTAGTGATAGTAAATTATGATTAGATTTAATGTGATAATATATTGACACAATAATATTGCTATATCATTTTAGTAATGTACTGAACAATATTACAATCTTACTATAGTAATTTATATGTTATATAATAATTAATATAGTAACGTAGTTGAAGGAGTAATGACAACATAGTAATTTTAATCAGGCTTAATATAAGAACATATTAACACAATGTAGAAACTAACAGAGTCATCATGAAATAATTATATCAAATTATTGATGTCACCAAAATTGTACATTAGACTTAATGGCACCATTAAAAAAGATAAAAGTGTCATTTCTAAGGCCTTATCCATTTTAATCACTTTGCTTACCTAATAAATTGATAACATGCCCCTAAAACTTTGGTCAAGGAGGACAAAATCGTTATCCACATTTTTATCAAACACAAAATAAAAATCAAAATAAGGTTATCCCATGCATACCAAACGTCATGAGGATAAAGGATAAGGAAATAATAATGGACAAATTAATTAGAAGTTTCTGACTGCAATAGGGAGGTTCTTATTGTAACAGGACTTAACGTATACTGTAACAGGTGATAACACTTACTATAATGAGTTATATTAGGGATTAACAAATAAGTCAAAAATCTGATAAGGACTCCTAATTAATTTGTCTAATAATAATTTTAGTTGAATTCCATAAGTCTATTCTTCTTTCTTTCTATCACCATATCAAACATGCCTAAAAGATATTACTAGCGATATCATGACCTTTCCTATTTTCTAGATACGTGATCCATCTCTATTAGGTAATTAGATATCTTAATCCTTAGCATGAGATTTATTGAATTAAATGAACAAGTCGGATCAGCACCTCCATCCTGTCCATTTCTGGTGGTGGGACGGTACTGACAGTTCACCTCCTCTCTATAACGCCGCATACACAGAGAGGGTTGTGGGGTAAGAGAGAAAGATGGCTGCTGGTGTAGGGTTTCGTTCGCTGGTGTTGTGGTGCCTCGTCGCCTTCCTGGCCTTCGTCGCGGTTTGCTCGGCAAGGCAAACTGCGACTACGCTTCCAGGTAAACCTCTCTCTCTCTCTCTCTCTCTCTCTCACAAGGTTCAAATTCTCTTTTCTATAATAAGAGACAGTTCCTTATAATCGCGATCACACTTATATTAGACTAGATTTGTTTTCGATGATTAGTATAGAATTACCATTGAAGAAATTAAATTGCAAATCGATACAAACGATACTGCTTGGTAATCGAGATACTTTTTGGAACGCATGCAGCGGGCATGAAGAACGATGGACGGCTGCTGCTGGCGGAAGGGAGTGAGCTGATCGGCTGGACGGACGACTACTCTGACCCAGACCGCCCGCCGTGGCTCCCGAAGCCGCCCCATGCCCCACTGGAAGGGCCCCCACCTCCCGACCATGCCTAACATATATATATGCACGCATGAAGGTCTTCTCTTGTTGCCAGCCCATGAAATCCGACGCAAGGGCAAGCCCCCACCCCCAGGTGAAGGGGTTAATAATATTGTTGGCCTCCACCACCATTCCTCAGTGGATTAAGGTAGATAGATAGTATATATATATTTCATATGAGGGATGGATATATGTATGTGGACTTATACATAAGAGCAAAAGTTAACTTGCCTTGCTACATGCCTTTGTGCGGAACTTGGGGCACATGTATGGGTGTGATTTGAGTCATCCTTTTTCTATATCGTATGCTGCATTGCTAATTATTCGATCTTAATCATCTTAAAATTATCTTATTCGTATCTTCTCACATGTTTACTCTGCATAGAATGACAAACGGGGGACGGATACACATTTAAGCCTCCTTAATTTGTTTTGAAATTTGAACCTCTGACCACAACGGCAGGCTAAGATATGCTACGTCTTTTGGAGTCAATCTTCCATGTCTGCAAGTTTTTTTTTTTCCGATTCAAGATGATTTTATCAGAAATCATGAAATACTTGTATTAAAGACCAAGTGTCAAATTATTACTACACCCTTGTTGCATCTCAAAAATGCGCAGCGAGTATTACTTCTGTGCTAGCTATGCAATATATAGAGGTAATCATGTTTACGCAAATTTGGACATTGAGTTTAGAGCAATTATACATTTGTTGAAGATATTGTGATTAATGATTATAAAACATTTTATAACTCTGTATAGCATGTTCTATAGAATCGTTTATTTGTCTGCAAAATTAATAGCATAAATGGGAGTTTTCTAGCCCATGGCACTCAGATTCCCTCACTTTGATTTGTTGTGCATATCCATGGAATCAGAAATCAAATACTCTCAATTTTAAAATCTAAGATACACACTGATTATAAAACAAAAAAATATTTAGATCATTTTAGGTTGAACAAGCAATATATAAGTTAAGAACTATGGTTTTGAGTAAAAGGAATGAGTTTAGAAGTAGCGAAATGTTAAGTATTCTTGGTTATCATCACGATAAATCAAGCCATGTCACAACCTTCTGCCCAAATTTAGGATTATTATGTTACTTCAATCCATGAAACTTCCTCTCACTTGCCTATGAGAGACTTACTTGTATAGATTCTATGATACTTCTCAATGAATGATGTGGCATCTGGCCACCCTACAGGGGAGGGGTTGATCGACCAATCATAGGTTGCCCCCCCCCCCCTCTTTCCCCAATTAGACGGCTTCTAGTAGTTCTGGCAGAAAAAGGCCGTCTAGCCTTTTTTTTTTTGGAAGGGGGACCCCCCTCCCTCTCACACGTTTCTTCCATCCCCACATGCCATCTCCCCCACATGCTCCCATTCGCCATCTCCTCCCTCTTCTTCTTCGTCTCCCCATCTTTTTTCTCTCTGGAAACCCTAGTGCCCCCTTCTCTCTCCCTCCCTCCCTCTCTTGGTGCACCTGCAGGTCGCCATTGTTGGTTTGAGATCGCACCAGAGGGGAGCGGCCATTGCGAGGAGTGCCATTGCCACCATGGGAAGACGCAGTCGGACATGCCGTCGTGCCGCCACTCTCTCTTCCTCCCTCACTTCGGGTGCAAAACAAGGTTGCACTAGGGGTGAGTATCTCGCTACCTGCTATGCCGCCACTGTTGGGGATGGCAGTGGGTCCTACCACAACAAGTAAGGAATCCCCTATACCCTTGCTGGTAGTAAGCATGCACGATAGGATTTTGTCGTTACTATTAGGGTCTCGGTCAATCTAAGGTTTGAGGCTTCTCGATACTTCATAGGGAACTTTGGGCGACGGGGGTGCTATCGAGGAGGGGCCAGTGGCGACCAACTCCCCTCACCATCATCAGTGGATCCTCGGGAGGCAATAGCCGGCAGCCGGCCACCACTAGGTCCACTTACCCTTTGCACAAGAGCCAAGCTTGGGCTAGTGCAAGTCAATTAGGTCTCGTCTGTCCAGGCCCAGGGCATAGTGGGCTAGCCCCTGGCACAATGCACTAGGGGTTAGCCACCCTGAGGCTGGTCCAAACTTAGCTGAGCCTATTCTCCTAACCTGTCAACTACATCAGAAGTGTCGGTGGCCTAGTCAGGGGGTGTGTGACAATCGTACCAAGCCTCACCTTGACTAGACTTGCCTGGGTTGACTTTGACCAGCGTGGCAGAGCTGGTTAACTAGTCAACATGTGATAGTTATGCTAGGGTTTTTGGCACCCGATAGGTGAGTTCTGAGGGCCGGCCGACAATCCTATAAATTAAACTGTGATTACGAGGTTTGACCAATGCCATGGACACTAGCGGTCCATTTCTATATTCCGTTTTCATATCGTACTCATGATGCCTATGCTGACTTCCTAGCATTGTGTCTTACTAGTCTTCACTTGGTGCTTCGGTACTCGAGGGCATGTCCCAGCGCATCGGCCACTACGTGGGTTGCAACCGTTTTCTGGGACCACCATCCTCACACTACTACAAAACACATTTATACCTATGATAAAAAAACCGTATGTAATGTGAAAATGTCATAGGTAAAAATGTTTACCTATGACAATACCTACCACTTGTGTCGTAGGTAAAGTACGTGTAGGTAATACTATTACCTACGACCATGTCATAGGTAAAGTACATGAACTTTACCTACAAAGTTAAATGTCATAGGTTTTTTATACCTACACTTTCTTCCTCGCGTAGATAATAACGATATCAAAACCTGACAATCACATCATATTCACACACATTTAACAATCACCTAAATATATCACAATTCACTGGTATCTTATCCACACATTCACTTTACACTCCATCCACACATTCATATTCACTCGTGCACATTCACATTATCTCATTCATTCATACACTTCATCAACATAGCAACATTCATTCATTCAAGCACATGTTTTGGTCATTCACAACACTTTTCATATCAATGCCAAATATACTTCCACAACATCTATCTGTCCAAAATTATATATATACATCTAAGTGTTTTCATGCCATCAAAAGTTTATGGAACATTCATTATCTGTCTAAAATAACATATAATTTCCATCCATGCCATCTGAAAGTGCTCCAAAAAAAAATCTAGAGAAGATTAGTTAGAGTTCCAAAATGACCACAAATATATAGTGTTAACCACTAAATAGTTGTCGTTTTGCCTCATCCAGTAACACCTACATAAAAAGAAAACAATAAAAGTAGTTAATAAAATGGTAAATGATGTTTTAGGTAGTATAAATTCTAATAAACAAAAAATTTACATAATCTCGAATCGATAGAAATAATTTTTGTAGAAAGCAAGTACATGACATAGATGTATATAACATGGTAAAATTCTTCAAAAATAACATAATAGGAAATATACGATATAAATGTGTATAATTTCTGTATACATGACATAGGATAGGATTCACATATTGTAGAACATAGGTACAAGGCTATCTCAAAATATACCATAGAAGAGTCAAAGATGCTGCCATCATTTGTCCCTACCAGTAAGTCAGAAGGCATTGTTGATGCCTCTCCTATACATGAAAAACTAGCACATGAAGTGAAACCTTCTAAAGACTCTTGTATGTTACAACAACGTGGTGCACTCTGAGAAATTCTTGCATCTCTAGGACTAGAATCAACATTGTTAGAATAAGTTAATAGGTAAATTTGTTCGGATCAGCCAAAGGCTAGAAACATTGCCCTTAGCTAGGGTCTCTGATGAGCACTTGCAGCTATTAATAGATCAGCAAAGATTGGAACAAAGAGAATTAATCACACGACCAGCTGCTGGAAGTTGTATAAGACACTCACGCCAATAAAATAGAATGCAAAATTGAAACATCCCTAACATGAATCAAAGAATATTGAAAAACCTGGCTTGCTGCCTTAGATTTACACTCATCTGAGTACCCTTTGAAATAGAGCACTTCTGGTCTCCTAGAGAAATCGTCTGGAAAAATTTACAACTGCGTTTACCAATACAAAATGTATTACAATCCATGTGCTTGGATAAGATGGCCAAACTAAAAGATATATAAAAATGATGGCACAAAATAGCATGTTTTGCTTACCTCTCGATTATCAACTTGGGAAATATATATAGGATTCACTATCATTGCATCCAATAGGAAGTGGAGTAAGAAGAACATTGAATTTTCTGAAAGTGGTTGAAAAGAACAACCGGGCAAGCAGTTTTTCTACTTGCAACTGAACAAATTGCAACTGAACAAAACCTAGCACCAACTCTCAAAAAGTATAGTATACTGAAGTCCTCAAAAATATAATCATAGGTTCAACTTTGAAAAAGCATTTGCTATCTGAAAATGAAACTCTCATTCTGCTGTTGTCTCAAATTTCCAATAAGTGATTGATAAAATTCCTTCAAAGTCTTAACATGTTATACTTATGACCAAACTAAGAAAGTAGTGGAAACTAGGCAGCATGAATCCATTTGCTATGTTATACTCACAACCAAGTGGAGAAAGGATATCTAGAAATAAGAATACCATCCTAGAAAATGTTTCCAGTAACTTGTGAGAAACAAAACACAAATCAACAATATGTGTATAATGTACAATCGGATAAACTTCTTCCTACTTGCTGACAGAGAACACAAGGATTATGTAGTACTTCAATTACTACTTTAATATAGCAGAACAAAACAGAACCGAGTTGTCACAGGTACATGCACAAGAGAACATAGTCTACTCACTTCTTTCCATGTCTAAGTTGTTCTCTCGCTGTTGATTCAAGAACTTAAATAACTTCTCTACAAAACCAAAATGAGTTTTGAGTTAGCACTTAGCAGCCAACCTGGATATTTATACCACAAAAGATATGTACAATGACAAAAGATATTAAAAACTAAGCATGGGCATAATTATGAGAGGGAGCAAAGATGATTTGACGGTCCTCGCCATTCAGGCATGTTAACCAAATAACGTGCCCGATACGACTCTGCCTCCCGCGATTGGGCCGAGGCCTCGCAAGGGATATCGTTACGCACATGTCCGTGAAAATATAAAGAAACACATTGAACACATATAAGATACTATGTCTCACATATATTCACATGAATGTACATATTCAGTTCTATAAAGTCTCTAAACATGATACAATAGCCTGGGACAAACCCCCAAGGCTCCACAAGTAAAGACATTACTCTGCTGGTGGCAAGGGTCCGACTCCACTACAGCGTTGATCGGAACTAGAGGAGGGTCATGAATCCTACTGCTCTCCTTCACCTGGAAGAAGAAGGGGTGAGCCTCATAAGTCATTGGCTTAGTAGGGCAACTCCCCCAAAGCCGATAAGCATAAAGAACAACATACATGATATATAAAGTTGTAAAGCTTTTAAACATATGACAACACCTATGCAGGATGCTATAGCTATAAGTAAGTAAATGGCAAGCCACAAACGCGTGTACTAGCTACAGAAGGGTACACCTTATACGAGTCATGACAACTGGTTCGCGACACCAGCCACAGACTCGGACAAGCAACACAAGTACACCTCTCAGTCTCGCAGCCACAGACGGAAGGTCCAGCTGTCGCTCCACCTCAACAAGACAAGAACTGTGGAGACAACTGACACCACACCTGCAGACTACACAGCTGCAGGTCCAAGCCTGACACCTTTAGGGACTCCGGCCGAGAACTAAAGTGAGGCACTGGAAATAAGACTAGCTGGGGACCAGTACGTCTACCGGTGTCCGTCCCCCAACCAAGAACGCACTACAAATGGCCGCACACCCACAAACACAAGCCATTGTCCCCTGCTGTCTTTCCCTCAGCCGGACGTACAACTCAACACAGGATGAGGGTGTCCAGTAAGATGACACAAACCTTGACAGTACTCTCGTACCGGGACAAGCCCTGAGCACCCGGTGCTAGGGTAACCAACTGGAGAGGCAACTACGAAAGGCGCAACACCCAACTTGCTATGCACATAATTCCACACAAAACACCTCATTATCGATTACAATATGGGTCAAAACAACCCATACAGACCCTATATTGCATTGGTAACATAGCCAAGTAATGTGGGACACAAACTGGGCATACTGGCCACAGAACCCCAGAGCTCGGGTGGCCATTTTCTAAAGCGCGTCCAACATAGTGGACGTCTTCATAGGACTGAATCGCATCTGACCTAATTGACGCCTTTAAGGCTGAGTCGTGTCAACTATGGCCGACGCGTTCTATAGAAACACGTTAACTGTATCGGACGCCTTTCAAACTCCAGGAGCACAACCTGAAACCTGTTCTGAAAATCACACCACCCAGTCCCACAGATGTGAAAAGCTAGAAATAGCTGTACAAATAAGTTCCTACTCATGCTTACTATCTTACGCATGCAATTCCACTAAGAGGAAACACACTTCATAGCCTACACATCCCATACACAGAAAAGAGGGTAGACAACAAGGTAGAATTCCCCTACCAAGTGTATAAAACACAATTCCAACAACAACCCGCCGTTTTCCACACTCCGAAGCACCTCCTCGCGCCGGAAACACGCCGAACGGATTCCAATCGGCCAGAAATCACCCAAAATCCCACAGCAACCCTCCTCCCAGCTGAACAGTGCGATCACACTATTCGGCCAAGGGCAGGAGACCAAAACACAGTGAATCAGAATTACGTCGGGTCTTCCGGCCGTGTTTATAAGCGCGTCTGACTTAGGCGACGCCTTTAAAGCCCGACATCCCTGCATGCGCCACACGGCGCGCATGCAGCAACACCGACGTAAAAGCGGTGGAAAAATGCATCTGGATAGATAGATGCGACCCCTATTCAAGTCGTGTCGGCTAAGGTGGACGCATTCACCAAAGAGAATCGCGTCGTCTGTATACGACGCATTCTCAGTAAACTCGCCAGAGGCTGGTTAGGTTGGAATGCCCAAACCTCCAGCCTCCCACCTATTTCCAAAGAACTATGCAAACACATTTAGACCCACTTGATCTACCAATGGGCCGTACATTGGCCCCAAAACCCGGTAAACCTCGATCCAAATGTACCGGTTATTATATTACTATCACCTAAAAAGAATTTCATCCTCGGAATTAATGAAACAAATATGGATGCAGTTAAATATTTATACAACTATCACCTAAAAAGAAATTAATGCTTACTCAAACAAGTATGGATACATCTTGTACATCTCATCGGCCAGCTCCCAAGTATCTTCACCGCCCTGCCTATTTTCCCATCTGATCTTTACTAATTCAATTTCCTTATTTCTCAATTTCTGTGTACGACGGCCTGTAATCATCATGGGATACTCCGTCATGGACATATCTAGCTTCATACCATCTCTTGATAGATGACTATCTGGGATGGATCTCGGATATACCTTCTTAACATTGAGATGTGAAACACGTCATGTGCATCGGTGAAGTCTGCTGGAAGCTCTAACCTGTATGTTGTCTCTTCAATTCTTTCTATTATCTGGAACGGACCCACATACCTGGGACTCAACTTTCCTTTCTTTCTGAACCTCATTACTCCCCATAGTCGGAGAAACTCTCAGAAAAATATATTCACCAACCTCAAACTACAATGGCCTACATCGTGTATTCGCATAACTCTTTTGCCTGCTTTGTGCCGTCTGAAGCTTCTCTTTAATAAACCTTACCATTTTTGCACATTGCTGCACCAATTCTGGTCCCATGACCTACCTCTCACCCACTTCATGCCAATTTAGCGGTGTTCTACAAGGTCTTCCATATAGTGCCTCATACGGTGCCATGCCAATACTTGAATGATAGTTGTTGTTGTAGGCAAACTCAACCATACCAAGGTGTTGTTCCCAACCACCTCCCCAAACCAAACAACATGCCCGCAACATATCTTCAATAGTCTGGATCGTCCTCTCTGTCTATCTATCGGTTTGAGGATAGTATGCTGAACTATACCTTAACTGTGTGCCCACAACTCTTTGTAAACTCCTCCAAAAACCGGATGTAAACTTGGGATCCCTGTCAGAAATGATAGTGACTGGAATGCCATGTAATGGCACAATTCTATCCACATACAATCTTGCCAACTGGTCCACTGCCCATGACATACTAACTGCCAACAATCTACATACCTTTGTCAACCTATCAACAAAGACCCAAATACCATTGTGTCCTGACGCTGTCTTGGGCAAACCTGCAACAAAATCCATTGCTATATCATCCCACTTCCATTGTGATATCGGTAGTGGATACAACAATCCACTTGGCCTTTGATGTTCGGCCTTGACTTGCTGACATACTGCACATCTTTCTATGAATTTTGCCATTTCTTTCTTCATGCTCGGCCACCAAAAGTACCTTTTCAACTCTTGACATATTTTGGTGCTCTCGGGATGTATTGTAGCCTATCGATCATTCGGATCATGGCATTGTGTTTGCAGAGGCCAGTGTGTGGCCGATGACATGTGTAGCAGGTGTTCCCGTGTGTTGTGAGGCTTTGTCGGCTGGTAGTGTGGGCCTAAGGCACTCACTGGTTCACTGTCTGTGAACGCGACAGTGAGGGGCATCACGTTCTGAATGCGACGGCCCTGGGTGTCACGTTCATGGAACTGTTATGTGAGTTAACGCCAGCATGTGCGCTGCGTGTCATGCACGGGGCAGAGCAGGCTGAAATCAGGGATGGGAAGGCGATAGTCACCTACATCGCGTTCAGGTCGCGATAGTAGGCAACGTCGCGTTCTTAACCAAGCTTTGTCTTAAGAGAACCTTTGCCGGACAGAGCTTTTGCAAGCTCTACTTGGCTAGGAGGGTTTTTCTACGGGATTCTTGGGCGATCTGAGCTGTTGGTCGTCGTGTGGGCGCATTCTCGCCGTGAGGATGCTTCGTGGAGCGGGGGAAACGCCGCGTGGGTCTCGTTCCTCGTGGAGGTAGGGAGATTCCACTTGTTTTGATCCGTGGATTGTGTGCGTGATGTGTGTAATGCGTTATTGGCTTTCCAAACAATATATATCATGCTAGGGTACTCATTAAAGCATGTAAAAAGGATAAAAACATTGGTTTGCAGGGTCTAAGGGGGGGATCCGTTGAGGGGTCTCCGGATTAGGGTTCTTGCCTGTGAAGGCAACGGACCCTTTGGTCGCCACAGGCTGACCCGTCGCGTTAAGGTTTGCGATCGCGACATATCTGGGTGTCGCATTCTGAATGCGACATGTGACCCTGTCGCATTAACAGCCGAGGGCTTATTTGTGCGTATAAATGTGAACGTATGTATCCAATTATTGTGTGTTGTGATGCATGGCAATAGTAAGCGGTGCATGGGCACCTGTAGCGCTCGGGGAGCATGTTGTGTGTGTGGTGTTCACGCGATTGACGTGGGGTTTCACGTGATTTGTGTGACGTGCACTTGGTTTGTGTGTGCGTGGCGAGCAGTACGACGACTACCGTGGATACCTTCTCAGTTGGGAGCCCCAGGCTTTGTGTGAGCCAGGCACATGTGTGTGTGCTCGGGGCTTGTCCCGATACTGGGTACTGTCGAGGTCTTGTCGTCTTCCTGGACACCCTCACTCTTGTGTAGAGTAGTATGTCCAGTTGAGGGAAAGACGGCAGTGGGACAACGACTTGAGAGTTTGTGTTTGTCGCTTGTAGCACGCTCGTAGTTGGGGGCAATGGACACTAGTAAACGTACTGGGCCCGGCTAGTCCTCTTTAGTCCTCACCTCACTTTAGGGAGCTCGGGCCAGAGTCCCTAAAGGTGTCAGCATGGACCTGCGGGTGTGTGTGACTTGCAGGCAAGGTGGTTTGGTTGGTCTCCACAGTTCATTGGCTTTACTTGTGGTTGTGGAGCGGCAGCTGGACCTTTCGTCCGTGGCTGCGAGATTGAGAGGTAGTCCTGTGTGGTTTGTCCGATTCAGTTACTAGTGTCGCGAGCCAGTCTACGTGACTCGAGTGTGGCGTTTTCCTACTTTAGCACGTACACCTGGTTGTGGTTTGCCATTTATTTATTATTGTTGCTTAAGCGGCAGGCGGTAAGTGATATTTACAGCTTTAATATTCTACTAGATAACTCTATAAATTGCTAGCGTAGCTTCCTGCTTTACTACTTGTGTCGGTTTGCTCAGTTTCTTGGGGAGTTTCCCTAACGATCCAGTGACTCGAAAGGCTCACTCCCTACCCCTTTCCAGGTGAAGGAGAGCAGGAGAATTCGCACCCATCGTCTGGCTCTGAGCCGCACCATAGTGGAGGGTCTGCACCACCAGCAGTGTAGTTTTCTTTTCCATTGTAGGCCTCGGGGTATGCCCCAGGTTGTTGTTTTACTAGTTTGGTTACAGTTGAGACATTGGCTATGTTTATTTCATGTAAATATTTGTGAGATTGGCAATCTTATATATATTTGAGTTGTTTCCTTTATATTTCTACGGACTTGTGGATGGTATCCCCTGTGAGGCTTCGGCCCGATCGCGGGAGGCGGAGTCGTGTCAGGCTTGTTATTGGGTTAACGGGTCTGAACGGCGAGGACCGTCACAGTTGGTATCATAACAAGGTCCGTGTGGATATAAAGGAATCGGAAATTGCATAGCCATTTTCTCTACTTTAGCCCACTGCTGGTAGTGACTCTAGTTTTGTATTGATTTATTGTATGTTTTGTTGTTGGAATGATGTTTGTACAGGATTAGAAATGGCAGATAGAAAGGATTGGGGAGGTGGTGGAGAGGATCCCGGAGAGGATCCCACACAGCGTATGATAGAAAGAATTTGGGAAAGTTTGACAGACATAAGGATGAGGCCGCAGGCACCAGTACAGCCAGCAGCAGCAGTACCACCAGTTGCGGAGGAGGCCATGCCAGCAGTGCCAGTAGCACCACCACCACGAGTTGGGGTACCACCTTTTGTACCTGTACTCCTAGTACCAGTACAGCTAGTCGGTGCAGAGGACCCTACAGTGCTAGTAGAGAGGTTTCTGAGGTTGTAGTCCCCTATGTTTTCAGGAGGCCCCAACCCAGACACGGCAGAGCACTAGGTGCATGAGGTTGAGAGAGTGTTTGTGACGATGAGGTGTTCGTCGACAGACAGAGTGATTTTAGCCACTTATCATGTACGAGGGTTTGCGCAGGAATGGTGGAGCCTAAAAATGCAAACGGTCTTTGCAGGCAGGGCAGAGAACACTATTACCTGGCAGGAATTTTTGATAGTTTTCAATGATACTTTCTTCCCGATTCAGATTCAACAAATGAAGAGGGAGCAGTTCAGAACATTGCAATAGGGGAATTTATCAGTGCTGGAATATCAGATGAGATTTATGGCATTGAGTAGGTATGCTTCATACGTGGTAACTGATGATACCATGATGGTAGAGTATTTTATTAGGAGTTTGAGGGCAGAGTTGCAGAATGCGGTGATTCCCATTATGTGTAGAACAGTGGAGGAGGCAGCATAGCGAGCGGCGATACTAGAGAGGATTGTTCGGGCCAGGCAGGAACAGTCAGGTGGTTCTGGTAGCTTTCGGCTACTGCAGCAGTCAGCAGGAATCAGCAAGGGAAAGGCACCTTCTGGAGCTTCTTCGTCATCAGGTTTAGCAAGGTGGGGCAAGCAGATAAAGAAGTTCTTCTGAGGAGGAGGAAGTTAAGGTGGAGGCAGACAGCAGGGTTTCCAGCAGGGAGGTTCTAGCAGGGTCATGGTTATAGGCCACCAGCACCGGCTCCAGAGGAATCACAGCAGAGCATGGCAGGGCAGCCCGCAACATATCCGACCTTCAGGTGTTACAACTATGGGCAGCCAGGGCATTTAGCAAGAAATTGTCTGCTTCCACGAGAATACAGCTATGGCAGAGGGACCCAGCAGCAGCAGCAGCCAGCAGAGCAAGGTAGAGGAGCACCGTACCAGAGAGGAGGTCGGGGCCGTGTGATGGCAGTTACTAGAGCCCAGGCAGAGGCATCCAATCTCATTGAAGGTATATTACCGCTCTTTGACTTTTCTGCTAGAGTGTTAATTGATCCGGGTGCTTCCCATTCATTTATTTCTGAAGATTTTTCTGGATAGCATGGTACAACCCCTAGAAGAGAGGCAGTGTGAGTTGGTTGTAGAAATTCCTTCAGGAGGTTACTTGCTCACTTCATGTTTTCTGGAGGAGGTCCCGATAATGATTCATGGAAATCAGATGCCAGCAAGATTAAATGCTTTGACATTGAAAGATTATGATGTGATATTGGGAATGGATTGGCTAGAAGCTTATGGGGCACTGGTAGATGTAGACACGTGAATTTGACTCCACCGCGGGCAAATTTCATATTGCACCATAATGCCACAAATGGCCCTCATATTGCCTTGCAAGAGTGTTTTCCCAACATTTTTGATCTCACCCATTCTCCCCCGGTGCTTCCCCTTCATTTCCAAGGCTGGTCGGAGGTCATAGACAATGTTTTCAAGTCGCGACAGTTCTCCGGGGCGCATTCATGAAGTCGCGACGGGCCTGCGGGACGCATTTATGAAGGTAGCTGAAACGCATCTGGCAAGGCGGACGCGATTCCATTATTGCACCGGGCATCTGGGACGCGACAAGGCCAAAGGGTCCTTAACGTGGTGACCTTGTGCGACACGACAATGTTTACTATTTTATTTATGGAAAATGCCCAATGCCATTTTATGAACGCGTCCGCTATAGGCGACGCGATTATAATGTCGATTTTGGCAGGATTTTCATAAATAAAATATGGAAATACTTTATCTCCTCGTGCCATCCTGACGCGTTTCAAATCCGAGACGCGTCGGACCATGCCGACGCGATTAGGCCGGAGGCCCCAAAAGCCGTCGCACTCAAGTGCTCGTACCTCAAATCCCGAGGAAACTCTGAATCGTGTCCGCTGAGCCACCGTGATTGGGTCCTAGGCCTGTACCCTAGACCCCCGGAAGTCATCGCATTTATGGCCCACGTGCCCAAAATGAAGTCGCGGCAGGTTGGTTGACGCATTTCAAGAATGCGGTGGTCATCCCCGACATGACTTTGAACCATAGCCCATACCCTACGATTGTCAAATCATGCAGGAATGCGGTGCTTTTAATCGCAGTAGCCAGGGCAGGCGCGTCTCTAACCAGAGACGCGTCTACTGTACTAGATGCGATTCAAAACTTTGCCTCTATAAATAGACCCCCGAGGGTCATTTGTAGAGGGGGGTTTGAAGAAAGTGGCGAAGCCCTGCCGGATTCTCGCCTTACGGGGGGGGCTCTCGATTGCAGCGAAGCCCTGCCAAATTCCCGTCTTGACCTCCGGCCCAAGGAGAAGCCTCTACCATTCCACGTCGATCCACACCTTCCTCCTTGGAGTTCGGAGCTGGCGCCTTCCTCCACGTGCACCGGACCGGAGCGAGGCCGAAGCGTCTTCCCCTTCTTCCTCCATCCAACCGGCAGCGCCGCCACGCCATCCACCATTTGGGGAAGCACCCCCTCCCCTTTCTCTTTCTCTTTGTTTATCCACCTCCTCCGGGCCCCACGTGGTTCCATTATACTCCCTTTTTTTACACACACACATGCATGCATACACACACACCCCTACATTTTTAGGGGTTTAAAAGCCACCACGCGATGAGTCCTTCTCCTATTCTTTATTCATGTTATTTCATTTTTTTTAGGATTGTATACTACACACGTGGCTAATCCCCTGCTTTTTTCCTTTGTCTTTCTTTGTCAGGATAATCAACAAGGAAAGTGCCCTCTACCACGACCGGCTATGCTTGTAGAGGAAGAGGAACCCGCATCCCCTGCGCAATCTCCCCCCGCTCCAATAGGTATTTCATGCCATCACTTCTTCCATCCGCACCCCTCGTCGTGCACCTCCATTCGGTACCCTCGCGTACCTGGCGACCACGATCCATTCTTCTCACCCCATATCATCATCCCCTCTTTGTGGGCCACACGTCGTCGCGCGGCGGTGTCTACAGATTGGCGATCACGGTGGAACTTCTTTTTACGTTTTCTGTTGATTACCCCCCTCCTTCGTGCCCCACGTGGCACTCTCTTTAGCGCCCTCACGTGCCCCCCTCTTCCTTTTCTCTTTGTCATATATACAAAGCATGTTGTGTGTTTAACTTTTTTTCTTTCTCTTTTTATTACGCATATCTCCTTCTTTCTTGCTTCGTTTTGATTCTCGAGTTGCCTTTGGAATCGCGTTCGATACAACGGACGCGATTCAGTTTTGAGAATGTGGCTGGTTGACCAGACACGTCTCTATCTCATGTCGCGGTGGCTAAGGCCGATGCGTTCTTGTCAGCAGTCCATCCACAGGGACCAGGCGCGGCCCTGACAGCCTTCTGGGGCTATCAGTTCCGCGCCCAGGTGATTGGACGTGATTTTGAAGTCGTGGCGTCTGTGCCCGCTGTGATTCAACCTGCTGACAGAACGCGCCCCTTTTGTGTCGTTTTTTCTGCTATAATTGTTGCATACAGGGCATATTGCATCGGTCGAGGGACCTCCTTCCCTCATATCCTAGGCTCCACACACCCTTCCGGTGAAGGCAAGCTCTCCATTGGGCATTCCATCCCTTTGGACTAGAGAACCTTCTCCCGGAACGCCATAAGTCTCCGTACCCCATGGATTCCCTTAAGGCGGACTGAGTTGGTTGTACCCCTCTGTTGACCCGGGTTAGTTATCCTATTACGTGGTGAGAGGTGATTCTAGTTGCAAGCTGAAGTTCCATACTCTACCCAACTAGGATCTCACCTGAAGTGACACAATATTTTCAATCCATTAATTAATTGTGTAACTCTTAAAATCAACGTTAAGCATCACAACTTGATTGAATCCCATTGATTGATATATCTTTGTTCAAACTTGTGTGTTGCTTGCATTGTTAAAAATGGACTCATGCTATCCTGCTAATTTTAATATGGACTATGAGGATAATATCAGTTCCCCATCTGTTCAATCCCATGTCCATCCATCTCACCACCGTGAGGGACAACCTTCCACTTCCTATGGTTACGTGCGCACACCGCACACTAACCAATTTGATGTCCCCTCACACTTACCTCCAATCAGAACCCGGCAAGAGCCTTCCCCCCGCCATGATTCCACTGTACAAACTATCATGCATGCACTGGATCAGCTCACCCCTCAACAACTAAATCTCATACAATCTTTGGTTGAGGGTGTAGCTCCTCCTCCCTCTCCTTCTCCTAGGCACCGGCCTTTGTATATTCTGGCGACTTCGCCACATACCGCTGTATATTCTCCATCACCCCGGCCCCCTGGCCAATCGCACTCCCGTGCTCCGGTCCGTACAAACCACCCCTTGGGAAGGCCCATTAATTCAAGCCCACCCCCATGTACTCCCTCATTTGCCCAGCAGCAACCCATTCCACTTCAACATGCTCTTCTCCAGAAATTGAACAATCTGGAGGACCAAATCAATAAACTTTCCAATCCCATGGGTGACCCCGTCATCGCCATGCCGACTCTCCCCCAATTTATGTACATCCTTCGGAGATGTCGTCATACCGACTGTACAATGGCATGGGTAATCCCTACCTTCATGTCAAGGAGTTTCTCTATGAGTCTTCACGTTAGCAATGTGACCCCATTACCTTGGCATATTTATTTAGAAACTCTTGATGGCCCTACACTCGAATAGTTCTACTCTCTAGAGCCAAGTGAAGCAGGGGACTTCCGCTCTCTGCATAATAAATTCCTTCAAAGATACAAAATCGTGTCAGCCCTTATCTATCTATCATGGATCTAGCATCCAAGAAGATGGGGGCCGACGAGGCATTTGTACAATTTGTTGACTGTTGGAGGTCAATGGTCACAACAATGCAACATGTGCTCTCGGAGTCAGAGCAAATCAAAATAATTATTTCCAACTCTACTCCGAGGTTCAGGCACATCCTGGCCATGAACCAAATTGAGACGATGGAAGAGCTCTACGAGTGGGGATGTTACATCCAGACATATTTAATGGACTGCCCGATCGTAGATCTTTTCAATCAAATTAATCCGAGAAAGAACAGATCAGTGGACTCCATCCCCCTCGCCACCACACAACATCCACATCATATACACCCCCACAAACTCCCATCTACCACAACATGCCGCCACCCAGGCATCCACTGATTTGTCCTTTTCAAACCCAACGACCTCCAACATGGCCCTACGATGCCCCTGCCATGAATGAAGAAGCTCCCGTGGCCCACGTTGCACCTGCTTCGGCACCCATGCCACCTTCTGTACCCCCACCACAACTACATCCACATTAACCTCCACCTCCACCACAGCCTGTTGCTCTGGCCGAAGTTGCCTATGCCCAACCCATCTGCGAAACCACTTGGTGCTATGATGATGAACCTTCTGAGGTCATGTTCATACGCTATTTACCTACACCTCCCACACTGCCATCCGCATTTACCAAACCTTCCACTGTTCAACCTTCCATTAAACCTCCACCTACCATTGCACCAATCATTGCACCTCCCACTACGCCAACACCATTAGCAACCAAACCCGAGCAAATGTTCCCCTTCATACCCATCGCGCCTCCACTGGCCATACAGCCTTCCACTCCATCCACCTCCACCCCCATCCAACGGAGCGGGTGCATCCCTTTGAGGAGCAACAAGCAAGTACAGTAGAAGGAAGCCCCGGGACCGGGCATGCTATTCAAAATTCAAGATCATATTCCTCGCATGTCGGTCATTGTTTATATACTGGGCATATTCACTGAGCAAGAGTCCTCCCCTCCAATCATGGCCATCAAGAGGCCTTCTAAATTAATGCCAATCATTCCAGTGCCAACGGCACCCAATTCATCATACTCGTAGGGAATCTCACCCTCCATTCTCTCATGACTCCTCACACCATTGTTGTGAACCTTCCCACTCTAGTGAAGGGGTCAGCCATCCAAATTGTGCTTACACATTCCAAGGCCAAATCCTTAGCACAATCAATTACTCAAGGGGACGTGCCCCCTTCCATAACAAACACTATACAATCTTTGGGCACAGACCCCTCATTGTTGCTTCCAACTCCACCAGTGGAACTCCCCACCCTTTCATTCCACTACATTCCAATGGAGTTGCCACTGTCGCTTGAAACTCCGATGGAAGTCAACAATCCAATCATTGAGAGCTGTTCAATCTCTGTGAGAAGAGCAAGGCCATCTGCCTATTGGGCAAAATTTATGAGGAAGTACTCGAGGGTCAAAACGTCGATTCCCAAGCGGGAGCCTAAACACCGGATGTAGTACTCCGAAAAATCCAATAATTTAAATATATAGATAAATTAAAATTTTATCAATTAATAAAGTCAAACTAGTCAAAAAGGTACGCATTATTATTGCATGCGTATAAGCCCACCTAAAAATGTCGTAAAAATAGTAGTTATACTTTAAATAATATTTTCCAATGACCTATCAAGAAATTTAGGCATAGAAAAATCATTTAGACCAAGTTTAATAATTTATGCAACTTATTATCGTAATTAAGGAATAAGTCGGAGAACCCATTATTTTATGAGCTAAAGTGGATTATAAATTAAAATAAATGTGTGGGTAGACTTTAAATAATATGGTTTGATAGTCCATTATGATATTTGGACCAATGGACAATCTTGGCCCATGAATAAATTCTCTAATAAAAGGGTAATTAAAAATCCATTAAGTAAAGTAAGTACATGGTTGTACAATTAAGCTCACATGAGTTATTGGGCCAAGAGTAAGAGCCCAAATGATGGATGAAATTAGAAATATTGGGATAAATAATACTAAATTGAAATAAAATAAGACATTAGTAAATACATGTGATAACTTAGAATAAATGGTGAATAAATTAGAATTAAGGGAATTAAATCAATAACCATTAAGCTAAATTAGTAATGGGTTTTATTAATGGTCCTAACATGGATTGTTGGGCCTAAATATGAAGAGTTCATCATGAGATGAGAAGTAATTAGGTTAAATTCGTACCTAAAAATAGTAGTAATTAGAAAAGGGGTTAAGATAAACATTAATTAACTCATATCTATCCTAAAAAGAGTCCTAAGCTTACCCTAACCCCTTGGCCACAAAATTGGCTCTCTTCCCAACCCTAATTAGGAGATAAATGAGAGAAATTAGGTGATAAATAAGGAAAATTCGGATTTATTAGAAAGAAAGGAGTTTTAGAAAGAATGGACTCTTGTAGCAACCCATACACCTCTCATTCGGCCCTATCAACCCCTTAGAACGAGGTTGGAGTTCTGGGAGACAAAGAAAAAGGCTGGAGGATGAAGGAGCAAGTGGGAGAAATCGAGGAGCAAGGATTTTTATATTTCTTTTTCATCATCAAGCCCTAGGATTCTTAAATGCGTGAAAGGTAGGCAATCTCTCAAGCTTAACCCATGTAAAAATTACCCTAGGAAGTCTTCGTGATCCTCTTCAAAAGCTCTCTCGTTTCGCTCTATTCGTTCTTCCATGAGGGCGATTAAATGCCCAAACTTCTGTTAACATGGTGTGCCTGAACAATCATGTTTGTGTTCAATCCTCATTTGTACATGGTCCCATGTTTGAAATAATTCTCATAAATACTACATGATCCTAGCTTTCAAACACCCCTATTTGCCAATTAAATCGTTCTTTCATGACTGCGCATGTTTAGGTCACCAAAATGTAACATTGTTAAAGCATGCACAAACCTTGTCTGTTATCTAATTACTCATGCCTGTTGATAGATCTATGTGTCTACTTTCGTTTAAAACTAGTTTCACAATTATTTGGATCATCGTGCGATTTTATATGGATTTTTAAAGAGCTCGATATCATGCTTTAGAGGGAAGGACCAAAACCCAAAAAGGGAAAATCCCCTTTCTGGGTCCGCCCGGCCTCTGAAGTCGCGACGGCCCGACCCGTTACGACCTCAGAGGGGTCGCGGTCGGCCGAACCGTCGCAATCTGAACGTGACGGCCCGCGCCGTTGCATTCTCACCCCCGAACCGGGCCAGGCCAGGCCAGTTCGGTTGTTGCGCCAGACCGCGTCGTCGCGACATGAAGTTGCGACAGGCACTTCCGTCGCGTTCTCTTGCTGTCGTGCCCGGACTCCCCGTCACGACTTGATCGCGACGGGCACCCCCGTCGCGTTACCAGAATTTCTGCCAGAACTGTTAATTACGCTCATGTCCCTATTGTTATGCTATTTACCCCTTATTTAGCCATGATTATACCTTGTTATAATTATTTCAACCTGATAAATTAATAATGGGCAATAATTATAAAAATTTAATTAATTAAAGGCCATGTGCACGATTATTTATGCTCTCTTGATTTCTTTAAACTTGCACACATTTAACATTAATGTTTGCCTTGTGACCCTATTAAATTATTCAATAATGTATCTGGTAATTAAGTGAAATTACTTACCTAATTTCCCTATATTTAAATGACACTTGTCTTCATTTTATTCCCGTGATTTGAACACCGTTATCGCGTCCCTCTACCTTCGAGCACTCAAGGCAAGACGGACAACGTTTCGTTACACACTTTCTCTTGGCTTGGACCACCTCTCCACCGGGAATACTTCTGACTGGACCAGGGACTCCTTGTCAAGGCCTCCGTAAGTCTTCTTGGCTTTGGCGCACGTCCATTGCCGACGAGCTGGTTGTACCCTTAAAACCGACACACCATAGGGATCAATATGATCCAAAATGGCCTTAGTGAATTCTCTCTTATCTTGTGATCACGTCGGACCATCCAGCCTGTGTTCGTAGCACGGCTAGTGGGCGGTAGTGACTTCTACCTGACTGTCGGTACCTGACATAGTGTCGTGCAACTGTTACTATCGTGGTTTAACATCGTTTTACGATTATACCCCTATCTCAGCTACTATCCTTGTACTCTCATCTATTCCGTTCACTCTACTATCTCGTCTATTCATCTAGTACTCTCTAAGACTCTTGAGCTATTGTGGCTCCTATTGCTTGTACTATACTTGACTGTCTAGCGCTATAATATGGGTCTTTGACTCTACTGTCTCAAATGCATACTGTGCAGGGCACGGAGAGTGTTCGAGGGGCTCCAATCTAATCGGGGGGCAGAGAGCCACCTGAAAATACCTATAGGGGCTATTTATGGTGTTTTGCATTGCACCGGTTCTAACTGACTATTCTAAGTTGGCTAGACATCTGACTATTATGCTATTACCATTAGTCTGAGGAGTTCAGACATATTGTGCGATTACTGTGCTATCGCATACTGTTACGGAACAACTACTGTCCTAGAGTGACTACTGCCGTATTCTACTAGTGCACCGTTGTGCAACCATACATGCTATCTTGTACACGCTATCTCGTTATATGGTCAATTTTCTATCATCATAGTTTTGCAATAATCTTGTGGAATGTAATATCGTTCACTTGTTATCATGAGCTATTTCTCTCTTGACTATACGTGATCGTTCTCTCTAGTTAACCTACTTTATAAGACATTAATCACTTTAAGCATGCTTGTTTACACAAGATATTAAGTCCTACTAAGTGTTATCGCTCACCCTTCATTATTTGTTATTCTGTTTTCAGGTAAGTCAGGTGATGACCTTACACACATCAACGGGATTGGACTGGAGTGATGAACGACCGGAGTCACAGCGATGGAATGTCCTTAGTACATTAGAGTTTAGTTAGATATTTGCTTAGTTATCATTTCAATGCAATTAAGTCATTCAGCCCTATGTTTTGGCTCTGAATTAGTGGTTGTAATAGTTTAGTTGAATTATCAATAAAATGAAGAGTTTATTGCAATTATTGTTCATTAAATGCTCTGATATTTATGACTGTACGTGTTATTGTCGTTACCATACACGTTGTTCATTCCTCCCTGATTTATTCTGCTGCTAAATTGGCGGAGCATGACACCGGGCAAGGCAAAAGACCAGGGGATCTCTGCCATCTTTTTCCTTTTCTTTTCAATCATCTTTTGTGCTTCTCCGCACCTTCTTGTGGGCTCTCCACATTCCCTCCCCACGGGAGTCATTTTACTTTCATCTTTTTTATGATTCATTTTCTAGCACTGGGCATCGCGCCCCTTTTTGTAATCCTTACCTTCCCCTCCGTGCCCCACGTGGCACATCTCCTTTCTGTGCCCCACGTGGCACAACTCCCTTCCGTGCCCCACGAGGCACATCTCCTTCCAGTGCCCCACATGGCACAACTCCTTCCCGTGCTCCACGCGGCACATCTCCTTCTTGTGCCCCACGTGGCACCTCTCCATCTTGCGCCCCACGCTGCGCACCCTCCTCTTTGGCCCCTCGCGGCCCACTTGTTCCCTTCTCCCCTCCGGCCTTGCCGGATTCTTTTCCTCTTTCAGGGCACCGCGCCCTCCTTCTCCTTCAAGTCCCTCCGGCCCCGCCGGAGTCTCCAAAGTCTTTCCGCAATTCTCTCCTCTCCATTTTCAATCAGGTCATCCAACCTTTCTCTCACTATTTTCGGTGTTTTAGCCCCCACTTAGCATCTTAATTTTCAAATAAAACTATACATTCTTCGTAGACCCTGGAGTCTCACCCCGACACAAGGCATTCGTCATCTCTTTACCCTCTTTTGGGGTTTTAGCCCCCACTTATCCTATTAATTTCCAAATAAAAATGTACATTCTTCAAAACTGCTGAGTCTCGCCCCAACGTAGGGCATTCGTCCCCTTTCACCCTCCAAAACTCTTAGGTTGAAAACTTACTATATCTTATCAGAGTCCAAAACTCCATAAAAAAGATGAATATTGAACATTACCATGCTATCGCAGCACTTTGTTTATGAGAATTCTGCGCCAGGAGTTCAAAATTCCCTCTCGGGTCATTAAGGTTTGCCCTTGGCATGGGCACTTCACACACTTCACGGCACCCTAAGCCGATTGCTACCGGTAGACACCGTCACTGTCACAGCCATCCTGAAGGGCACAAACGTTTGTCTCCTCTTACTCGGCCGAAATATGGGTAGTAGAGGTTGTCTGGGCAAGGCAACTAACCTAAAACACTCCATCATAAGAGGACGTCTCCAAATGGGCAAACAAATGACCAATAAAAATCAAAGTCAAATGCATGTCAAGAGTGGCAAAGTCCCCACAGGGATCCAAATGGACCTGGTCGTATGCATGCAAAAATCAAAACCAAATCAATCATAATAGGGCATGGCAAAGAGCGGCAAAGTCCCCACGGAGATCCAAATGGACCCGGTCGTACGCATGTCCCTACACATGAATGGTCAACAAACCAATTCAAAAAAGCCCAATTTTAAACAAGACTGAATATTCTGACGGTTGTGCCAAGGAAGGAAGTCTAACCCAAACTCTTCAATACGCATACCAAGCTTACCTCCAAGTTTTCTTCCCTTCTCCTTTCCAGACCCAGTCACCTTTTTAGACATGGCTTCAGTAGTGGCACTGTTAACCAAGTGCAATTAGCCCCAGGGTACCACTTTAAATGCACGCCCTACTCTGGACATTCTTAATGAAACGGGAGGTAATAAAGACCCTTTGCCGGTCAATTTTCAGAACCCTAATGCCGCCATGGCATGGCGATGTTTCCAAAATTACACAAAAAGATGAATATCTTCAAAAAAATCCAATATTTCCAAAATCCATAAAAATCTAAATATTTTAAAAATTCCATAAAAATTTCAAATACTTCCAAAAATCAACAAAATCTGAATACTTTCAAAAATCCCATAAGAATTCAAATATTTTCAAAACCAACAAAAATTTGAATTTTTTCAAAACCCAACAAAAATTCAAATATTTTCAAAAATCTAAAAAAATTCAAATACTTTCAAAATCTAAAAAAAAAAATTCATGATGGTATTGCACAAGGCAGGCGCATTACACCTCTCTACGTCAGATAGATGCAATTCTTCCCCTTCGTAAGGTTCCTCCCATCCCGAACTCCAATCTCCTTGGCCAAATATCACTTATTCTCATGGTTTAACAAACAAAATTTTTTGAGTTGTGCCTGTTGTTGACTACTTTATCCATGATGTCTGCTATGAATGTGTTATTCCATGATATTTGTTATCTCTTGGCTAACGAGTTTTGAGCGTAGGATTCGATGTTACCTCATCTGGCGCTACATCAGGCTGCTGTTGCCTTCACCATTAGTTATCTATATATTATACCTTTAGAACATACCAAGGACCTTGAGGCTCTGAGGAATCTGGGATTTGAGTTCCCCTTTAACAAAAATGATGATTATTCTAGAGGATCCTTAGCCGCATGGATAGGCTGTTATGCTTGGCACATGAGGACGATAGACCCATGCATAAAAATCCGGTCCTGACTCATCGCCATCGTAACAATAATATCCTTGGTTAGTTTCTACTCCTTTTAAATCTGTTTTTCTTTTAGCCCAGCATACATGCATATTGAAATCACAGTGGAAAACCACTCTTCCAATGCAACTTGAGAGCCATTCTCACTCGAAAGCCAAACAATTTGAAATATTCCAATCCGGGTCAAATACCCAACTCCCTTTGTTGTCGCCTCCGAGCTGATTTCTTAAAGAACCTCTGTTTGGATTTATCCCTCTACATTTCGTCTCTACTCCCATAAATCCACCTGCGGCCGTGGCAGACGCCCCCATGGTGCAACCTAACGGATTGTGTCCTTAGGTACTTCCCCTTCGCTGGAAGTTGATCTCTCCTTCGTTCCCCACGTGGCACCTTTCCTTCATGTACCACATACACATCTCCAGTAGTGCCCCTCGTGTGCACACTTTCTTCTTTCCAATCCAAACATTTGTTTCTTTAGGTCTTCTTCCCTGATGGTGACTTCCTTGGGTGTTGGTGAAAGACTCTCATCAGGTGGTAGTCACCCAATGATTATGCGTGTCTATTTTTCACCTTGACATCTACTTTTTAGTCCGCTCCACTGCACTCTGCTTCACTACACTTCATTTCATTTCATTCCATTACACTCCATTTCACTCCATTGCATTCCACTTCGTGTCCCTCTGCTTCGATCCCCTGCAAAGCAGACGCCAAGGCGTGGCAGCTGTAGACACGTGTTGGGTCATAATGTGTATGATGACATGTGCATAAATATTTTGATGATGTGTGTATTAATTGATGGTAAATTGATGTTTGTGACATGATAACAAATGACAAAGACATGAAGAAATGGATAATGAACATGATACTTTTATTGATCACCTATGTAGTCATTATGTCTCATTTATAATGTCTTTTAATGTAGGTGTGAATGCTCACAAGACAATCAATCAAAGTCAGGTGCAAAAGACCAAGAAATACACTTCAAGTGATCACCTGTCGACAACTAGGAATGTACCTGTCGACAAATGGAGCTTACCTGTCAACAGATAAGGCTGCTGTAGACAGCTAGGGATCGCCTGTCGACAGCCCCAGTGTTCCAGGAACTTACACGGTTCTGGGAACCAGTTGTGAGCAGTAGTTGTCGACAGCTATGAAGTGTCTGTCGACAGATGAAGAGAAACCTCAGATATGGGATTTAGATATGTTCTATATTATGGTGTTTCCTTTTAGCACGTCTCTCCATACTTGGACACCACTATATATAGATCATATAGAGGTATTTTTGCAGCAAGGAACCTCCACACAAAAAACCCTAAGCCAAGAACAAGAAGAAGAAGGTTCCTCTATTTTCTGCTCCAAGTCTCAAGATCGTCAACAAGGAGATTCATCTCAGAAGACAAAGTTGGAGTAGATTCGTCCTTAAGTCTCAAGCATCAACATCAGTTCTTCTACAACGTGAAGTCTGAAGATCATCTGGACAAAGCACTTTGAAGAGTTCATCTATTCAATCTGTTCTATCACTCTGAACTCTTCTTACACTTTAACTTCTCATATATCTATGTGTGTGGTGTGTACTGGTTGGAGATCAATACGTGGCATTTGTGGTAGTGTGTGGTTTGTGATTTGTACAAGGGTTGTGTATAGATCATAGTGTGTGGTGTGTTGGTCAGATCAAGGCTAGAGGACTTGATCTAGCATGTGTGTGTGTGGTTGAGCCGTTGTGCTCCTGTGTGTGTGTTGTACTCAGTTCTTGAGTAGTGTGTCCTCACTGTGTGAGGGGTGGACGTAGGAATCACGTGGTGTGATTTCAGAACCACCTAAAAATCCCTTATGCACTGTGGTTTGATTTGTGGTTTGCATATTGTTGCGCTTGATGCATGCATAGGGATTTCGTCTACACACTAACTATTAATTGCTCACAAACATTTCATCAGATCAGAGGGGTTTTAATTGAGTAGATCATTATTTTGAAGTAATTTTTAAATTGCTTAAGTTTCCGCTGTAAATCTATTCAACCCCCCCCCCCCCCCCTCTAGTTTTCCATCACTGAATATCCGATCCTAACAATTGGTATTAGATCGAGTTTTTTGTTCATCGGTTGTGATTGGCAGATCTATTTTTTGTGTGCTTAATTGCTCATCTGATTCTGATCTAATCTGATTGATTGTGATTAATCTTTTGCAACATCATTTAATCTATTTGAACTGATTGATTACTTGTTGATCTGACTCAATATTCTGTTGACTGGTCTAATCATCTGAAGCATACTTAGAAATATGGCTAAGTTCTCAAGTATCATAAATAGACCGATGATGATTGAGTTTGATGACAAGGTTGATAAAATGCAGGTCTTCTCTATGAAAACAAGCAAGTCTGGAAAGGAAACAGAAGAAAAATGCTACATGGCTCATGGCAGCTCAAAAGGCTCTTTCCGTTCAGACAAATCTGAAGAATCATATATGTCAGAGAAGTCAAGAAACTCTCAAAGGTCAAGTAAATCCAGTTCAGACCCATTTGATGTATCTATATCTAACTCTGATTCAGAAAATGATATATCCTATGATGAATTAATAGAATGCTATGAGCACTTGTCCAATCAATTTAAGAAGGTAAAATATCAAAACAAGATGCTAAAAGAAAATTTGGATAAGAATGAATTGAGAATTGATAATGCTCAAGCATTCTACGAAGAAAATGAAAAATTGAAAATGTAGAATGAAAAATTGGAGAATGAAGTCAGAAATTGTGGAAACAAGCTTTCTAAATTGAAAGAAGATCATGATCAGGTTGAATCTGAAAAATTTGATTTGAAAAATGAAAATGAAAAATTGATTGATCATAATGAGAATCTCAACTTGATAATGATCAATTGAACAAACAAATCTCCAACATGGCTCATGATCATCAAATAAAAGTAAAATGCAACCAATTGGTTGAAGAAAATAATCATATGAAAAAGAAGATTGAATGTTTGTATCATGATAGACCATTAAATGATGAATGGAACAATTCTAAGAAGAAAATTGCTGACTTGGAAAATCGAATTGTTCAAAGTGAAATTGAAAAGAACAAAATGAAAAATGGTCTGGATGACATGACAAACCAACTTCAAACTTCTGAAAAAGAAATTGATACATTGAAAGCTGAAAAAGAAAAATTGACAAATGAACTTGAAGTGGTTAGTAAACAAAATCAAATTTCTAAAAAGAAGGTTTCTGAATTGAACAAAACTATTGATAGCTTAAAATGTGCTTTGTCTAAGTTTGTTCAAGGAACTCTAAATTGGATAATCTTCTTGGAATAAAAGTCAATTTTCAAAAGGAGGGTTTAGGATTTAACCCCTTGAACAAAACGGATTTTGAAAACAAAACAAAGACCTCATTTTTCAATGTTTCTAAGAACAAGAATTCTGTTTCACCTAAAGAAAAATTTGTTAAGATTCATGTTCAGAAAATTGTTCAAAAATAAAATGATAAATTGAACAAAAATGCTGCAAATAGGAAGAATCATGTTTCAACTGAAAACCATAAAAAGAAAATGAAAAAGAAAATAGGACTCTACAAGGTCTCCACAACTCCTCCATCAGTCCAGGAAAATCCAAGACAATCTGCAACTCTACATCATGTCAAGAGCTACCAAAGGGTACCACCTCCTCCTTTTCAACCCAAGGATAGTCAAAGGTACTCTAGAGGATCTCAAAGATTCCAACAAATGCACTCATGCTATGGTAAGCTCCAGGTAAATACTCAACTTGTTTGCTTTAATTGCAATAGACCTAGTCATCTTGCTAAATTCTGCTAGAATAAAAATCAATAGTCTCATAAATATGCTAAAACAATTAAGTGATTACATGTCAAAAATATGGTCATATCTCTAGGGACTGTTGGCATAGAAATGATCATCTTGTGCATATTCCAAGCCCCATGCTCATACACATGCCCATGTACATAGGAATAAAAATCATGTTTATGCTAAAAGTCCTAAAAATAAAATATTTCATGAAAACGTAGATGTATTGAACAAGACTACAGAAGAATATGGAACTAATGCTGCTCATAGTTCCATTAATGAAAGAAATACATCTATTCTAAAAATAAAATCATTTTGGATTTTGAAATCATTGTTAAATTCTAACATTAATATCATTGCAGGACCCAAGCAAGTGTGGGTCACAAAACCAGCTTGATCAACAAGCTGAGATGTCTTGTAGCCATACAGTGTAAATGGATTCATGACATTGGCTGTGCAAGGCAAGAAATGATTGGAGAACAAAGATAAAATTTGTAAGACTGTGATTGAAGATTGTTCAGGTAAAATCTCCTTATCACTTCAGATTTGAACTGCTGGAATTGAAATGGATTTTAATTTTATCTGAGCAGTGAAAAATGTATTTTGATGCTATTCCCAAATGATAATGCCTCTTAACAATTGGAATCATGGTTGTATTATCATGCTTGTTTGACTGTGTCCATGATTCTGTGTGCATAATAATGAATTGCTTGCCAACTCTTCTCAGTTCATACACATGTTAAGGGGAGTAAATTTGAAAAATTACAAAAATGTTTTTTAAAATTCATCGAAATTGATCTTTTATGTAGTGACTATTTGGTATATCAAATGGTGAAATGTGGAAGGACAAGTTAGGCTTGTCTGGAAACTATCATTATGTGTGAGAAATATTCTCCGCCAAGTATCAATTGTCTTCTACCATATAAAGATTATCAAGAAAAATTCATAATCTCAAAAACTTCAATTGATCATGTTTATACTCTCTTTGTGCAAATTGCTTGATATGAACATGTGTGAATTGCTTGAATGTTAATTTCAATATCATGCATACATTATGGGGGAGTAAATCAAAAACTATTTTTGAGTGAGTTGCTTGAGGAACATTCTTTCACATCAATCTTGCCACTTGTATCTCTTTAAAAGAATGAATGTTGGTGCTTTCATGCTTATGGATGTTCTTTTGTGTGCAAATGCTTGGTATGTTTGTGAATCTCATTGATTGATTTGCTTTGAATGATGAGACATCATATGCACACACTATAGGGGAGTAAGTCAAGGTTGGTTGAGTGAAATTCTTAAGGATATCCCTTCATATTCCATGTGTCATAATCCCTCACTTATATGGCTCAAATTTCTCTCATTTCAAAGCCTAAGAACTGATTTTTCAAGTTCTTGTCGACAGCCACAATCCTATCTGTCGACAGCCAAGCCTTTTCAGAACCCAGTTTCTGAAGAAATTCAGTAGCTGTTGACAGCCCCACTCTACCTGTCGATAGATGACCTCTTCTAGAACACCAGTCCTTCTGGATCTCAGTAGTTGTCGACAGCCACATTCTTGTTGTCGACAGATGCCCTTCATGTGTGAAATACTCAACATTCATCAACATTTCTTCATGAGTATGTTCATTATTTTTGTGCAAGGGGAGAATTTGGACTTAATGTTCATTACAACCTTTCATACTCACATATTATTAAAGACATTACCTTAATCACAATGATTTTGATATAATATTTTGTGCTTGAGTCTAGGTAGTGTTATCTAGAAAATATTGAACAAATCTAATGGCTTTAACCTAATTCACTTGAATAACTCCCTTGTGGTTGATCATGTTTCTAAAATGGATTGATAAGTAAGAAGGTTATTGAACTTAATGTTTTACATTGGTCTTTGACCTTAAATAACCTTTGACCTTGATTTTCAAATTAAAAAAAAAGGGAGAAAAGCTACATATTTCTAAACTCAAAAGTTCAAATGAAAATTATATGAAATGGGATAAAGGCAGAGTAATGATGAGCATCACTGAGTCACCGGGGACATGGGCATCACAAATGTCTATTTTCACGTCAAAAATTCTATTCATTATCTATGTACACTGGTATGATGGTCACTCACACTGAGTAACTGGGGGTACGGGCATCCCAAATGTCTACCTTCACGTCAAAAGGTGAAAGTGATCCTAATTACTACTTTTCCCACATTAAATTGACAAAAGAAATAATTCAATGCAAGAAATAGAGTGTAGCCTCCATGTTTTTACATCAAGGGAAATATGTTGTTTATTGTCAATTGTTCATGTAGACATTGGCTTCATTCACCAACTAAACATCACCACTAAGATATATGATTTTCTTCAATGGTTCTATTCAAAGGGGTTATCTTAGTTTCATAAGTTCTGGAACGATGTATTTTATATGTCATAACTTAAGATTCACAGAATATTATCTCTCAACCATTGTAGAATTTTTATGTGTCTTAATACTAGTGTTTATGACACTTTGTAATGGGTATCAACCTACTCTCAACCTTGCAATCCCATTTGAACACTCATTCCCCATTCTTTTTTGATCACCTCACAAAGGACTTTCATGAGTTCCGTCATCCCACTGCTCTTGGGAATGACGATGTTTAGAGAGTCTAGGACTCAGTTGTGGGGATATCTAGCTTTTTCCTTTTCACTAGGCTTGGATCATGCGTCTTTCATCTTTGTCACTTAGTTTGATATTTGAGTCAGTTATGTCATGGTTCCTTCCTTTTGCATTTCTTTATTTCATGTAATGGATGTCCTTTTGTAACTGTGTGAATCTCCAGCTCAATCAATCAAATCACAGTTCTCTGCTTATTTTCATCCATGTGTGCATGGTTTATCTTTTTGAATGTTGTCAAAAGAGGGAGAACATCAATTGTAATTTTGTCATCATCAAAAAGGGGGAGAATGTTGGGTCATAATGTGTATGATGACATGTGCATAAATGTTTTTGATGATGTGTGGATTAATTGATGGTAAATTGATGTTTGTGACATGATAACAAATGACAAAGACATGAAGAAATGGATAAATGAACATGATACTTTTATTGAACACCTATGTAGTCATTATGTCTCATTTATAATGTCTTTTGATGTAGGTGTGAAAGCTCACAAGACAATCAATCAAAGTCAAGTACAAAAGACCAAGAAATACACTTCAAGTGATCACCTGTCGACAACCAAGAATGTACCTGTCGACAGATGGACCAACCAACAACATACAAGCTACTGGAAGCTCAATTGGAGCAGTAGCTTTCGACAGATGGAGCTTACCTGTCGACTAGGCTGCAAACGAGTCGGGTTCGGAATCGGAAACACAGATTCCGATTCCGATTACCGAAATATGGTTCTGATTCCGATTCCGATTCCGATAAGAATAGTTAGTTCCGATTCCATTCCGATTCCGATAACATTACCGGAACCGAAATTCCGATAAGGTAAGGTGTTTACCATAATTTTACCATGAGTTTATGATATTTATCGAAAAACCGATACCGATACCGATTCCGAGTATTTTTTCAATTCCGATTTCGATAACTTATCGGAATATCCGATACCGATTCCGATAAGCTATCGGTATCATTTTCCGATTCTGAAACCGATAATTGTTATCGAAATCGGGTCAGAATATCGGAATATCGGGTTCCATTTACACCCCTACTGTCGACAGATAAGGCTGCCTGTCGACAGCTAGGGATCGCCTGTCGACAGCCCCAGTGTTCCAGGAACTTACACGGTTCTGGGAACCAATTTTGAGCAGTAGTTGTCGATAGCTATGAAGTGCATGTCGACAGATAAAGAGAAACCTCAGATACGGGATTTGGATATGTTCTATATTATGGTGTTTTCTTTTAGCACGCCTCTCCATACTTGGACACCACTATACATAGATCATATAGAGGTATTTTCGCAGCAAGGAGCCTCCACATAAAAAACCCTAAGCCAAGAACAAGATGAAGAAGGTTCTCTATTTTCTGCTCCAAGTCTCAAGATCGTCAACAAGGAGATTCATCTCAGAAGACAAAGTTGGAGTAGATTCATCCATAAGTCTCAAGCATCAACATCAGATCTTCTACAACGTGAAGTCTGAAGATCATCTAGACGAAGGACTTTGAAGAGTTCATTTATTCAATATGTTCTATCACTCTGAACTCTTCTTACACTTTAACTTCTCATATATCTCTGTGTGTGTGTGTACTGGTTGGAGATCAGTACGTGGCGTTTGCGGTAGTGTGTGGTTTGTGATCTGTACAAGGGTTGTGTATAGATCATAGTGTGTGGTGTGTTAGTCAGATCAAGGCTCGAGGATCTGATCTTTTGTGAACTTGATCTAGCGTATGTGCGTGTGGTTGAGCCGTTGTGCTCGTGTGTGTGTTGTACTCAGTTCTTGAGTAGTGTCTCCTCACTGTGTGAGGGGTGGACGTAGGAGTCACGTGGTGTGATTTCCGAACCACCTAAAAATCCCTTGTGCACTGTGGTTTGATTTGTGGTTTGCATAGTGTCGCACTAGATGCATGCATAGGGATTTTGTCTGCACACTAACTGTTAATTTACTCACACATATTGCATCAGATCAGAGGGGTTTTAATTGAATAGATTTTTTAATCTGAAGTAATTTTTAAATTGCTAAAGTTTCCGCTGTAAATCTATTCAACCCCCCCTCCCTTCTAGCTTTGCCATGACCGAATATCCGATCCTAACAACACGCGAATTTGACTCCACCGTGGGCAAATTTCATATTGCGCCATAATGCCACAAATGGCCCTCATATTGCCTTGCAAGAGTGTTTTCCCAACATTTCTGATCTCACCCATTCTCCCCGGTGCTTCCCCTTCATTTCCAAGGCTGGCCGGAGGTCATAGGCAATGTTTTCAAGTCGCGACGGGTCTCCGGGGTACGTTCATGAAGTCGCGACGGGCCTACAGGACGCATTTATAACCGTGCCAACGCGATTAGGCCCAAGACCCTAAAAGCCATCGCACTCAAGTGCATGTACCTCAAATCTCGAGAAATCTCTGAATCGCGTCTGCTTAAGCCACTGCGATTAGGTCCTAGGCATGTACCCTAGACCCCCGGAAGTCATCGCATTTATTGCCCACGTGCCCAAAATGAAGTCGCAGCGGGGTAGGTCGACGTGTTTCAAGAACGTGGCAGCCATCCCCAATGCGACTTTGAACCATAGCCCATATCCTACGATTGTAAAATCAAGCGGGAAATGTGGCGCTTTTAATCGCGGCGGCCTAAATAGACCCCCGAGGGTCATTTATAGAGGGGGGTTAGAAGAAAGCGGCGAAGCCCTGCCGGATTCCCGCCTGGGGCGGGGGGGGGGGGGGGGGGGGGCTCTCGATTGCGGAGAAGCCCTGCCAAATTCCCATCTCGACCTCCGGCCCAAGGAGAAGCCTCTACCGTTCCACGCCGATCCACGCCTTCCTCCTTGGAGTTCGGAGCCGGTGCCTTCCTCCATGTGCACCAGAGCGGAGCGAGGTCGAAGCATCTTCCCCTTCTTCCTCCGTCCAATCGGCAGTGCCGCCGCACCATCCACCATTTGGGGAAGCACTCCCTCCCCTTTCTCTTTCTCTTTGTTTATCCACCTCCTCCGGGCCCCACGTGGCTCCATTATACTCCCTTTTTTTTTACATACACACACACACCTACATTTTTAGGGGTTTAAAAGCCACCACGTGGTGAGTCCTTCTCCTATTCTTTATTCATGTTATTTCATTTTTTTTAGGATTGTATACTACACATGTGGCTAATCCCCTACTCTTTTCCTTTGATTTTTCTTTGTCAGGGTAATCAACGAGGAAAGCGCCCTCTACCACAGCCAGTCGTGCTCGTAGAGGAAGAGGAACCCGCATCCCCCGTGCAATCTCCCCACGCTCCAACAGGTATTTCATGCGATCACTTCTTCCATCTGCACCCCTCGTCCTACACCTCCATTCGGTACCCTCTCGTACCTAGCGATCACGATACATTCATCTCACCCCATATCATCATCCCCTCTTTGTAGGCCACACGTCGTCGCGCGGCGGTGTCTACAGTAGATTGCAGAAAGAAAAGGGTCAAGTTTTGTAGACCCGGAGGAGCAGTATTTGAATTTCAAGGTATGCTTTTTACACACCTAAGTTTATTATTTCTGCACTTAGAGCTAGAAATTGATTAATGATGGGTGTGTAGCGTACCTAGCTTCAGTTAGTTTAGTTGAGTCTGGTAAGTCTGTGGATTCAGTGCCAGTGTTTAGAGAGTTTGCGGATGTATTCCAGCAGATTTTCCAGGGTTAGCTCCGCACAGGGAGTTAGATTTCACAGTTGAGTTGCAGCCAGGCAGTATGCCGATTTCCACGGCACCCTATAGAATGGCGCCAGCAGAGTTGAAGGAATTGAAAAAGCAATTGCAGGAGCTATTAGAGAAGGTTTTTATTAGGCCCAGTCACTCGCCGTGGGGAGCGCCAGTATTATTCGTCAGGAAGAAAGATGGTAGTTTGAGGATGTGTATAGATTATCGGCAGTTAAACAAAGTCACAATCAAGAATAAATATCCACTCCCCCGATAGATGATTTGTTCGATTAGCTTCAATCGGCTAAAGTATTTTCCAAGATAGATCTGAGGTCAGGATATCTTCAGTTGCGGATCAGAGAAGAAGATATTGATAAGACAGCTTCTAGGACCAATATGGGCATTATGAATTCGTGGTAATGCCATTTGGGTTGACGAATGCACCAGCAGCTTTTAGAATTTGATGAATAGAATATTCCACCCATATCTGGATCAGTTTATAGTGGTCTTCATTGATGATATTTTAGTTTACTCAGCGTCAGAGGAAGAGCATGCACCGCACTTGCAGATCACTTTGCAGACATTAAGAGAGCATCAATTGTATGCCAAATTTAGTAAGTGTGAATTCTGGCTGAAAGAAATTCATTTTTTTGGGTCATGTAATATCAGGTGAAGGTGTTGCAGTGGACACGGCTAAGGTTGAAGTAGTAATGAAATGGAGGAGCCAAAGACATGCCTGAGATCAGAGTTTCCTGGGTCTTGCAGGTTACTATAGAAGGTTTATTCAGGATTTCTCCAAGATAGAAGCCCCAAGGACAAGGTTAACAAGGAAGGAGTTCCTTTGTGTGGTCTTCAGATTGCAGACGTGGTTTTGTAGAATTAAAAGAAGAGGATGGCTTCAGCCCCAATATGGAGATCCCGTCGGGCATGGCAGATTTGTTTTGTATACAAATGCATCCAGGAGAGGTTTGGGTGCAGTTTTGATGCAGCATGGAAGGTGGTAGTTTTGCCTCCCGGCAATTAAAGAACATCAAGAAAATTATCCAACCCATGATTTAGAGTGGCAGCGGTGGTTTTTGCATTGAAGATATGACGGCATTACTTATATGGTGAAAGGTTTGAGATTTTCACTTATCATAAGAGCTTAAATATATTTCTCTCATAAGATCTAAATTTAAGGCAGCACAGGTGGATGGAATATCTGAAAGATTATGATTTTTAGTTTGGCATACCATCCAGGCAGAGCTAATGTGGTAGCAGATGCATTGAGTATAAAGCGGTTATGAATCAACTTATGATCAGAGAATGGAAATTATATGAAGATATAGCAGAAAATTCAGTATATGTGCCAAGTAGTCAGCGGAGAGTAGTTTTAGCAAGTAGTGCAGTGGAGCCTTCCCTATACCGGCAGATAGTGGAGGCGCAGAGAACAGATGATAGTTTGGTTGACATTGTGAGAATGGAGGAGGTAACTCTTGGGATGATAATGTGGTCAGACTCAGGGGTCGATTGTATATGCCAGCAGATGTAGAGATTAGATAGAAGGTTCTAGAAGAAGCTCACAGATCAAGGTACACTATTCATCCAAGCAGCACAAAGATGTATCAAGACATGAAGAGACACTTTTGTGGCCGAATATGAAAAGAGAAATGCAGAATTCATAGCAAGATGTGCAGTATGTCAGCAAATAAAGCAGAGCATCAGAAGCCAAGAGGACTGCTGCAGCCGTTACCCATTCCACAGTGGAAATGGGATGACATTGCCATGGATTTTGTAGTAGGTTTGCCCAAGTCCACAGGTGGTCATAATGGAATTTGGGTCTTTTGTGGATAGATTGACCAAGGTTTGCAGGTTATTGCCAGTTAGCATGTCTTGGTCCGTGGATAGATTAGCCAAATTGTATGTAGAAAGAATTCTGCCTTTGCATGGAATTCCACTCACTATTGTCTCAGATCAAGATTCCATATTTACATCAGGTTTTTGGAGGAGTTTGCATAGAGTAGTCGGCATAGAGCTAAGGTACAGTTCAGCATATCATCCTCAGACAGGTAGGCAAACAGAAAGAACAATCCAGACGATTGAAGATATGTTAAGAGCTTGTTGTTTAGTGTGGGGATGAATTTGGGAGCGCCACTTGGGCATGGTCGAGTTTGCATATAATAATAGTTATCAAGCAAGTATTGGGATGGCACCGTATGAAGCACTATATGGCAGACCGTGCAGAACACCATTAAATTGGCATGAGGTAGGAGCGAGATAGGTTATGGGTCCAGAGTTAATTGAGCAATGTGCAGAAATAGTGAAGATTATTCAAGAAAAACTTCGAACAGCGCAAAGTCATCAAAAGAGTTATGCAGATACCAGACGCAGGCCTTTGCAGTTTGAGGTTGGTGATTACGTATTTCTGAAAGTGTCTCCTACTAAAGGTGTGCTCAGGTTCAGCAAGCAAGCAAGTTAAGTCCAAGGTATGTTGGGCCATTTCAAGTAAAGAAAGATTAGGTGAACAGCATATAGATTGGATTTGCCAGCAGATTTTACAGATGCTCATGACGTGTTTCACGTCTCAATGCTCAGAAAGTATATCAAATATCCAACTCAAGTAGTCAGTTATCAAAGGGATGATTTACAGCCAGATATGACAATGCCGGAATATCCAGTATAGATCACAGGCCGCAGAACCCAAAAGCTTAGAAAAAGAGATTGAATTAGTAAAGTCAGATGGGAGAATCGATAAGGTGGAGAGGATATGTGAGAGTTAGCAGATGAAATGATGAAAGCATATCCATACTTGTTTGAGTAAGCGTTTAATTCTTTTAGGTGATAGTACCATGCTAGTTAATTTAAAAATTTTGGTGTTGCATTTCCGTTTTAAATTTCGAGGATGAAATTTCTTTTAGGTGATAGTAATGTAGCGTATCGATCGTTCGGATCATGGCATTGTGTTTGTGGAGGCCAGTGTGTGGCCGATGACATGTGTAGCATGTGTTCCCGCACATTGTGAGGCTTTGTGGGCCTAACACACTCACTGGTTCACTATCTATGAATGCGACAGTGAGGGGCATCACATTCTGAATGCGACGGCCCTGGGTGTCGTGTTCATGGACCGTTATGTGAGTTGATGTCTGCATGCACGCCACGTGTCGCTCGCGGAGCAGAGCAGGCTGACGTCAGGGATGGGAAGGCGACAGTCACCTACTTCGTGTTCAGTCACGACGGTAGGCAACGTCGCGTTCTTAACCGAGCTTTGTTTTAAGAGAACCATTTCCGGACAGAGCTTTTGCAAGCTCTACTCGGCCAGGACGGTTTTTCTGTGGGATTCTTGGGCGATTCGAGCTGTTGGTCGTCATGTGGGCGTGTTCTCACCGCGAGGATGCTTCGTGGAGCGGGGGAAACGCCGCGTGGGTCTCGTTCTTCGTGTTCTTCGCAGAGGTAGGGAGATTCCACTTGTTTTGATCCATGGATTGTGTGCGTGATGTGTGTAATGCGTTATTGGCTTTCCAAACAATAGATATCATGCTAGGGCACTCATTAAAGCATGTAAAATGGATAAAACATTGGTTTGCAGGGTCTACGGGGGGGATCCGTTGAGGGGTCTCCGGATTAGGGTTCCTGCCTGTGAAGGTAACGGACCCTTTGGTCGCGACCAGGTCGCGACAGGCCGACCCGTCGTGTTAAGGTTTGCGATCGTGACATATCAGGGTGTCGCGTTCTGAATGCGACATGTAACCCTGTCACGTTAACAGCCGAGGGCTTATTTGTGTGTATAAATGTGAACGTATGTATCCGATTATTGTGTGTTGTGATGCATGGCAATAATAAGCAGTGCATGGGCACCTATAGCTCTCAGGGAGCGTGTTGTGTGTGTGGTTTGTGTGGTGTTCACGCGATTGACGTGGGGTTTCATGTGGTTTGTGCGACATGCACGTGGTTTGTGTGTGCATGGCGAGTAGTACGACGCCTACCGTGGATACCTTCTCAGTTGGGAGCCCCAGTTTTTGTGTGAACCAGGCACATGTGTGTGTGCTCGGGGCTTGTCTCGGTACTGGGTACCGTTAAGGTCTTGTCGTCTTCCTGGACACCCTCACTCTTGTGTAGAGTAGTACGTCCGGCTGAGGGAAAGACAACAGTGGGACAGCGACTTTAGAGTTTGTGTTTGCCGCTTGTAGCGCACTCGTAGTTGGGGGCGACGGACACCAGTAGACATACTGGGCCCCAACTAGTCCTCTTTTCCAGTGCCTCACTTTAGGGAGCTCGGGCCAGAGTCCCTAAAGGTTTCAGGCATGGACCTGCGAGGTGTGTGTGACCTGCAGGCGTGGTAGTTTGGTTGGTCTCCACAGTTCTTTGGCTTTACTTGTGGTTTGTGGAGCAGCAGTTGGACCTTTCATCCGTGGCTGCGAGACTGAGAGGTAGTCCTATATGGTTTTTTCCCGGTCAGTTACTGGTGTCGCGAGCCAGTCTACGTGACTCGAGCATGGCTTTTTTTCTACTTTAGCATGTACACCTGGTTGTGGTTTGCCTTTTATTTATTATTTTTGTTTAAGCGGCAGGCGGTAAGTGATATTTACAGCTTTATATCCTGCTAGATAACTCTATAAATTGCTAGCGTAGCTTCCTGCTTTACTACTTGTGTTGGTTTGCTCATTTTCTAGGAGAGTTTCCCTACTGAGCCAGTGACTCTAGAGGCTCACCCTCTACCCCTTCCGGGTGAAGGAGAGCAGGAGATTTCGCACCCGTCGTCTAGCTCTGAGCCGCACCGTAGTGGAGGGTTTGCACCACCAGCAGTGTAATTTTCTTTCCATTGTACGCCTCGGGGTATGCCCCGGTTGTTGTTGTACTAGTTTGGTTACAGTTGAGACATTGGCTATGTTTATTTCATGTAAATATTTGTGAGATTGGCAATCTTATATATTTGGAGTTGTTTCATTTATATTTCTCTGGACTTGTGGATGGAATCCCTTGCGAGGCTTCGGCCCGATCGTAGGAGGCGGAGTCGTGTCCCGCTGTTATTGGGTTATCGGGTCTGAACGGCAAGGACCGTCACATGTATGGTGTACCTGGACCGATGCGCTTCTTTCTAACACTTTCTGCTTTACAACCTGTTTCACTTGGACGTACAACCTGTGCTTGAATCGCCCACACATCATCATCTATGGTGACATCCTCCATTTTCACAATATCGGCCAAGTGCTCATCTATCTTTTATGCTTCTATAATTGCCAATACAAAGATGGTTCCACGGTACTACTAGCTACACAGCTCTCCGCTGGCTACTAGAACAAACAAGGAATTTTCTGCCACATCTTCATATAGCTTCCATTCCTTATCATCAAATGACTCATTACTCTCTTTCCTACTCAAAGCATCTGCTACCACATTTGCCTTACCAGGGTGATATGCCAAGCTGAAATCATAATCCTTGAGATATTCCATCCACCTACGTTGCCTCAAATTCAAATCTTTTTGTGGGAAATATACTTTAAGCTTTTGTGATCCGTGAAAATCTCAAACCGCTCACCATACAAGTAATGCCGCCATATCTTCAGAGCAATACACTGCTGCCAATTCTAGATCATGTGTGGGGTAATTGTCCTCATGACATTTCAATTACCTGGATGCATAAGCCACCACCCTTTCCATGTTGCATAAGTATTGCCCCAGTCCTCTCTTGGATGCATTGTATAAATCACATAACCACCTTGCCCTGACGGTATCACTAATATTGGTGCTGAAGTAGCCGCTTCTTCAACTCCATAAAGTTGCGCCTGCAATCGGATGACCATACAAATGGTACTCCTATTCTAGTAAGCCTTGTCATTGGGGCGCATCTTGGAAAAGTCTTGACTAAATCGCCTGTAATACCCTGCCATACCAAGGAAACTCCTAATTTCTGACACTGTCTTGGGTTCCTCCCATTTCATAACTGATTCCACCTTTGTCGGATCAACTGCAACACCCTTACCTGAAATAACATGCCCCAAAAATTGTATTTCTTTCAACCAAAACTCACACTTACTGAATTTCGCATATAGCTAATGCTCCCTCAATGTCTGCAATGTGACCCTCAAATGAGCTGCATGTTCTTCTTCTGAGGCTGAATACACTAAAATGTCATCAATGAAGACTACAATAAACCGGTCTAAATATGGATGGAAAATCCTATTCATCAAATTCATAAATGCCGCCGGTGCATTGGTTAGCCCAAATGGCATAACCACAAACTCATAATGCCCATACCTTGTCCTGAATGTAGTCTTGTCAATGTCTTCCTCCTGGATCCTCAATTGATGATACCCCAATCTCAAATCTATTTTGGAGAACACCCTTATTGATTGCAATTGATCAAATAAGTCATCAATGCATGGAAGTGGATATTTATTCTTTATGGTGACTTGATTCAAACTGGCGGTAATCTATACACATCCTCATGTTGCCATCTTTCTTCCTAACAAAAGACCGGTGCTCCCCATGGTGATGACTCGTCCGTATGAATCCCTTCTCAAGTAACTCCTACAACTGTTTTCTTTAACTCCTTCAATTCCGCAGATGCCATTATGTATGGTGCTTTTAAACTGGGCATACTACCCGGCTGGCAACTTAACTGTGAAGTCCACCTCCTATGTGGTGCCAAACCTGGTAGCTCATTCCGGAAATACATCTACAACTCTCTAACAATGGGTACCATGTCCACGTTTTACCTGTTACGACCAAGCTAACCGATGCCAAATAGGCTACACACCCTGCATTAATCAATTTCCTAGCCTAAGGCAGAATGATAAATTTAGGAGCATAAAATGGCATACCTTGAAAACTCAAATATTATGTCTCTTAGGTAGCTGAACCTTACTCTCTTCTTTCTGCAATCTACCACTGCTCCATATGCTTCCAACCAGTCCATACCCCAAGATTACATCATATTCTTTCAATGAAGGCATACAATCTTGTTGGCAATTGATTCTTTTGTATCATAACAAGAACCTCATCTAAATAATAGGTAGTAAGCATGAAACCTCTAGACAGTAACTCTACCACAAGCTCACACTGCCTCTCTCTCAAAAGGTGTACCATACTATAAGAAAGTCTTCGGAAATAAGGAATGTGATGCACCCGGATCAATTAATGTTCTAGCTGAAAATTCAAGAAAGGTATAATACCTTCAATCAATTTGACGCTTCTGCTTAAGCCCTCGTGATCGCCATCACTCGACCTCGTCCTCCTCCTCTCTGGTAAGGTGTGCCTCTACCTCGCTTAGCTGAAGACTGCTGCTGCTGCTGTGGTGCTCCTCTTCAATAACGAGCTCTCCCTCGGATAGGACAATTCCTTGCCAATGCCCCGGCTGATCACAATTGTAACATCTAAATTCTGCGGGCTACCTTGCCATATTTTGTTGGGACTCCTCCACCTCCGGCTTATAGCCTCTACCTTGATGAATCCTTACTGTTTGTTACCTCTCCTCACTCTAATATCTTCTTTAGTTTGTTTCCCCATTTGTCAAAGCCCGAAGAAGATGCTCCTCCTGAAGGTGCCTTACCTTGCTAACTCCTGGTGATTGTTGAGGAAGTCGGAAACTACCCCCTTTGATCTCGATCCGCTGGATTGCCTAGCTTGCACGGTTCTTTCAAGTATTACTGCTCTTTGGGCTGCCTCTTCCACTGTCCCACCATCAAAGGATCACTGCGTCTTGTAATTCCGGCCTCAACTCCCGGATGAAGTAGTCCACCATCATGGCATTATTGGTAAGTACATACGGTGCATACCTACTCAAGGCCATAAACCTCATTTGATACCCCAACACTAACAAATTTCCTTGCTGAAGTGTTTTGAATTTCTCCCTCTTTGCTTACTAAATTTGTACCAGAAAAAGGTGTTATTGAATGCTTCAAGAAACTCCAGCCATGTGATGGTATCTTCCGCTCTTCCCGCGAGCATGGTTTGCATCTTGAGTCTCCACCACTCTTGTGCAAAACCTCTCAAATGGTATGTAGCTAGGATCACTCTATCTACTTCTGGACACCTCATAGTAACAAACACCAGCTCAATCTCATGTATCCAATGCTCCGTCGTGTCTAGATTCGGACCTCCTGAGTATGTGGGTGGCTGCAAACCTAGAAACCTCTCTACTAACATTGTGGACCTCCCCGGTGGCTGGCCTCACTGGTACTACTGGAGGTAAAGGTGCTACAGGAGGTACCTCTACTTCGTATGGTGGTACAAATGGGGCTAGTCTGCCGCCTCCTCTATCATGGGTGGTGCTGCTACAGCTGGCTGAAATAGGTGGCTGCTGATCCAACCGTGTCCGAATCTGAGTGATACTATCCCACAATCTCTCTATCATCTATTGCGTGGACTCCTCGGGCTCATCATCATCACCTCCACCTCCCCAATCTCTCCTATCAGCCATTTATAAACCTGCACATCCAACATTCCATCCATACAACACATAGGTATATCATTACAAAAATAGGGCCAACTACCAGCAGTAGACTACAGTAAGACATACTATGTACATTTCCCTTTTGCCATATTTACACGGACCTTGCTCTGATACCAACTGTGATGGTCCTCGCCGTTCAGGCCCGTTAACCCAATAACGTCCCGATACGACTCTGCCTCCTGTGATCAGGCGAAGCCTCGCAAGGGATATCGTTATGCACATGTCCGTGAAATATAAAGTAACACATTGAACACATATAAGATACTATGTCTCACATATATTCACATGAATGTACATATTCAGTTTCGTACATAGTCTCTAACCATGATACAACAGCCTAGGACAAACCCCCAAGGCTCCACAAGTAAAGACATTACTCTGCTGGTGCGAGGGCCCGACTCCACTATGGCGTTGATCGGAACTAGAGGAGGGTTGTGAATCCTTCTGCTCTCCTTCACCTGGAAGAAGAAGGGATTGAGCCTCGCAAGTCATTGGCTCAGTAGGCAACTCCCCCTAAGCTGATAAACATAAAGAACAACATACATGATATATAAAGTTGTAAAGCTTTTAAACATATGACAACACCTATGCAGTGCTGCAGCTATAAGTAAGTAAATGGCAAGCCAAAAATACGTGTACAAGCTACAGAAGGGTACATCGTACTCGAGTCACGACAACTGGCTTGCGACACCAGCCACAGACTCAGACAAGCAACACAAGTACACCTCTCAGTCTCACAGCCACAGACGGAAGGTCCAATTACCACTCCACCTCAACAAGACAAGACTGTGGAGACACTAACACCACACCTATAGACTACACAGTTGCAGGTCCAAGCCTGACACCTTTAGGGACACTGGCCGAAAACCCTAAAGTGAGGCACTGGAAATAGGACTAGTTGGGGACCAGTACGTCTACCGATGTCCGTCCCCCAACCAAGAACGCGCTACAAACGACCGCACACCCACAACACAAGCCGCTGTCCCCTGTCGTCTTTCCCTCAGCCGGACGTACAACTCAAACACAAAAGTGAGGGTGTCCAAGAAGACGACACAAACCTTGACAGTACTCCCATACTGGGACAAGCCCTGAGCACCCGGTGCTAGGGTAACTGACTAGAGAGGCAACTACGGAAGGCGCAACACCCAACTTGCTATGCACACAATTCCACGCAAAACACCACATTACCGATTACAATATGGGTCAACAAAACCCTTACAGACCCTACATTGCCTTGGTAACACAGCCCCAGCAATGTGGGACACAAACTGGGCAAACTGGCCACAGAACCCCAGAGCTCGGGTGGCCATTTTCTAAAGCGCGTCCAACACAGTGGACGTCTTCATAGGACTGAATCAAGTCTGACCTAATTGACGCATTTAAGGCTGAATCGCGTCGACCATGGACGATGCATTCTATAGAAACACGTCAGCTGTATCGGACGCCTTTCAACCTCCAGGATCACAACCTGAAACCTGTTCCGGAAATCACACCACCCAGTCCCATAGACATGAAAAGCTAGAAATAGCTGTACAAATAAGTTCCTACTCATGCTTACTATCTTACGCATGCAATTCCACTAAGAGGAAACACACTTCTTAGCCTACACATCCCATACAACAGAAAACAGGGTAGAATTCCCCTACCAAGTGTATAAAACACAATTCCAACAACAACCCGGTCTTTTCAGCACTCCGAAGCACCTCCTCGCGCCGAAAAAAACACGCCGAACGGATTCCAATCAGCCGGAAATCACCCAAAATCCTGCAGCAACCCTGCTCCCAACTGAACAGTGTGATTGCACTATTCGGCCAAGGGCAGGAGACCAAAACACAGTGAATCAGAATTGCATCGGGTCTTCCGACCGCATTTATAAATGCGTCCGACTTAGGCGACGCCCTTAAAGCCCGGCGTCCCTGCATGCGCCACGCGGCGCGCATGCAGCGATGTCCACGTAAAAGCGGTGGAGAAACGTGTCTGGATAGATAGACGCAACCCCTATTCAAGTCGCGTCTACTAAGGTGGACACGTTCACCAAAGAGAATTGCGTCGTCTGTATACGACGCGTTCTCAGTGAACCCGCCAGAGGCTGGTTTGGGCTGGAATGCCCAAACCTCCAGCCTCCCACCTGTTGCCAAAGACCTATGCAAACACATTTAGACCCACTTGGTCTACCAATGGGCCGTACATTGGCCCCCAAACCCGGTAAACCTCGATCCGAACGTACCAGTTATTACAGATGAACCCACCTTCCTTAGCATCTGCAAACTCGAGCGGGAACCTACCATCTTCCTGAGTTGTTTTCTGAAATCCACAAGAAGAAAAACCCACCTTAAATTATACTTGAGAAACTCTATATTGAAACTAAAATTTGCATTTTGCAATACCTGTTTAGGTGTTGTTACAACAAACCCAAGTCCCCGTTGGAACAGTACAAGTTACAAGCAAATTAACTAAAAGAAACCATGAAGATAACCTTGTTTAGGTGTTCTTATAACAAATATAAACACTAGATACCAGATAGTAGATCCACACAAATACAAGACCGGTATATAACTTGTCTAACTCCACCTGCTTAAAGTACTAAAACATATGACACAAGTCCACAAAAATACAAGTGACACAAGTGCACATAAAAATTCTAAGTTCACAACTTTTATTAAAGAACCACAATTCATTGTCTTAATTTGATCAACTATTGAGTGTTCCCAAGTTTCAGACATGATCCTTCAACCTACAAAATAAACACAGAAAACATATACAAAAATATACAATTCATTGTCCTAATGCTTGTGCATTACTCTCTATTTCCACCTCTATTGTTCCACTTATTCTCATGAAAACAAAAGTAATGATATTCTCAAAGTGAAACCCAAAATAATATAGCAAACACAAAAATATATACAAAATTATGAAGTGCAAACAGAATGTGGATCTTTGGCTTTGTGGTTGGGATGGTCCTTCCTCAGCCATATTGAACAAGCCTAGCCTAGCCTTTTTCCGGAGGAAAAATCAGAACTATTTTGGTTTCATAGGTTGCTAAGAGCTTGCTTTTTACACATTCAAACGAACCACAACTGAGACAGATCATAGGATCGAACACTTCCACCGAACTAGCTGGGCTAGAAACAGAGAGCATATAACGATCTGTGACAATCGTGATTTAATAAAGAATATTGTGATTAGCCTGACGGTTTGGTGAAATCGGATCGGGAGGACATCAATAGCCACTCCCAGCAAGTAGAACGGAGGATTTAGTCCTCGTAGAGAAAATAAGAGAAATTCAATTCCCACGCTAAAGTTTCTTTCGTAACCAACATATTAGAAATCCAAATGCCTGTTAAAAAGCATGAGAACATGAAGATCTCCTATAAAATGGCCGATGGCTGAGGCGTCCATGAGAGACTCGCCCTTTTTCAGATACTTGTTGATGGAGCTGTGCTCCACATTCGCCAATGGGGATCTACACCCATGATCTGCCTCCCTTGCGTCTTCTCCTTCCCGACAACCACTGGAGACTTGACCCGCTCCCCACGTTTGCAAACGCATCTATGTGAGAACTTTTGAATGGAGGCGGCTTGGTGCCTGCGGAGAAGGCGACGTCGGCACTCCTGAAGAGGGAGGAGAAGGATGGGGTGGCACGGGGGGCGAGGTAAAGAAGCCGTGCAGTGACGAACGCGAGCCACAGCGCCGGGGGGGCTAGGGAGCAGAAGGAGATGCAGGACGGGCTGTGGGTGGGGGTGGCGAGTAGGGCGGCCTATTTTGTGAGAACCATTTAGGAGGAGGGAGATGTAGGCTGTGTACCCTTTGAACGAGGAAGAGGATAGGAGGAAGAGGAAGGCAAGCTGGACAACCACTCACACAGAAATCGGGCACTAGAAGAGAACGGAACAACAATATATGGCAGTTCCACCTCACTCCCGCTTCCCACTGCCCTCTATTCTGACGGGAACAAGAGGCGAAGGCACTAGGGGTGTGGAAGAATGCCAGAAACATGAATAAATGAAGCACATACCAGACTTGGTCATGGCAATGGTGTTGTCGATGATGGAGAGCATGCTGGTGGCCTTGTCGGGGACAATGTGGATGAACAGCTCCAGCTACACATCGAGTTTGCTCTTTTCCATGAGGCTCTCAAACCAGATCTTGTCCAGTGCCTACCGGCCATCAACACAACACACAAAAACTAGATCAAATTATGGAGAACAAAACCCACAACACAAAGAAGAGCAGAACAAGATGAGAGGGATGGATTCGAGCAGGCTCACATCAGATCAGTTGTTGATGAGCTTGTGGAGGAAGATCTCCTTCCTGGAGTAGGTTTTGATGATGAGGCTGAGGAGCTGGAAGGTGAAGGTCTCCGTCTCCACTACTGTCATCCTCCCCTCTGGACCTGCACTTCCACCTGGCTTCACCATCGCTGGTCTGCGATGGTCTACTCCACCAGCCGTTGGAGTACATGTGCTCACTCTGTCGTTGCTAGAAGGCAGCACGACGACTGCAAGAGTGAGGATGTAGTACAGTGGTGGTGAGGAGGTGGCCCGATGGCAGGGACGAGGACGTAGTACGACGGTGACGATGAGGTGGCCTGACGGTGGCGAGGGGGACAAGGCACCATGGCACCCGCAAGGAGGTATATGTATGCATCTGGCATTGGCGGGGTAGGGCACAGGAGGGAGAAAGAGAGAGTGCGAGAGGGAAATGGGAAAAGGGGGAGGGTCAAGCATCGAGAGGGAAAAGGGGAAAGAGAAGGCGGGGGTTTGGGAGGAAAAAGGGGTAAATGGGGAGGGAAAAGATTAAAAAAAGGGGGGAAAAGTGTTTATTCCTACTAGTAAAATCTACTGTAGGTATAGTTTTATGTATACCTACCACTTAATAAATATAATAATTTATATATTTATTCTAACATAGGTAAATCCTTCCCATACCTACCACTACCTAACATGTAGGTAAAGGATGTAGGTAAAAGTCATTTTTTTAGTAGTGTCATAAGTTTCATTGAGGAAGTTCATCGGACTACCAGTGGGCTCGTCGAGGTTCTCTGAGCCAAGAGAAAAATAGTGTGTGGATAGTGATGTCGAGTCACTTGTAGAACTCTTTTAGTTGGTCTGGCCATCCCACAGAGTTTGGAGGTCACGGTGCAGTCCAACTAGCATGTTATCACTGCCTTATCTCGCATGGTTTTGAAGCAATGTTGGGAGGACAAGCGTGAGACTGTGGCTCGGCCCGACCACAGAGTGTGCAGTTTTGTCATGTCCTTAAGTTTCACTCTAGTGAGAGAGGAGACTAGGACTTGTGGTCGAGCGATAAGATGTCAGGGGCGGACCTGGTCACTGACTAGTAGAGGTTAGTATGTTGCTAATGTTGTTGTCCAACAAGGGTTCATCTATGTGAGCAACCTAGTGGCATTCACTAAGTTTGAGATAGCGTGTTGCTGCACTAAGCAGGCAATACCTGTAGACCTACGTGATTTTTCCTTATTTATTTCAGTACTTGCTTAAGTAGTAGTTCTACTTATTTAGCTACCTCTGATTTTGTAGTTAGTTCTATTTGCTTCAGTACTACTGTTCTCCTACCTTGATTACTTGTACTTACTTGATTCTATTGCTCGAACCAATGAGGGGTTGTGTTCGCTACTGGGCTTCGTTTGCGAAGCTCACTTCCCCTTCTCCCCCTTCATATGTGAGGGTTCACAGCATTGACAGCACTTCTCCCTGATAGAGGGTTAGCTCCAGGATGTCACATTCAACAGCGTTCCTTATTTGAGTAGGTATCACCCTCGGGGTATGCCCCTTAAGATTCTTGTGTTCCCATTTTGTATTGTACTTGTACTTGAGATGGATAGACAGGCATGTACTTGACACTTAGACATGTGTTGTTTACTGTTATTTTATATTCATTTGCTTTCTTTACTTTGTCGGGTCTTCTCTAACCCTTCCGGGTCTATAGACATGTGGGTGGCAGTCTAAGGGCCAAATACTTGGAGAGTTCCGGTATCAGGTTTTTAGGTCACTACAATTGGGATTAGAGCTTTCCTGGTGTAGATTGTAAGGGATTCAAATGATTGTAGTAGTCATAAGAAAGAGTATGGGTACGCTGCTAACCGTTCGAGTTACCTCCAACAAACTGTTGTCTTAGAATGATCAGTAGGATATGGCTCTACATAGGGAGAGACAACTTGATGATGTCCCAGGTGTGCTCAGAGATGAGTTACTAGGAGTTGTTGTAGGAGGAGGTGCAACACCCTAGAGGCGCTGGTAGGCGACACAGTAGAGGTGATCCTATAACTTAATTTTTGAACAAGATGTGGACCAGCTTCACGAGAGACATGAGGCATGGAGGTGGACGCAAAGGCCGAGATGATAGAGACCCAGATCCAGGTGATGCTTTAGGGGTGCTAGTGAGTTTCTTGGGGTTTCAACCACCAAGGTTTGCTAGTAGAATAGATCTAGGTAGAGTTGAGAGCTAGATGCATGAGATCGAGTGGACTTTCAAGATAGTGGATTGTAGACCAAAGGAAAGAGTGACACTGTTGGAGGGTGTAGAGGCAGATGCACTTTTTGAGTCAGTCACTGAGAGAGATCAATTGGGAGCAATTTGTGCCCCTCTTCAATGATGCGTATTTCCCAGCACATGTGTAATGTGAGAGATAGGGAGCAATTTTTCTCTCTCATTCAGACAACAGGACTGTGACAGAGTATCATATGAGGTTCATCTCCCTTATGAGGCACGGCGTTGATTGTAGCTCTAGTAAGCAAGTGCAGACATAGAGGTTCATAGTACGACTAAGGAAAGCAATGATAACGCACCTGTGTTAAACACTATCAGATGTAGTTGCCAGAGCTAAAGCACTCGAGAGGGACATGCAGCTGCAGCTAACCAGGTCAGAGAGTTTTGGTAGGCAGAGTCCATACCTTCACCCTAGATTACAGCCTTCATGTCTCGACTGCCTTTGCATCGGGTGTAGAGCCATTTAGGATTGCGTTAAGGCTCTACAAACTTTTTGCTCCAGATCCAAAAGGCAGTGGAGTAGATCTGGTGGACTATTTCAGAGATAGTACCCATCAAAGGAGTAGATAGTTTAGCACATTAGGTAGTTGAGCCGGCACAACAATGTCATCTATTATGGTAGTGGCCAGTCGGGGGACTATGTGATCGACTACTCGGGGAGAGTAGGACAGTAGTAGCAGCCATCATGGTCAGCACAATCTAGGTAGGCACCGTAGATTAGGCAGCAATTATAGTTTCAATAGCCATAGTTTCAACAGTAGTGTAACGGCCCTAGATATTTATGCCCAATAAGGCTCTACATCCAGATCCGCCTCCCGCGAACGGACCGAAGTCTCACAGGGATAGCTCGTACATGTGTCCAATAAGAATATAAAAGACACCACATATATAGACATAAGAAAGTACATGTGCTCATACCTGTATGTAACAATTTACAACTGTCCCAATACATTATTACATGTCCAATTAAAGAGTACAACTACCCAGGACATACCCCGAGGGAGCACAAGCTCACACAACACAACTAACTCTATACTCTACTGGGTGGTACAAGTCCGCCACACAATTCTGCAAGCCACACAAACGGCAAGCCCTGAAAAGAACTGTAGGAGTGAGCCTCAACAAGTCACAGGCATAGTAGGTACCACCCCAAACAACACACAACATCGAAGAACTCAACCCCAGAGGGTCTCTCTGCCAACACCGTTAGCCAAACCATATCATGCTCACATAAATGTATAATTAATAACCACTAAACACAATTACGTCAGCTAATACCAATCCCAGAAAGGAGGAGGGACGCATGACTAGCACAACACCACTAGTCTGCTACCACAACTGTAATGCCTAGGCACAAGCCTCATAGCAATCATTACAACAACTGGTCGCTGAAGCTACAAGCTTCACAGGCAACCCCACGTAGGGTAACAGGACTGGCATCAGCTAGCCAATCCACCTCACACCAACACCTCACACCAACATAATCAAAAACTTACCAGAACGAGTAAAAGCACACACGTGGAAGGTCACTCCACAGACCCACTGGACACAAGTCCACCTCAACACCTGAAAGGAATGGAACACCAATACCACAACACAAAACTACCCACAAAGGGTACAGGTCCTACTACCACGAGGTACCACCACGGATCACACAACTAGTATCGTGCCACCACCAGGGCACACCACAACGGGTAAAACTACCCACCAACTTGTCACACACACAAGCCACCACTAGTGACAAGCACGCGCCACACACGCGAACGGACTACTGGTCATGACGCCAGTATCCAACCCGGACAACACAACACAAGAACTACCTCTCAGTCTCGCAGTCACGGACGTAAGGTCCACTACTGGTCCACAACCACAAGCCAAAAGACGTGAGACCAACCAACACCACACCCCCAGGTCACACACCCGCAGGCCCATGCCTGACACCTCTAGGGACTCCGGCCCGAGCTCCTCCTATAGTGAGGCACTGGAAACACAGACTAGCTGGGGACCAGTACCTACTGGTGTACCCCCAACCACGAGCGCGCTACAAGCGACTGCACACCCACAAACACAAGTCGCTGCCCCCAGTCATCTTTCCCTCAACTGACGTACTACTCAAACATGGGAATGTGGGTGTCAGGACAGACGACACAGACCTCGACGGTACCCAGTACCGGACAATCCCCAAGCACACACACTTGCCTGGCTCACACAAAAACCTGGGGCACCCACTAAAGAGCATTCCAGAATAGGCGCCGGACCACCAAACTCGGCAACACACAACCACGATATATAAATATATAATGGTATTACAAACCACGGTGCAAATGTGAGGAATAGCTTGTCCTGTGTCACCCTATGACCCACAAGTAACCTCACAGAACATTCATGACCACGTTAAACTATAATAACCAGGCATGTCATTGGTCAATCATGACCTCCATTGCCACCTTAACCCATACACAGCAACCAATAACCCACACACACTTATACTAATTAAACCGCCCTAAAAACTATAAAGACATTAAGGAACTGCGGCTAGGTTCACACAGGAACCTCACTGCCAAACCAACACAAACTAATTATAGAAGTATACCACGATAGAGTCTCAGCCCTGCTCACACTCAAAATTACTCAAACACCATGACCACTACATAAATGACATGCTCTTGAGCGCTACAGTGCCCATGCACTACCCATCACAACCACCACGATAATGGATAATTTGCCAACATGCACAACATAAGCCTCTCGGATCGTTCGCAATAGGGTGTCTTAGTCGCCATCAGAACGCGGCCCCTCGATATTCACGTTCAAAAGGAGAACGCGATGGTCAGATGTCGCGTCTAGAATGTGACACCCTGGGCCGTCGCCTTCACAGCAAAAACCCTAATCCGGAAACCCTCTCTGGAACTCCATGCAAACCACCCTAAACGATAATCCAACCCGGTTTTCATACTCATTTCTTTGCCCAAACATGGTATCTACTATTTATAAAGCATTAAACAAACTAAACATGCACCACACGCGATCCACACAACAAAACATGGTGGAATCTCCCTACCTTCGCGAAGAACGCAAAAACCGGTAATCACTCGGTGTTTCCCCCACTCCACGCAGCGTCCTCGCGGAGAGAACATGCCAAAAGCACCGCCAAGCTATCGAATCGCCCAGCAAAACCCCGCAGCAAGCTCCCCTGGCCGAGCAGAGCGCACTACTGCTCTGTTTGGCCAAACTTACTTAAAAATTCACAGTGGTTAAGAGCGCAACATACCCCTCCGTTGCGACCTGAACGTGACGGAGTAGGACGTCGCCTTCACAAGGTCGACATCAGCATGCCGCCCCAGCGTGCGACACGCGACGCTCATGCAGATGACAACCCAAAACAGCGGAAATAGGAACGCGACCACCAGGGCCGTCGCGTTCAGAACGCGACACAAACCCTTGTCGCATTCACAGGCAGAAAACCTGTGAGCACTTTGGGCCCAATCTACCGGCCCACCAAGCCTCGCAACCTACGCAAACACCGAAACACAGACTAATGGGTCACACACTGGACACCAAACCCGCTAAACAAGGATCCACGAAGATCTGAAAAACGCGCAACGTTACATTACTATCACATATAAAGGAATGTCGCCTCGACATTCAAAACGAACCACAATAACCGGACTACACCTAAAAATGAACAAAGCCATAAATGAACAGTAGGTACTCTTCCTCTACAAGTGCCTTTCAACCATCTGTGCTACTGGTTCATCTATTCATTTCACGCTTGTTCTGCTTCCCATTCTCTTTTCAATTCATTTCACAATTGCTTTTATCGTGGATTCAATTTGCCATTTCTAATCTTTCGACTGTAGGCGATTCTATCCTACCGGTGGCGCTTTATCTCCTTGGACTCAACCTGCTTCCACATTTCCTGGCTGTGTTTGCAACACTTCTTTTTGGGCCGCTTTCTGCTCAAAACCTTTCACTTTACTCTGCTACCTTTGGGTGCTCTGTCGTACTAACCTTGCTTAAATCTTCGGATTCCTTGGTGCCATACTATATCTGCTTATCACTGTCAGTCGTTACTTTGCTTTATCTGTATCCACATTTTCAACTGCTTGCTCTTTGCCCATCCTACCATAACTCATATTTTTCCACATACCATTGCCTTTTTACCCAACTGTGCACAAACCCTAAGCTTTCTCTTAATCGTTTAAACTCATATAACCGTAATTATCAAACCTCCACGCTCCGTTGCGCTACTCTGATCATACCGAACATTTGGCAAAATACTCTATAAACTCTAATCTCAATTCTAACTTTACTGGCTTCCCAAATCATCTTACTTATCACTTAACGCTGGAGAGAATACTGATATTTCTGATCTGCTTTCTAATATTTCTATTCTGATTGTGCCACTTACTTAAATTCTGAATTCTGTCATACTACTGTTTACATATATTGGTTTAATTCATATTCTTTAGCTGACATTGCACTTTTCTTATCTCATAATAACACTGCTTATCTGACTCAGCTCATATTCAATTTTCAACTATATCTATGCAACATTGAATTCTAAGCTCTGCTATATTACTACTAATATACTTTACCCTTTATATATTTCCTCACTTTAAACAATATTCCCTGACTGACTCAGCAAACCAGATTCATAACTCTTTACAATTTCCATTCTTATTGTTGTGACACTGTCCTTTCTTATCGGGAAACAAAGCTTACTTAATTATCTCTGTACTGCACATACTATAATGTCTGCCTTTACTTCTACCAAAGTCTTGCTCAATTATATGACGTCCAATCTCAAAATTCTTTACCACTAAACTAATCAAACTTTCCTCACTTTTTCTGTTCTATTTTGCCACACTTTAATCTGCTCGCTATTCCTTAACTGATCTGTAGAACTCTATAAATATTTTATAAAAAAATTCATATATTTATCTGAATTACCTTGCTGCAGGCTATTACACAAATTCTTGCTGCACATTCCTTGAACTATCTAATTATCGTTGTTATTTACTCTACCATATTCATTCTTCATTTAGTCATTAATACTAAACTTTAACTACCAACAACATAATGCAAAATATTTCTTTCAACTATTCTGCTAATTGATTAATCTCACTGTACCACTTACAGTGCAATCATTTTATTGAAATACTGCCATAACTATAAATTGAAACTCTCTCTTTTAAACACAGTAAACTTATTCTATCTGATTCCTTTATTTTACATTACTGATTTACTACCAAATACCATCAATTTCTCTGCTACAGGCCATTTTACAAATACACATTCACAATCTGTCTTGTTGTTCCACTTAATTTGGTGTTGTTTTACTGCTTCTCAACTGATCATATTTTCTAACACAAGCTTTACCTTTTTATTCCCACAAACCGCACACAAATGCTAACAACTTTGCCCTTATCTTCAACGTTGTAATCCTTTACAAGACATTCTGCGAAACCTTTACAGACTGCCACTTACTACCGAATATCTTTCTTGTAAAATTCTCAGAAAAATATGCTAACACCACTGCTCCTCCTTTACTCTTTCTTTACCTAGCTGGTCACCTCTGCACATGCTTACATAAATCTCTATATCAAATTTCCATTAACATCATTGTTCACACAGTATTATTCCCAAACTTTTTATTGCAACCATCTCTAATCACAAATACACTTAATCTGACTGCCACACATTTCTACTCCTTTGTTTATCGTTACCTCATCTCAGCTAAACTACCTCACTCAATCATTTCAAACCTGGCATATCACTAATCATGCTGCTCCTTAACATTTATTAATACATATCTCAAATACAATAATACTTCTACTAAAATTCTCAGCCACAATTCACGCATTCAATAACCTTGATCACACTGTTCTATTCCTCATCATAACGTTGGTTCCCTCTGCTATCCCATCATATCATTACCTTATACCTGTCTCTGCCAACTTTGGTCCTCACTAAAATACTTTCACTAGATTCCATAAGTGAAATTCACTAATCCCTTCAATTTCTATAATTGGGAATCTACTTTAACCCGCAACTGGGCGTCCGGATATGACCACCCACACTGTACCACTATCCATACCGTTCCTTAACAACTATCACAATTGCCATCTTTCCTTACAACTATACACATTTCTCTCCTTCTCGCCATTTCTAACAGCTGTCATTTTAACAAATAATGACACACAATTCGCATATCAAAAACCCACGTGAAAACCACACTGGAAATCACATAAAACCACAGACTTACTACTAGAAGTAGACATTAAACCATGTCTTGGGACATTGTAACCTCAATGTCTTTTCATATTTTAACTGGACCATGCTCTGATACCAACTGTAACGGCCCTGGATATTTATGCCCAATAAGGCTCTACATCCAGATCCACCTCTCGCGAACAGACCAAAGTCTCGCAAGGGATAGCTCGTACACGTGTCCAGTAATATAAAAGACAACCACACAATACAAAACACAAGAAAGTACATGTGCTCATACCTGTATGTAACAATTACAACTGTCCCAATACATTATTACATGTCCAATTAAAGAGTACAACTACCTGGGACATACCCCGAGGAGCACAGCTCCACAACACAACTAACTCTATGCTGGTGGTACAAGTCCGCCACAATACTTCCGCAAGCCACATAAACGCAAGCCTGAAAAGAACTGTAGCGAAGTGAGCCTCAACAAGTCACAGTCTCAGTAGGGGACCACCAAAAACAACACATAACATTAAGAACCTCAACCCCAGAGGGTCTCTCTGGCAACACCGTTAGCCAAACCATATCATGCTCACATCAATGTATAATAATAACAACTAACCACAATTATGTCACTAATACCAATCTCAGAAAGGAAGAGGACAGCATGACTAGCACAACACCACTAGTCTGCTACGCAACTGTAATGCCTAGGCCACAAGCCTCACAGGCAAATCATTACAACAACTGGTCACTGAAGCTACAAGCTTCACAGGCAACCTACTCACGTAGGGTAACAGGACTGGCATCAGCTAGCCAATCCCTCACACACCAAAACATAATCAGAAACTTACCCCTAGAGCAGTAAAGCACAACACTGGAAGGTCACTCCACAGACCTCCACTGTGTAGGATCGAGTGATTAGGTGAAACAGATCTAGAAGGGGGGGTTGAATAGATCTGTTGCCAATTCTTGCAGAAGCTTAAGAAAATTAAAACTACTTTTGACTCAGAGATCAATCACAAAAACAATTTTCAGATCTCAAGTGTGAGTGTGTAAGAGAGGTGTGAGACAATTAGGCAATTAGTGTGAACCGCAATCCTATGCAATCATCTAGGCGCAGATCACAATTCAAACCATTGCACATAGGATTTTTTAGGTGGTTCGGAAATCCACACCTGTGATCCCTACGTCCACCCCTCACACAGTGAGGACACTCTACTCAAAATTTGAGTACAACTCACACTAGAGCAGACGACTCCAACACACTGGAGTTAGACAACTCACACACAAATTCCAGAGCACAATCGCTCCAGAAACTGAGAACACTTGCTCAAACACACACTGAGTGTTCAACTCACCAAACCGAGCTCAATGGCTCACAAACCAAGCTAGATCAAGACCAACATAAATCAGATCCTCTAGCAATGATCTGATCCAAGGCAAATTCATTCACAGAAACTTGTGCAACACTTCATGCACAAATCTCATGGATGAATCAGAAGAACAACTTCAGAATTGTAAGAATAGATACAGTATTTGTGTTCTTCGATGAAGATTCCTGGCAGGTTGAACTAAAGAGATCTGGTGAGCTTCCAATCACTTGGCGATGCTATGCTTCAATTGCCTCTGAATCACCATAAAATTCTCTTCATTGCTTCTGAATCTGCTGGAAACTGCTCCCTTGAGAAGTGCTCAACTTCTTCTCAGAGCTTCCTTCACTCCCTCGTGGCTTTCCAAGGAAGTAGATGGATCACCACAACAATGAGAAGAGCAGGAGCGGGGATTCCTCCTTTTGCCGCCAAAAGCATTTTGCTGGAATCTTCTGGAGGTCTCTTTATCTTGGGGGCCAACAATTGGGGGGGGGGGGTATATATAGCCCCATAAGTCCAATTGTACCCTGGGGTGCGTGTGGCACACGATCCAAGCACTTCCATTGATCCCCAAGCAGCCACGTGTCTAGAGGAATCAGATGTTGAACTTCAACCGGAGTGTGTCGACACCACCACTGAGTGTGTCGACACCCTGTCCAGGCAGGAAAAATGATCTCCTGAAGCTGACTATGTCGACACCACCATTGAGTGTGTCGACACAACTTGACCCTATCTTCAAAGATAGCTTTGGGACAGTGATCCATGTCGACACCACCAAGGGATGTGTCGACACCATCATGACAAAAATTGTATAGCCCTGAGAATTTAACATATAAGCCATTAGTACAAGCATTATCATCAGTATGAAATGTAAAATGTTCAAGACATGTTGTTTGGCATTATTATATAAATGAGACATGTACCATGTTCAGTCCAACAAGCACAAAATCACAAAGTGTCATCATCAAAACTAGGGAGAGAGGGATACTAAAACCACACTCAACCACAATTCTCCCCCTTTTTGATGATGGCAACATTGAATCAACATGAAATTTGATTTTCTTACAATGTGATTTTGAGCCTTTTTCACACAAATCTCAAGCATACAAGATTGACAGTGATATTCAACATTTTCATTTACTCCATCATTTGTCATTGAAAGAGAATTTCTACAAAATGAGAGTTGTCACAACCAAACGGTTTTACTGACAAGCATCCCTTTTCAAAATGAACCATACAAAATATGACAATCCATCCAAAAATTTTTGCTAACAAGCATCCCTTTCACAACATGATCAACCCATGAACCACCCTTCTCCCCCTTGACATCATCAAAACAGAAAATCCATCAAGAGGATGGAGGTGGAGAGGGAGAGGAAGTAAAATAGACTCTATAGACTGCATTCTGGCGTCCAAGCAGATAAGTTTGTCTCAACTAAGTTTGCATGGTGGTGACAAATGAGTATGTAACAGTTCTTCCATTCGTTGATGATTATCATGATGTGCTCTTGAAGTGTACTGAAATAAGTGGAACTTGAGATGAAGTTAAGATGATCTTGGCACATTGCTGGATGGTTGGATATTCCGGAGCTCACCCTTGAGTTCTTTCATCTCCTCATCAATGTGAGCTAAGAATGCCTTCATTCTATCCATATCATTAACTAAGTGAGCAAACGACAGTCGAGTCTTAGACACAAGTGAGACAGTCTCTTGACTGTTGAAAAGATCTCGCTGAGTATTAGCTAAAATTCCTTGGAGAACTGCTTCAAGCTTGTCTTGAAGTCCTTTCATTGGACACAAGCATCTCCAAAGGTGCCAATAAGTCTGTTGAATCTATGATTTGCATGTTCTGCCAGCACTTTCTGTCTAATGAACTGACCATTAACTGTACTTTCAACCTTGAATTCGAAGCTCAAATCTGTCGGCCAGTTGAAGTATAGAAGAATTAGAGTGGCAAATTTCTCTTCAAGAAAATTATACAACTCTCTAGGAACAGAAGGTCCACCAGTAGAAGTGGATGCTGAACCAGGAAATTGGTGAAAGAAGGATGAGGATCCACATCATGAGTTAGAGGTGAGGAACCATGAAATGTAGGTGAATTGTGTGTATCATGTGGAACTTGGACCTCAACCTCAGATGGGGGCTGAACATCTTGATCAAGCTGTGTTGACTGAACAGCAGAAGGATGTGCCTCTCCTTCAGGTGCAACAGGTGGCTCAACAATTGGCCCTCGACAAACGAGCACCCGCAATCCGAAAGCCCATAAATTTTTGCAAATGTTTCAAACAATAATATTGTTTTGTGGAATGGATTGAACTTTTTCATTTGCAAAAGAAACACCAAAATGATTGAACACAGCAGTGAGATGAGCAGCATATGGCAGTGACCTATGAAATGTCCTTTCTGGTTGTTTCAGACAAAATTTGTGTCATGATAGGATGCAGATTGACTTTGATATCTTCTTCATGCAATACATGACAACCTCTGAATATCTGTGAGCCTGTCCCTTCCACCACCTTGTGGTGTGATAATTGTAGTGAGAATGTGATGAATTAACCGAAGACAGGTGGAAATGTGTTTGTATTGAACTAGTGACATAGGTTTGCCTGGAGTCTGTTTGATCATGAGGGAGACCAGTTAGCAAGGTGTATGCTTCATGCAAATCAAATTCAAATTCATGGTAATCTTCCCCTTCATCAGGAATCTTGAAGAAGTGTAGAAGCCAGATCATTGATAAGAGAGAGAACCCTTTTCACTTCAGATTGAAAACCCTCTGGTACATCAGTCAAATTCATGTAAAATTCTTGCACCAGCCTAGGTTAGAAAGTGCGAAATTCAGAAATAAAGGGCAGCCAGCCTTAAAACTTGAAAAAGTTGATGAAATCAGAAATGCACTGGCAAAGTCCTCATCTTGCAAATCAACTGCTCGGGGCTAAGAATGGGTTTTCCTTCAGAGACTATCTTGGAAGGTGTAGCTTCAGAGGGATTAGAAGAACCAGTGAGGTGGAGGAAGATTCCCTTGAACCTGAGGCACTGGTTTCAGAAGAACTGGAGAGAAGCTTCCTCCGGGAATGACGAGGCACTTTGGGGGATTTGCCACGACCAGAGGATGGCAAACTACCTCGCTTGGAGGGAGTTGCGGAGGGTGAAGACGCATCCAGTTGCTGCGTCGGATCATGGCGACGCTTGCTCCTGCGTTCGGTTGGGGGCTCTTCAATTACAACCCCACGAGCAGCAGCCCTAGACCTCGTGCCCCTCCTTGGTGTCTGCTTGGGAGGCATCGCAGCAAGCAGAGAAGAGAGGAAGATGATGTGGAAGAGGAGGAGATGGCGGGAACAAGAGAGAAATCTCCTGTTTCTTTTTAGATGAAAAGAGGCGGTGGGTCAACCTGCAAATGAGGGTATAGAAAAAGGCTCGACGCAAGAGATGAAGAGGTAAGATGAGCCGCCGGTGCTCCTTACCCTAAACAGTGACTGAAAAAAAAATAAAAAAAAAATCTGCCTGGAGAAGCAATGGTGTCGACACAGAAAGGGGACTGTGTCGACCTGACCAGTGATGGTGTCGACACATGAGAGGACTGTGTCGACCTGACTGGGCAAAAAAAAAAACAGATGATATGATCAAGAAAAACTGGATGGGGTCTTTATGATAATGAAAGAGGTATGAAATCAACTTGTCAAGGATTTTTAAATGTTGAAGAATCCATTTGTCATTTCTTAACAAAACCCATTGTTAATTCAAGGGTTAAGCAATAACTTACAAGATATGTTCATTGATTAAATGAAACACTGAAATGACATTTTTGAATGATATAGGACATTCAATACAGTCAATGGCAATCTTTCATATTCTTCTAATCCAAGGTAATGAAAATTTCTTTTTGAATGAAGTCAATTGTGATGAAGTAAAACAGTCTTAATCAATCTGATTTGGGGTAAGGTTGTTTGTTTTGTGACTGAATTTTTGTGGACATTTTTTTTTAAAAATCAAACTTTCAAATGTATTAAATCTTGTTCACACAAGAACTAATGTTTTTTACACACCATAGTCCCTGGTTACTAAAGATTTACTCATTATTCAGTTTCAAAGGGGCAAATGATAACCTTTTGACATGAAAATATACGTTTATGAGACGCCAATATTTTCAGTTACTCAGTTATCATCAATATTGTAAGATTTTTTTTTTTTACTTTGTTTTACCCCTTTGAATAGAGATAGCAACAAAAACGCTTCATGACATACATGGCACTTCATTCTTTGTGAAGGTTTGTAGTTTCTCAGCATTAGTGTCATTGCTCTGTTGAAAGAAAGATGGAAAGTGAATGAAAAAAAAAATTCAACCTTCTCCCTCATCAGTTGTAAAAGAGATGTCTAAATTCAATGCACAAGTGATCTTCATGTCTTTAAAGAAATTAGATTACTTTAGAGTTCAGAATATAATTGAAGATTGACTGTAAAATGTAATAGATCAGTCAAAAAGCCATTCTGTGGTTTCTTTTGATAAGATTAATGAACATCTCATGAATAGGAATTGTATCAACACAATATAATTCTGAGTTTATGTAAGAAAAGAAGTATGAATTCTTTAGCTCCCCCTGAGTTGTTGATTCCAGAAGTCTTTCATTAAGATAAAGAGAATCAAAAGATTTGAATGAAAAAATAAGATGAGCAGAAATGTTTTTATTGAAGGACAGGACTCTCCCCCTCAACAATTGCATACAAGACTCTTGATACTTGGCGGAGACATATACTCACGCATAGTGAAAGTGTCCAGACAAGCCTGACTTGTCTTTCTTCAAATCACTATTTATATACCAAGAATGCCAATGCAATGTGAGAGTGAGGAACTTATTTGCAAGAGTTGAGAGTGTTGTAAATGCAAAAATGATAGAAGAATGCAAGAAATATTTACAGCATGAAGCAATTACTCCCCCTCAGAATGTGCCCTAACAAAGACACACACACTCAACCCAATGATGGAGAGGTCAAGAAGAATGTGGACATTTGCATAATCCAAGCTCTCTTCTTAGAGATGAGAATCTGTTTTCTGGAAGAGGTTAGTGAAAATATCAGCAATTTGATTTTCAGTTTCAATGAAATGAAGTTCAAGATTTCTTAGCAACCTCATCCCTCAAGAAATGATGCCTAATATCAATGTGTTTTGTGCGTGAATGCTGAATTGGGTTTTTAGACAAATTAATAGCACTAGTGTTGTCACATAAAATGGGAATGCATCCTAACTTATGATTATAGTCTAGGAGCTGGTGTTTCACCCAAAGAATTTGTGTGCCACAACAACCAGCCGCAACATACTCAGCCTCTGCAGTGGATAGAGCAACTGAGTGTTGCTTTGGAAGCCCAAGAAATCAAGCATCCACCTAGATATAAGCACAAGCCACTAGTACTTTTTCTATCAAGCTTACAACCCGCATAATCAGCATCACAATAAGCAATCAAATCTAATTTACAACCAGCAGGATACCAAATGCCAGTTCACATGTTCCAACAGATATTTAAAAATTCTTTTGACAGCTAACATGTGACTTTCTTTAGGATTAGCTTGAAACCTTGCACACAAACACACACTAAATTGAATATCAGGTCTAGAAGTAGTGAGATAAAGTAGAGATCCAATCATACCTCTGTAGGTCTTTTGGGTCTACTGACTTACCAAGTGAGTCTTCTTCTAGTTTTACATTTACTGCAATTGGTGTGCTTGAGTGCTTGAGGTTTAAAGTCAAACTTTTCAGGAGTTCTTTGACATACTTTGTTTGACTTATAAAGATCCCTTCACTGGTTTGGTTAACCTGCAATCCCAAAAAGAATTGTAATTACCCATTAAGCTCATTTCAAATTCAGTTTTCATTTGGTTAGCAAATTCAGTGCACAAATCTTTTTGTGGATCCAAAAATTATGTCATCAACATAAATTTGGACAATAATTATTTGTTTACTTACTATTTGTAAACAAGGTTTGATCAACATTACCTCGAGTGTATCCCTTATCCATAAAATGAACTCAAACGGTCATACCAGCTCTTGGAGCTTGCTTGAGACCATAAAGAGCCTTATGAAGTTTGAAAACATGATCAGGAAATTTTCATTTTCAAGCCTGGAGGTTGTTCTACAAAAATATTTTCTTTGATGTAACCATTTAAAAAGGCACTCTTTACATCCATTTGATAAACTTTGAATTTCAATGAAGATGCAAAGGCAAGAATATTCTCACAGCTTAGTCTACTACATGCATAGATTACTGAAAAAACATATATTGCAACTAGTGCTTTATTCCTTCAAAATCAATGACAACTCTTGATTGTACCCTTCAATAGTTAGCTTTATTCCAAATACCTGTCCATTTTCAATTCAATTTATTCAAATTGGTCAATAACTATGTCTAGGTAGGTACTAATTCCCACACTTGATTTCTGTCAAATTGATGAAGTTCATCATGCATTGCATTGATCCATATCTTCACTCATTAGAGCTTCATCAATTGACTTGGGTTCAATTTGGAAATTAGTGCTAGTGGTCTTCATTTATTGCATTCAAAAAATGATCTAGTTCTAACTCTATCATGCACATTGCCAACTACATTCTCAATTGGATGATCTCTCAAAATCTGTTTTCAGGAATTACCTCTTGAGATGCATTCAAGTCTGGAACAATATTACCTGATCCACTTGTGGTAGGTGAATGGTTGTCCAGACTTTCAAGTGAGTCTTTATTTTCCTCAATGGTTGGTGAAGACTCAACATGAAATCATCATCTTCCTTATTTTGAGGAACCCTGCAAGATGTAGAATCATCAGTTAAAATGAGTTTTCATCAAAGACTACATGTGGAGATTCTTCCACAGTTTTATTTTTGAGAATGTACACTCTAAAAGCTCTAGAGATTTCTGAATAACCAAGAAGATGGCTTCATGACTTTTTGCATCAAATTTATCAAGATTTTCCTTATTGTTATTATGTACAAAGCATTTGCAACAAAAACTTTAAAGTAAGATAAAGTTGCCTTTTTGTTTTTCAACAGTTCATAGGGGTTTTTCTGATTTTTGGTCTGACCAATGCTCTATTTAGAATGTGTTTGCTGTGTTTTAGCTTCAGCCCAGAAGGATTTGGGCAGTTTGCTTTCCAAGCATAGATCTAGCCATTTCCACAAGTGTTCTATTCTTCCTTTCCACAACTCCATTTTTTCTGGAGTTCTTGAAGAAGAAAATTTGTGGAAATGTTTAGTTCAGCACATAAATCAGAAAAGTTTTGTTCTCAAATTCACCCCATGATCAGTTAAATGGATTTGATTTTATGTGAAAAACCTGTAAGGTAGAGCAAAAGTTCCTGAATTCTAGACAAGCATCACTCTTGTGGGATAGGAAAATAACCCATGTATATCTAGTAAAATCATCAATGATGACAAAACCATATCTTTTGCCACTAAGACTAAGAATCCTTGTTGGCCCAAAAAGGTCCATATGAAGCAATTCTAGTGGCTTAGATGTGAGTACATCATTGAAGGTTTTAAAAGATTTTCTGGTTTTTTTTCCTTGAGCCATATCCCACAAAGTTGATTCTCAATGTTTGGAAAGATTCAGGAAGTCCTTTAACCAGATTTAGCCTTAAAAGTTTATTGATTGTGTTGAAACTTGCATGACCAAGTCTTTTATGCCATGTCCATGCAACTTCATCTTTATTTGCAACTAAACAAATGTTTTCAGCAAAGTTTTTATCAAGATTGATCATGTAGACTTATTTTCTCTCTTGCCAAAGAATTTTATTTTTTTAGTTGAAGAGTCAATTATTTTGCAAAAATCTGATTCAAACACAACCTTGTGACCTTTGTCACACAGTTGGCTTATGCTTAACAAATTATAGTTCAAACCATCAACTAACAGAACATTTTCAATTGAGTTTGAGGAGGATTTACCAACCTTTCCAGATCCATGATTTCCCTTTATTTTTACCTCCAAATGTGACAGATCCTCCCTCCTTTTCAATCAGAAATGAGAACTTTGTTCTGTCTCCTGTCATGTGTCGTGAACACCCACTATCAAGAAACCATACATTGGAGTTGGGTGCACGACCTCCTGCAAAAATCAAATCAGAGAAGAGAAGATTTGGTACCCAAACATTGTTGGGACCATCAGTGTGTTTGAGCAGAGACAATAGATCTTTTCTAATCCATATTTGAGTTGTTTTTTGCATTTGATTGTTTTAGAAGTGATTTCTCTTTTTGCCAACTTAGCATTTTTTTTGGATGAAAACACCAGTGTTCTTTCTTTCATGAGCAGGAGGTTATGCAATTGGGCATAATCATTCATGTATGGAAATTCAAACCAAGGATTCTGTGGTATCTTGGGAATTTTGGATAAAAGAATTGTGAATGGTACCAATAGGATTATGATACCATTGATTCCAAGAGTTGATCCAATCAGATTGATGTGTTGTCTTGGATCTCCAAATTATCATGAAAGTTTCCTTTTGTGTTTTGATTATTTTTCAATTTTGTTTGATTTTTTGTTTAACTGATTGTTGATTTTCAGAGTTGGATAGGTCGAACCTGTGTTGGACTGGTGTCGACCTATTTTGTTTCTTTTGGTTAGAGACATTCTTTTTGTCTGATTCTTGAAATTTCAGATGGTTTATTTGACACTTGTTTATTGTTGTTTCTGGACTAGCACTTTTAAAAATTTATCAACGGAGTTTTTGAAATTTTCTTTATTTTCACCAGATTTATTCTTCAAGATTTTTTGTGTGGTGAATCCTAGTCCATGTTTCTCAGATCTCATTCTTGCTCCTAACAATGCATCAAGATTTTCTTTTCCTTTGTGAAGGTTTCAATTACTTGTTCCTTTTCTTCCAAACAATTCTTAAGTTTCTTAATTTCATCAATATCTTGTTGCTTTTCCCTTTGTTGCAATTCCATTTTTTCAGAAAGTTTCTCAAAGTCATTATTGGCCTTTTGAGATGCAATTTTCAGTTCATCAATTTCGTTCAAAAGTTCTTCCTTTTCTTCATTGAGTTCATATACTTCATTTCAAGTTCAGAAATTCTTCTATTCAATGAAGTATCATGCATGGCATTTTCAAATTTCTTTTTCAAATGTTTGTTGTTTCCTTTCTTATTTCAGAAAACTTTTCAACAACTCGCATATGCATCTTGCCAATCTTCAATAGTGTATTTTCAAAGGAATTACCTACCTTTCCATCGCTGCTGTTGGCCATAAAACATAGCTCCTCATTCCCTGAACTTGAGGACTTTTCTTCTTCATCCTCACTTTGGTCATCATCTGACCAAGTTGCTACCATAGCTTTAGGCTTCTTCAATTTGTTGTTCTTTTTGTACTTGTCCTTTTTATTTTCAGGACATTCCCCTTTCATATGTCCTAACTTGTTGCACCTGTAGCAAATAATAATCTCATCAGTTTTTTTATTTCTACTGGAATTGACATTTGAAGCAGAAAGAAATATTCCTTTTGCCAAAAGAGAATTTCTTCTTTCCAGTAAATTTCCCTTTTGTTGATTTTAAAAATTTTTCTGAATTGCCTAGTCATGAGGGCAAGTCATCCTCATTGGACTCAGACTCTTCAGAACTTGATTTTTCTTGACTTTTCTCTTTGTTACTTGATGAGGCGTTAAGTGCTACTAGTTTGGCTTTAAGCATATGTTCTTCACTTCTTTTCAAATTTATTTCATATGTCATTAAAGATCCTATGAGTTCATCCAAAGAGATTTTGGACAAATCCTTAGAATCTTCAATCACAGTGGCCTTAGTATGCCAGATAGATGATAGAGAGCGCAAAATCTTTCTTACCAAATCAGCATCAGTGTACTCTTTACCTAGTGCCTTCAGTCCATTGACGATTGTCATAAACCTAGCAAACATTTCAGAAATTGATTCATCAATTTCATCAAACAATTCATATTAAAAACAAGTATGTTTGCTTTGGTTTCCCTAACTTGAAATGTTCCATCATACATTAATTCAAGTTTATCCCACATCTCTTTAGCAGATTTACACATGATTTCTTGAATATTCTTTAGGGTGGACTGCACACTGAAGCATGTTCATGGCACTATAGTTAAGAGTGGCCCTCCTAATCTGTTCTCTAGTCCAATTCTCTTCATCTCCTTGATTTTCATAAGGACCCACTTCAACTACCTTCCAGATTTCATAGTTTTGAGCCCTAAAAAACTTGTGCGATTTTTCCAATAAGAGTAATCAGACCCATTGAAAATGGTGGCCTATTAATGGAATGACCTTCAGCAACAAAACCTCGAGAATCCATTAAGTAGGAAGCAAAGCAGTAACAAACAATCAACCAATTCAAGCAAGTGTCACACAAAGATCAGACAAAAAACTCAAATCAGATCAAACAATTTGTGAACCCGCTCTCATACCAATTGTAGGATCGAGTGATTAGGTGAAACAGATCTAGAAGGGGGGGTTGAATAGATCTGTTGCCAATTCTTGCGGAAGCTTAAGAAAATTAAAACTACTTTGACTCAGAGATCTAATCACAAAAACAATTTTCAGATCTGAAGTGTGAGTGTGTAAGAGAGGTGTGAGACAATTAGGCATTAGTGTGAAACCGCAATCCTATGCAATCATCTAGCGCATATCAACAATTCAAACCATTGCACATAGGATTTTTTAGGTGGTTCGGAAATCACACCTGTGATCCCTACGTCCACCCCTCACACAGTGAGGACACTCTACTCAAAATTTGAGTACAACTCACACTGGAGTACGACGACTCCAACACACTGAGTTAGACAACTCACACACAATTCCAGAGCACAACCGCTCCAAAAAAGCACACTTGCTCAAACACACACTGAGTGTTCAACTTACCAAACTGGGCTCAATGGCTCACAAAACACAAGCTAGATCAAGACCAACATAAATCAGATCCTCTAGCAATGATCTGATCCAAGAAATTCATTCACAGAAACTTGTGCAACACTTCATGCACAGATCTCATGGATGAATCAGAAGAACAACTTCAGAATTGTAAGAAATAGATACAGTATTTGTGTTCTTCATGAAGATTCCTTGCAGAAGGTTGAATTGAAGAGATCTGGTGATGCTTTCAATCACTTGGCGATGCTCTGCTTCAATTGCCTCTGAATCACCATAAAATTCTCTTCAATTGCTTCTGAATCTGCTGGATCTGCTCCCTTGAGAAGTGCTTCAGCTTCTTCTCTAAGATTCCTTCACTCCCTCGTGCTTTCCAAGGAAGTAGATGGATCACCACAGCAATGAGAAGAGCAGGAGCGGGAGATTCCTCCTTTTGCCGCCAAAAGCTTTTTGCTGGAATCTTCTGGAGGTCTCTTATATCTTGGGGGCCAACAATTGAGGGGGGGGGGGGTATATATAGCCCCATAAGTCCAATTGTACCCTTGGGTGCGTGGGCACATGATCCAAGGCAACTTCCCTTGATCCCAAGCAGCCCGTGTCCAGAGGAATCAGATGTTGAAACTTCAACTGGAGTGTGTCGACACCACCACTGACTGTGTCGACACCCTATCCTAGGCAGGCAAAATGATCTCCTGGAAGCTGGGACTAGTGTCGACACCACTATTGAGTGTGTCGACACAACTTTACCCTGTCTTCAAAGATAGCTTCTGGGACAGTGATCCAGTGTCGACACCACCAAGGGATGTGTCGACACCATCATGACAAAAGCTGTATAGCCCTGAGAATTTAACATATAAGCCATTAGCACAAGGCATATCATCAAAGTATGAAATGTAAAATGTTCAAGGCATGTTGTTTGGGCATTATTATTACAAAATGACATGTACCATGTTCAACCAACAAGCACAAAATCACAAAGTGTCATCATCAAAACTAGGGAGAGAGAGATACTAAAACCACACTCAACCCAACACACTGGACACAAGTCCCCTCAACATTTGAAGGGACTGGAACACAAAGTACCACAACACAAAACTACCCACAAGGGTACAGGTACCTACTACCACGAGGTACCACCACAGATCCACAACCAATATTGTGCCACCACTAGGGCACACCATAATGGGTAAAACCTCAACCAACCTGTCACACACACAAGCTACCACTAGTGACAAAGCACGAGTCGAAAAGCACGATGCCACTACACGGGAATGGACTACTGGTTCATGACGCCAGTATCCAACCCGAACAACACGACACAAGAACTACATCTCAGTCCCGTAGTCACGGACGTAAGGTCCAACTGCCGCTCCATAACCACAAGCCAAAGAACAGTGGAGACCAACCAACACCACACCCGCAGGTCACACACCCCGCAGACCCATGCCTAGGGACTCCGGCCCGAGCTCCCTAAAGTGAGGAACTGGAAACACAGGACTAGCTGGGGACTAGTACGTCTGCTAGTGTGCGTACCCCCAACCATGAGTACGGTACAAGAAACTGCACACCCACAAACACAAGTCGTTTCCCCCAGTCCTCTTTCCCTCAGCTGGACGTACTACTCAAACACAGGAGTGAGGGTGTCCAGGACAGATAACACAGACCTCGACGGTACCCAGTACCGGGACAATCCCCAAGCACACACACGTGCCTGGCTCACACCAAAACCTGGGGCACCCAACTAAAGACGCATTCCGGAATAGGCGCCGGACCACCAAACTCGGCAACACACAAATCATGATATATAAATATATAATTTGTATTACAAACCACGGTGCAAATGTGAGGAATAGCTTGTCCTGGTCACCCTGTGACCCACAAGTTAACCTACACAGACACATTCATGAACCACGTTAAACTATAATAACCAGGCATGTCATTGGTCATATCATGACCTCCATTGCCACCTTAAACCCAATACACATCAACCAATAACCGCACACACCTTATACTCATTAAACCGCCCTAAATAACTTATAAAAGACATTAAGGAACCGTGGCTAGGTTCACACAAGAACCTCACTGCCAAACCATCACAAACTAATTATAGAATAATACCACGATAGAGTCTGAGCCCTACTCACACTCAAAATAACGCAAACACCATGACCACTACGTAAACGACACGCTCTTTGAGCACTACAGGTGCCCATGCACTGCCCATGCACAACCAACCACGATAATCGGATAATTATGCCAACATGCACAACATAAAGCCTCTCGAACTTGTTAACGCGACAGGGTCCTTGGTCGCCATCAGAACGCGACCCCTCGATATGTCGCGTTCAAAAGGAGAACGCGACGGGTCGGACTGTCGCGTTCAGAACGCAACACCCTGGGCCGTCGCCTTCACAGGCGAAAACCCTAATCCGGAAACCCTTCTCCGAAACTTCCATGCAAACCACCCTAAACGATAATCCAACCCAGTTTTCATGCTCATTTTTTTGCCTAAATTGGTATCTACTATTTATAACGCATTAAACAAACTAAACATGCACCACACGTGATCCACACAACAAAACATGGTGGAATCTCTCTACCTTCGCGAAGAATGCGACAATCGGTAATCACTTGGTGTTTCCCCTGCTCCACGCAACGTCCTCGTGGAGAGAACACGCCAAAAGCACTGCCAAGCCATCGGATCACCCAAAAAACCCTGCAGCAAGCTCCCCTGGCCAAGCAGAGCGCACTGCAGCTCTGTTTGGCCAAACTTACTTAAAAATGCACAGCGGTTAAGAATGCGACGTACCCCTCCGTCGTGACCTGAACACGATGGAGTAGGACGTCGATGTCAGCATGCCGCCCCAGCGTGTGACACGCGGCGTGCATGTAGATGACAACCCAAAACAGCGGCAATAGGAACGCGACCACCAAGGCCGTTGCGTTCAGAACACGACGCAGACCCTTGTCGCGTTCACAGGAAGAAAACTTGTGAGCACTTTGGGCCCAATCTGCCGGCCCACCAAGCCTCACAACCTGTGCAAACATCGGAAACACAGACTAATGGGCCACACACTGGCCACCAAACCCGCTAAACAAGGATCCACGAAGATCTGAAAAACGTGCGACGTTACAAGTAGTATCCACAACCACAGTTTCATTAGCAGTAGCTGCAATAGAGGCAGACACAGTGTTAGTAACAAGGTCAATGTGGTCGAGACCGTGGTTGGGTGATGGCCCTCACTAGCACAGAGGCGGAAGAATGGAACCTAGTGGAAGGTACATTACCCATCTCCAATAGTAGCGCTCATGTTTTAATTGATTTGAGTGCTACTTATTATTTCATTTTTGAGGTGTTTTGTTATTGTTTGTTGGAGTCGGTGCCTGAGCGCAGTGTGAGTTGCTTATGGAGGTTCCTTCTGATGGTTTAATGGTCACTTTGATTTTGTTTAAAGGGTGTTCCAATTGAGGTTGAGGGGAACATGTTTCCATCCAGGTTGCTCGTTCTCCAGATGCGGGACTTTGATGGGATTTTGGGGATGGACTAACTAGAGGCCTATTATATAGTACTAGATATCCAGAGGATGACAGTGCAATTATGGATACATGGTGTGCCTTCCTTGTATTTTAGAGGTATCTGATCTACACGTCAATCTTTTATTTCTGCTTGTAGTGCGAGGTGTTTAATTTGTGGTGGTGTTGTTACCTACCTTGCTTCGATTTTCTTCTTTAAGACCGATAGTGTTTCTATTTTTGGTATACCGATGCTTTTTAGTTTTCATATGTATTTCTCAAGGAGTTGTCGGGCTTGCCTCTTATGCAGGAGGTGGAATTTCTGATTAAGCTAATGGCCAAGATGATGTCGTTGTCTAAGGCACCTTATTGGATGGCCTTTGATGAGCTGAGAGAGCTCAAGCACCAGCTCTAGGAGTTGTTTGCATTGGGTTTCATTTGTTCTATCCAATTACCTTGGGGTGCACCGATGCTATTTGTGTGGAAGAAGGATGGTAGTTTGAGGTTGTACATAGACTGCCGAGAACTAAACAAAATGACAATGAAGAATAGATATCCATTATCCAGGATTGACGACTTGTTCGACCTGCTTCAATCATGCAGAGTGTTTTTGAAGATTGATCTGAGGTGAAGGTACTATTAGTTAAGGCTCAGAGTAGATGGCATCAACAAGACAACTTTCAAGACCAGATACAACCACTATGATTTTGTCGTAATGTTTTTCGGGCTTACGAATGCCATAGTAGATTTCACAGATTTGATATATAGAGTCTTTCATCCATACCTGAACAATTTCATAGTTGTGTTCATGGACGACATCCTGTTTTACTAAGCTTCAGAGGAGGAGCACGCCAAGCATCTGAGGATCGTGCTCCAAATGTTGAGGGATCACCAACTCTATGTCAAGTTCAGCAAGTGTGAATTTTGGCTGGAGGACCGATGCATTTCCTTGGACATGTGATCTTAAGTGCTGGTATGGTAGTGGATCCGACCAAGGTAGAGGAAATTTTGAGTTTTGGTTCTAGCCAAGTATAGTTGCAAAGATTCGCAAGTTTCTTGGATTGGCGGGGTATTACCACAGGTTTATTCAGGATAGCAACTACATTGACAAGGTTGACCAGGAAGATATCAGATTTCAATGGACAGAGGACAATACAGATGGATGGAGTACCTGAAGGATTATGACTTCACCTTTTCCTATCACCCGTGGAAGGCGAACGTTATAGCGGACGCCTTGAGTAGAAAAGTCCACGTCAGTGCCTTGATTATCAGAGGGTGGAGGATGCTTGAGGATGTGGCTCATAGTTCCTTTCAGGTACCTAGAGTAGAGACAGAGCAGTGTTGCGCAGCTTGACAATTAGACAGGTGGTGTACTTTAAGGTAATAGAGGCATAGTGAGTAATACAGAGATGGCAGAGGTACTATAGTTGACAGAGGTATAGCTAGATGATAGTTTAAAGGTCGGAGACAGAGGTAGGCTTTATGTGCCATGAGACACATAATTGAGATAGAGGATACTTCAAAAGGCACATAGGTCGAGGTACGCCATTCATTCTGACTTCACCAAGATGTATCACTATCTGAGGAGGCACTTCTATTGGCTTGGGATGAAGAGGGAGATTGTAGAGTCCATGGCCAAATGCTTTGTTTGTTGGCATGTGAAGGTAGAGCATCAGCGTCTAGGTGTCGAGCTTCAGCCATTGCCCATTCCCAAGTGGAAGTGGGATGACATCATCATAGACTTTGTTGTTGGATTGCCCTGCACACAATAGAGACATGATGGCATTTAGGTGATAGTGGACAGACTCACAAAGACATCACACTTTCTACCAATGAGGATGACATGGTCAGTTGACAGACTAACCAAATTGTACAGCGACCAAATAGTACCAATTTTGAGAGTGTCCGACAGAGATCTGGGGTTCACATCAGAGTTTTGGCAGAGTTTGCAGAAAACACTCTGTACCGATCTGAAGATGAGTTTTGCTTACCATCTACAAACAGATGGACAGTTAGAGAGGTTGATATAGACTTGCCGATAGTCGAGTTTGCCTACAACAATAGCTACCACTCTAGTATCGGCATGGCACAATTTGAGGCACTGTATTGCAGACCGTGCAAGACTCTACTACACTAGAACGAGGTTGGTGAGAGGCATCTTATAGGATCAGAGTTAGTACAACAGTGTGCAAACACAATCAAGCTGATTAGACAGAGGGTCCAGGCAGCTCAAAGTAGACAAAAGAGTTATGCAGACACACATAAGAGACCACTAGAGTTTGCACTAGGAGATTTTGTGTTTTTGAAGATCTAGTAGACGAAGGGTGTGATGAGATTTAGGAAGAGGGGGAAACTCAGTTCCAGGTACATAGGCCCCTTTCCCATTTTGGAGCGGATCAGTGAGGTCTCACACAGACTAGCACTATAGCGAGAACTGTCAGCAGTTCGTGATATGTTTCATGTGATGATGTTGAGGAAGTATGTGCCAGATCCGAGTCACGTGTTGGACTACTCAGAGATAGAGATAGTGTCAGATCTGACAGCTCTAGATTACCAAATTAGGATAGAAGATGGAAAAGTTTAGTAGCTAAGGAGCAGACATATATTGATGAACAAGATAGCTTGGGAGCACTATGAGGACAACGAGGTGACTTGGGACCTTGAGGACAAGGTCAAGGAGAGATTCCCCTACCTGTTCGAGTGAGTCATTCATAACCTTATCTTACATTTGTGTTTTCGGACTGTGGTTCTTGTAATTTGAAGGTCAAAGTTTTATCTAAGGGGAGTCGGATGTAGCTCCAGGCCACCCTGTAGGGGAGGGGTTGACCAGCCAATCATAGGTTGGCCTCCTTGCCCCATGCAGATAGCTTGTAGCCGTTCTACACAGGGGTGGTCTAGCCTTTTTCCAAAAGAGGGACCTCCCTCCCTCTCGCCCTTTTCTCCCCTCCTCATACACCATCTCCCCCTCATGCTTCCTCTCTCCATGTCCCCCATCTTCTTATTTCTCTTCCCCTCTCTTTTCTCTATAGAAACCTTAGTTGCTTCTCTCTCTCTCTCTCTCTCTCTCTCTCTCTCTCTCTCTCTAGTGACCCTAGATATTTATGCCCAAAAAGACTCTATATTTAGACCTGCCTCCTACGAACAGATCGAAGTCTCGTATGGGATATCTCACACGTGTCCAGTAAGAATATAAAATTAAGGCATCCACAATGTATAACAATACATGATAAAGTACATAATCTCATATACATTCATAAAATTACATTGTCACATTACACTATTACATGTCAAAAAAAAAGTACAGAAGCCTGGGGCATACCCCGAGGTGTGCAACAAGAGCCAAAGCTCACATTACAGCCGGTGGTATAGGTTCTCCTCCACGAAACCACGCTCACTAAACACCTGAAAGGAGTGTAGGGGTGTAAGTCTCATAAAATCACAGGTTTAGCAGGGAAACTCCTAAAAAAAACAACATACATAATCCACGAGTAACAAAAGGAAGCGCTGACTAACACAAGTCTACCTGTCAGCTAACGTGTAACAATTAAAAGGGAACACACCGAAAGTTGGAACCTACACATGCTTTCTAATGAACATGAATAGCATCTCACTACTTAGAGGTAAACAACTAACTAATATAAACATATACAATTACTAGACACCACTATAGCACCACGATTAATCAGAATGACACTGCCAACTAGGAACTACTATACACAATAAGCATTGAAGCTAAACCATCATAAGAACATTAAAGAAACTATAGAAGCAAATGTAGAACTGGGTAGTACTAAGCCAATTGTACCACATTCACAATGGAGCAAACCACAAGCAGAGTCGGAAAGAGCAACGCTACCACACGGGTCACGACTATTGGTTCATGACGCCAGTATCAGACCTACGCAAACCAACACAGGAAACACCTCTTAGCCTCGCAGCCATGGATGAAAGGTCCAACTGCTACTCCACCACAACACTACGTAAGTCAAAGAACTGTGGAGACCAGTCAACACTACTCTACGGTGATACACATCGTAGACCCATGCCTGACACACCTCTATGGGTTTCGGGGCCCGTAGAGTGAGGTTATGGCAACATGGGACTAACTGGGGACCACTACGTCTACTATCCGTCCCCCAACCACAAGTCCGCTACAAGCGACTAAACAGAAGAACACTCTACACACCATAAGTTGTTGTCTCCTAGCTCTCTTTCCCTCAGCCGGATGTACAACTCAAAGAAAATGAGTGAGGGTGTCCAGAAAAACAACAAGACTTCAATGGTACACACAGTATCGGGACACGCCCTGAGCACACACGTGCCTGACTCACAGAGAATCTGAGGTACCCAATTGGAGAGGTATTCTGAATTAAGAGTCGAACCACCAAACTTGACAAACCACCACAAGTCACAACTAATTACATAATCATATCTTAAACCTTTCATTCATAAACCACAACAATCCGCAATAGCTTGTTATCAGATAACACATAACCTTTAGTTTATACATTCACATATGTAAACATTATACTCATAAACCATACACCACTAACATGCTTAATACAATTAACATGATAAATATGAACCACTAACTATGTGATACCCCAAAATTTCATTCATTTTATATTATACATGTGTTATTTACCTGCTTACGTATATAGTGTATGTATTAAAATGTGCATACTACAATTCCTATACTTCTCATGAATATATGCATGTATATATGTGTTATTTTATGTGAGAATAGACATTTAGCTAATTTTGTGTATATTGTGTATACTAAATCCAGGCATATAGTACTTAAATGACATTGTGCATATGATAGGTAAGTATTGCTATGTACGATGTAAGTACATGTGAGTTATTTTCGTACATGTGTGTATATATATATATATATATATATATATATGATGTATGCTTTAATCTAATTATCATCATGTTATATGTATTAATTTCCATGCATATTGTATATGATGTGCATATAGTAAGAAGTTATTATCATACATCTTGTAAGCAATTGTGAGTTTATTTCCGTGCATGCAATATATTTAAATGAGCATGTATTATTTAATTATTGATATTCCTATTATATTTAATTATTCCATGCATGTTGTATGTAACCATGATGTGTATATGTATACATATGTTAATCTTGTTAAAATGATATCTATCTACTTTTAAGCATGATAATTGTTTATGATGTATAGGGTACTTGAATAATAATGTACATGTAGTATCTAACTAATGATGAGCACATTGCTTTATATATTCATGCATAATGCATGTAATCATGTAGTGTGTATGTATATCGGTATCGATGTGTGTTATTTTGTGCAAGTTATATTTAAATAAATATACTAATGCATGTAGTTGTAAGTACGTTGTGTACATGTATG
>CM024765.1:74066255-74208877 GCA_014218235.1 Colocasia esculenta | reverse complement strand
CCAAGGAGCCAGCCTACCAGTTTATTCCTGCCGGATCGGTTCGCTCTCCCGCCGATCACCCCTCCCGGTCCGCCAAAGAAGCAGACGTGCGGCTCACGAGAGCCCATCCGCTTAGCCAAAAATGCAGCCCTCCGGTTCACCCCTGACTGGATCGCCCAAAAGTTGAACCCTGCCAATTCAACTCTACCGATGCATCTTTTTTGTGTAGCCGGGAAGAGAGGCCTTTTGTGCACAATCACCTAAGCAGTCGCGTGAGCCGCCCAAAATATCGCTTATTTATGCACTTTTCTATTAAAAGCCATGAGACCATCAGATAAGTTGACAAGACATATGCATATTCCCAGGCTCATGAGACCCATTTCATGCGCCCATGAGAAGGCGAGCCTATTAAGTTGCACCCGCAGGCACTGCTCGCTCTCCTCGCAATACCTACGGGTGGGGGTCATTTGTGGACACCGAAATATAGGGTGAGGCCAGCCCGGTTTTCCCAAGCAGGAGCCCATCAACACCCATTAAAGACTCCCAAAGAGACCCATCAAAACCCATTAGAAAACCATCTAAAAGACCCACCAAGAGGCCTCTCAACAGGCCCAAGCTAAGCCCATGGTTCAGATGGCCCATCTACTTTTTGGGGGGTCACTTTAAGGCATCGCAACACCTCCCTCTCCAACAAGGTCTGCTACATTGGCAGGAGGTGAAGTGGCCAAAAGTGTTGCCCCTTTGGGATGGGCCACCTCGGCTGGCAGGGGACTCTTGGCTAACCAGTTGGGGAAAGGAGAAGGGCAGTGGAAAGGGCTAAAGGAGGGGAGGTCTTCCAGTCGGTCTGGGGAAGGAGGTTTTGCAAGAAGAGAAAAGGCTTCCAGCTTTCTCATCCCGGTGGCAAAAGGAAGGAGGGTGAGGGTCCTGGGGCTTCTTCCCGGGAAAGAGAGCAGAAGGAGGAGAGTGGTCAAGTGGGCAGCCGGTTCCCTTCTCAAGAGCCCATCCGGCTGAGGTTGCAAGAAGCAGGAGAGCCTCCTTGTTCCCTCTCTCCATCGGCTGAAGCATCAGAGGTAAAGAAGGAGAAGGCTCCCTCTCCACCCTGGTTACAGTCCGAAAGAGGACCTGGCTGCCAGGCAAAGGAAGCGGAGAAGAGTGAGAAGAGAAGGAGAGCAAGAGGAGAAGAAAGGGGGGGGGGGGGGTTCGGCTAATGCAGTTCTCCCCTCCCCCACAGTGGTGTTTTCCCCCTTTCACCTCTTCCCTTCTTACCTCTTGTGTACTATTCCCTGATAAAAGGAAGCAATAGTGAAAAGATCTCCTTCTCCCATTCTTTGTTGATGTTTGCATGTTCCCCTCTTCTCCCGTTTAACTGTGATTTCTTTTATTCTCTTGCATGAAACCGATGCTTTTCTTTCCTTTCTTCTGTTTTTGGGTACGTAGTAAGGCTTCTTTCATTCCCTTTTTGTGTTTCTTTGAACCGCTTCAAGGCTTGGTGCTTCGCCCCAATCCTAGGTGGTGAGGGCGGCTAAATGGTGTCTCCCCCTCACTCCTAAAGGAGGCCATCATGCGAGACTCAGGTCCCCTTTTGTCCAGTGGATGACACACCGTAAAAGACTCATGTTTCCCCTTTTACATGCTTTTCCTATACTCCGAATCGAATGAAACCGGTTGAAAGGGGGTGGGGGCTTGCTACTCCTGTGCGTGGCTCTCCATTTCCCTCCCCTTTTGCTCAGCTTCAAGAGACCAGAAGCCCCATTTTGCTGCGCTTTTCTCCCTCAGTTGAAGCTCACAAGTTCATACTTATTCTTGGGTTTGGGGAGCATGGGAATGGCAACTCGATGCCCAGATCCCATTCTCATCCCGAGGACGTTCTTCCTGCCGTAGCAGACCCCCAATGGGGCATTTCCTTCCCCTCTTCGTGACCAAGGTCTGCTGCAAATGGCCTCCTCGGGACTGCATCAAATACTGCCGTATCGTTTCTCCTTCGTGCGGCTTTGAACATGACGTTTTGGACTGCCAAAATCTGGACTCGATCCAACTTCGTGGGCCTGTTCTTCATATCCAAAGGGTGTTGTCCCCCAAATTTGAGGCTCAGCCCTTTTGCGGATTTCGAGAACCAAGCCCCGGAAGTCCTGCCATATCGTTTTCTCGTACGGCTTTGAAAAGGAAGTACCGGACTGCTGGAATCTGGGCTCGATCCGAATCCATGGGTTTGTTCTTCATACATGAAGGATGTTGTCCCCCAAATTTGAGGCTCAAACCCCTCACGGATTCCGAGAACCAAGCCCCGAAAGTCCTGCCGTATCATTTTCTCGCGCGGCTTTGAAAAGGAAGTCCCGGACCGCTGGAATCTGGACTCGATCCAAGTTCGTGGCCTATTCTCCATATCCAAAGGGTGCTGTCCGCCAATTTGAGGCTCAGCCCCTTTGCGGATTCCGAGAACCAAGCCCCGGAAGTCATGCTGTATCGTTTTCTCGCGCGGCTTTGAAAAGGAAGTCCCGGACCGCTGGAATCTGGACTCGATCCAAGTTCGTGGGCCTATTCTCCATATCCAAAGGGTGTTGTCCCCCAAATTTGAGGCTCATCCCCTTTGCGGATTCTGAGAAGCAAGCCTCGGAAGTCCTGCCGTATCGTTTTCTCGCACGGCTTTGAAAAGGAAGTACCAGACTCCTGGAATCTGGGCTCGATCCGAATCCATGGATCTATTCTTCATACCTGAAGGATATTGTCCCCCAAATTTGAGGCTCAACCCCTTCACGGATTTTGAGAACCAAGTCCCCAAAAGCTTGCCGCATCGCTTTTCTGCACGGCTTTGAACATGAAGTACCGGATCGCCGTCGATTGTACTAGATCCGAATTCATGGACTCGTTTCTCATATCCCAGGGTTTGTCCCCCAAGTTTGAGGCTCAGCCCCTTCACGGATTTTGAGAACCAAGTCCCCAAAAGCTTGTCGTATCGCTTTTCCGCACGGCTTTGAAAAGGAAGTACCGGATCGCCATTGATTGTACTAGATCCGAGTTCATGGACTTGTTCCTCATATCCCAAGGGTTCTGTCCCCCAAGTTTGAGGCTCAGCCCCTTCACGGATTTTGAGAACCAAGTCCCCAAAAGCTTGCCGTATCGCTTTTCCGCACGACTTTGAACATGAGGTGCCGGATCGCCACTGATTAGAACTGATCCAAGTTCATGGATTGATTCTTTATATCCTAAGGGTTTTGTCCCCAAGATTTGAAGCTTAGCCCCTTCATGGATTTCGAGGATTAAGTCCCCAAAGGCTTGACGTATCGCTTTTCCGCCGCGCGCTTTGAACATGAGGTGCCGGGTCGCCACTGATTGGGCCTGATCTGAGTTCATAGATTGGTTCTCTACATCCTCAGGGTTCTGTCCCCAGATTTGAGGCTCAGCCCCTTCACGGATGTTGAGGATCAAGTCCCTAAAAGCTTGCCGTATCACTTTTTTGCACGGCTTTGAACATCAAGTGTCAGGTAATCGATACCAGACCCCGTTTGAGTTCATGAGTGCTGTCTATATGGGTTAAATATCCCAGCCTCCTGATTGCACGCTCAGATTCTCCACGGATTTCGAGAATTATGCATAAATGGAGCTGTCGTATCACTCATGCCTGAAAATTGGACTGATACGGCAGGACCGATCCGGCAGGGCTCTTGCCGTATCACTTGAGCAGTACCCCTGCCATTTCACCCTTTCCGATTGGGTCATGCCGATTCGCCCTTGCCGTATCGTTTTGCCTGCCAAATCGCTTTGTTTGCCGAATCAAATGGGTTGTGCATGATGATGCTTGAGCATTCCAATGACCAAATGGCTTCAAACCATCAAAGCATGTCAAATTTCTCGTATTAACCAAATGGAAAATTTACATAATAAATAAAAAAATATAAACAAATGACATGCAAATTGACTTCTAAAAGATGAAGATGCACATACACATCTAAACTCTTTCAAATTAACTGCAATCTTGTAGTTTATTTTGCGTCTTTTATCGGATGTCCCGACTTAGGCCATAAGACATTCTATTCTGACGATTAATCAAGGGTTTTCTCTTTCTAAAGAGATGTAATTAACGTCGTTGCGCTCAGGCAACGGCGTGATCTTGGTCCAAGACCCGACACTCACTTTCGTTTGACGAAGTCGAACGGTGCGCACAATAGACTTAAAGTCCTCCAACTCTCGGAGGCAGAACACTTTGTTGTCACTTCGGTGACTGGCATGTCCGCGCTGTGCAAATTGCCGATTCATCCCACATCATCATTGCTCACGTAGCATTCGATGGGATTTGGATTAGCAATATGCATGCATCAACGAGAACATGAGACAACATGATAAATAGAACATAAATTAAAAAAAATCCATTTCCACAGCACGATGCAGAAAATACAAATGGTCCGCCATGAGTTTGGCGTTAGCTGGATCGGAGCGAGTCCCCATCGGTTCAGCAGCACCTTCGCCACCTCCGGCAATGGCAGCCGGAATCCGGCCGCCATGTGGTCGAGCGATAGAGTGAGGCACCCTAGCCTGTTCGTCAGTTGCGAGTCCTCCTCCCTCGCCATCACGATCTCGTACTCGTTGCCAATCTGGAAGCACTCTCGGAGGCCCTCGTAATGGCGGCATCGCGGCCCCCGGTGCCCACCGGCGCCACTCCGCTCACTTCGGCGACTGCGGCAGCTTTCCCTTGCTGGCCATCACCAGAAGTCGCAGTGACAAAGAAGGTGATGGAGCTGGAGATTGCGAGGAGGAAGACGAAGAAGAGATGCTTTGGGGGCAAGCAGGCTCTCCGAAAAATGCTAGAGGCGTGGTTTCCCCGCCTTTGCCCCTCATCTTCCTTATAAGGAAAGGAGGGTGCAAAATTCGAAATACCAAGGCGGTGCCCCCCACTCCAAAATGACCATTCAGATGTACTGCGGGGAGCCCCCAGCTCGACACGTCACCCCGCCATCATGGGATTTTCTTCGCTATCGAGGAGGCATGGTGAGCATCATCGCCTCGCCGCCGCCCATACATCCAAGGTCATCGTCACATTTAATACGGAGGTGACGTTCGAGCAGGCTTCCGCCCTCGAGCGTCCTGGTTCCCGAGCTCACTCGAAGGTGTGGGGGGCAAGTGTGGTGGCTATTCCTAGCCACCTTCGTGTGCAGAGCCCATCATGGCCCAACCCATTCGGTGGACAGACGTGGCCCTTCCGTAGCGCCACGACTTCTCGAGAATAGCTTTAAGGTCCCGAGGGCGATCCCTGCATTCAAATACCAGCGGGACCCAAGAACCGTCTTCGGACACCTTACAGCATGTTTGGCCCAGGGCCCTCTTTTCCGAGCATATGCTGCTCGGCGTGCGTCAAAGCCTCTTCGGACTGAACAACACTTCCGTGCATCGGACATCCAGCAGCAGGCCTTGTCACCGAACAACAAGTTCCATTTACCGAACAGGCCTCCTGCCCAATACCTCCGACCAGGAGGATTCAAACAGCCCTCCGTCTCCTTGTAACGGTTACAACTGCTGCATCATTCATGCCCCACGATTAAATGGTGCGTTAACTGCAAGGCCCCTCAACGGGCACCTCCCCGCCAATGGCGCTAACAGGTGCGCCCTTTGCGGCATTGATCTGGGACGTTTCGTCCCTCTCTCTCAGCACTTCTGCCTATAAAAGGCTCCAGTAATCCTCCATGCAGAGGTACGTGATCCAAGACACATCACTCTGGCACAACACTGAACCCTTCTCCTCCCAGCCTCACTGACAGTTACTGATTTAGGCATCGAAGGGTTCTCCCCGGTTCTTCAACCGGGCCCCCTAATTTCGTTATGGTTTTGTAGGCATTCGTCCGTCACCGGCGATCAACTTCCCCCTCTTGAAGTGTAGGCTCATTTGGTTCCAGCCCAAACAGGGAAACACCTCCACAAAAAGAATTAAAAAAAGGGGAGAGTGAAAACTACCTATAATGAGGACTAAAGGCATATGTAGGGTTGAGAGACATCTTTTACTATTAATTTAAAGGTTCATTATTCTTTTGTTGATTCCTCATAATCATATTGCCAAATCACTATTCATGGTACTTAATTTGCATGTACATTAAGAATATGCTTAAATACATGCACTATAGAATATCTACTTCCTACTGCATGCACCTCACTCATCCTTCCCCTAAGAGATTTTCATATACACAATCCGCGTTTGAGCCGATTGCTCTCTTGTTTCCCTATTACCGCTCACTTTTTAATGTTATTAAAAAGGGAAGAGATTTTGATGTAGATTTTACATTTTTGTGTTTTGAGAGAGAGTTTGTGTACAACAGAAAGGGGAAAGTTAGAAGTATTTTTGAGAGGGGGAGTGATCGTGCATGATTGATTGTTTGAATGAATGCGTGCATGCATGTGTAATGGTAGAAAGAAATAAAAAGAACGAACAATTTTATTTGCATATATTTTAGTGAAAAATCTACATGTGTTTTGTCATCATAAAAAAAGAGGAGATTTTTGTATTTTGTAGATTTTGATGATCACGGAATACTAAGTTAATCTTGTAAGAGTCAATGGGTTACTAGTTAAGATGACCTTCATGATTATGATCCAAGTGTTTGATGTTTCATATTGATTTTGAGGGTCTAATTTGTGTGTTAAATGTGCAAAAGGACATGTATTTATGACCTTGAAGTGTGTGCATCATTGGTACAAGTAATGGAGTTCAAAGGTTGAAGAGGTATGGTCAAATAAGTCAAAAACTGTCAAAAGCAGCAAATCGGTCGATTGATTCTAACTGATCGGTCGATTGGTTGACTTATAGAATCGAAGGCATTTCTATTTGTACAAAATCAACTGACCAATTTCACCCAATAACCAGCATTCTTCTAAAAATAAAATCAAACAATCGATTCAAGAAAACTAGTCGACCAATTGCGAAAATCTGCACACACGAACCTTCTAAAATTGAGTCAGAGATGGGTTGGTATCCTTCCAAATCTTTGAGGAGGGTCTTGGGATTTTAAATGCCACATGTTCTTTTGAGTTGGAACACCAGCCATTCCAAAAAAAGTCCCTTGATGCAGTTCAGAAGAATTAAAGCTCGTGCTGCAATGAAGAGAGCCTGCAGAAGCCCTGGACATGCAGGAGCAAAGGTGATCATGCTGTGAACAATACCAAGGCTTTCCAGACGACCCAAGGTGCTGCTTTTCATCAGAAATCTGTGATCTTAGTGTTCCATTTCGTGGACTACATTATGGAATGTTCTTCTATGTACATCCACCTGCTCTTCAGTTTGTCATTGTTTGGTGGAGACTATCACAAAGTCGACTTTTTGACATGGAAATCTCTACTCCAGCATTGAATTATTGTTCTGCTTGTCTAGTCTTGTTTACAGTAGATATCTAATAGTAAGCGTCTGTTGTGCTCGGTTTGTAAGCATTGGTGGGTTTTTCGAGACTTGTACCTAGGAAACAAGTTCTGTGTGGGGTTGGTGTTGTCCCCTAGAAACAATCATGGTGAGGGGTTCGTCAGCTTGTACCTATTGAAACAAGTTAGGTAGAAATCCTCACGTGGTGTGAGGTGGTGGATGTAGGTGCATGCGTTATATGGCCAAACCATCTAAAAATCCTGGTGTACTATGTGGTGTGTTTTCTTATTCCTACCTCCCTTCTACTCACGTTTAATTAGGATAGTTGGTCTTGCATGTTCGCCTAAGTGTTTACATTGTTTTTCGATGTGCATAATAGCTTATTTGATTAGTGTTGATTTGTATGTGAAAATTTTTAATTTTCACCAACCAATTCATCCCTCCCTTTTTAGTTGGTCAATGCACACAGTCCGTTACACTATTGACTTATGAGTGGAGATCCTCTCCACCCGCGGGTGGAGGGGACTCCAGCAGTATAGGGAGGTTTGGGGTTTTTTGTTTGGCCCCCTAGGTAAAAAAAGAAAAACACACACACACAAGGGTCTCAAACAAAAAAAACCCAAAATCCCCCTTGTACTGCTGGAGTTCCCTCCACCCGCGGGTGGACAGGATCTCCACTCTTGACTTATTGGCTACATCTTCATGAGTTTTCACTCAATCGATTAAGCACTATCTTCCCTACTAAAATAATTGATAGGTATCCTTCAAAAATCGAGTGTTAGTGGGGTGCAGTAGGTTGCCCAATTAGGACTGTTAGTAAAAACTCATGGATAGATTTCCCTTAAGGACTGGATATAAGAGTCTAATGCCTATAGATTAAAACTAGGATAAAATTCCTTACTTGACTTATGTGATTGTTTCTGTGCTTTTCTCGTGCAGTTATAATTCTGCTATGTGTTTTATTAAATCGTTTTTACAACTTGAGGAAATGAGACCCATGCACCCCCTAAGTATCCATAGCATGGCCGACAATGACTACTTGTCACGCTCATTTGACATACTAACAAAACTACGTGACACCCAATCACCACTATTGAATACGGGACCTAAACATGCTAGTTAATGGTGATGCAATCAAGACACATCATATTGTGCTGACACCTCTAGGCTGCCATAGTACATCACTAAGGGAACATACATGCTAGGCCTTAAAATGGGTCTTGCATCCAATCACCACCTTGTTTGAATCTAGAAAGAAATGCTAACCCACTAGGGTTCAGGAAACGTGAGACATCACATCATCCCCTTCTTAAAATAAATTTCATCCTCAAAATTGCTCCAACACCTCTTGCTTTAGTTCCTGTAGCGTCTCTGGATCCCATAGCCTGATACGGACCGGTATCGGCCCGTTTCACCACCCATGAGTTCGATGACCCAAAAGGGTTATTGCCTACGCTATGGAGATAGCCATAATTGAATTTATAAAGTACAATATTGACATGATACACGGGGTCCTAAATAATAACACAAGCACAATTAAAAAGTACACTAGTAGAATTTCAAATTTAAAAGGCAGAAAAAAAACCTTTTATACTTTAACATTCAAATACCCTAAAAGATGTTAAAAGGTGAAAATTATAGAAGACATTTTTTTTTTTATGTAAGGCAGTATTTTGTTGCTTTATAAAAGTCTCTTAGAAGTCACTTTATTGGTGCCTTCTTATACTTTAAGGTAGACTATATATGTCTTCTATTTAATAGAAGACATAAATTTAAACCTCCTATTACTTTTAGAAGGTAGATTACATTGCCTTTTTTTTTCTTGGTTGCCACTGTGCAGCTGGAAACCCTGCCTCGGGATCGAACTCGCACGGTCCCGGGGCCCCTCCCTCCCAATGTCCACTACGGCACTGCTTATGAGTTCCATACTAGTACGATACACAAAGTTTTAGATTTAAATATTTTTTTATTATATATCAAAAAGTTTATGTATTTATTTCTTTTAAAAATAATTGTTCTAGTTTATGTATTTATTTAGTTTAAAAGTAATTATAATAATTAACTCTAAAACTCAAATATTTGAATTTAAAGTCTCTTGCTTTATCTAGTTTGGATTCATAAGAGTTTTAGCTCTATACTCGTGCGATGGATGGGAAGCTTTTAGTTTTGTTTTTTATATATTAATAAAAGTTTATGTACACATTTTTTATAAATGATGAAAACAATTAAAAGAACAACATATCGAAGAACACCACAAAATTCAATATATATATATATATATATATATATACACTACAAGAAAAAATTGTTTAGCGACGACATTTAGTGACAAACATTTTGTCGCCGCTAATTCGTCGCTAATTAGCGACAGATTAGCGGCAGATTAGCGGAAAACTAATTTTCGTCGCTATCTAAAATTTCGGCGGTGGATTAGGGAAGGAAATTGTCTGTCGTTATGTCCATTGCCATATAGCGAAAGATTGGCGATGGAAAATTGGTTGTCGCTATTCCGTCGCTGAGTAATTGTAACCGCCTAGCCTTCTTCCCTCACCCCCTTCCCTCCCTTCGGTCAAAACCCTCCATTTCCCCCGTCTCTTCTTCCCCCCCCCCTTCCGTCAAAACCATCCGCCACCGTTCCCCGCTTTCTCTTCTTCCCCTCATCTCGGAGCTCCCTCGCCCGTCGTCGAGGCACGCTGCCGGCGATCGTCGCTCTCCAGTCGCCGACGTCCTGCATCCCGCCCCTCCGTCGAGCGTCCCACCGCCATCGCTCGCCCATCGCCGGAGGCACGCTACTGGCCATCGTCGCTCGCCAGTCGCCGACGTCCTGCATCCCCCCCCCCTCCGCCAAGCGTCCCGCCGCCATCGCTAGTAAGTCTCTCACTCTCTCTCGCCAGCGCCCCTGCATCCCCCCTCCGTTGTTCCGATGCAGCGCAGAAATAAAGCTTCAACTACAGTATAGCAAGTTGAACGACATCCAACAGCCTTTTCTCTACCTCAATAGGAATTTATATGGAAAGGAGACCAAGAGATATATGCTCTGTCTAGGTCGGGTTTGGAAGTCCCTAGCCTAATTAAGAGGAAATCGGAATAAGAGGTGGGAAAATCTAGACAGATTTTCTTTATTTAGCCGGATCCAGATCTTATAGACTCAGTCTCGCTTGGTATGAGTGATCAAGTGTAGATACCTTCCAATATTATATTAACTCAGCATTTGAAAAAAGTCTGTCCGTCTCCAATTTCTGAACTTCTGGGATGTGGTATGTTGCATGGTGTCTACTCCATCAAAGTTTTCCATTGTGGACACAACCCAAACTCTTAGGGCCTTGATTTCTAGGTTCCTGGAAGACAGGTATGCTATAGGGTGTGAACACTTCAATTGCTCGAGAATTCCAACGTTAGATGGCTATAACTTAATTTCAATACACATCTTTAGAATTTTTTGGTTCGTTGTGAAGAGCAATATAATAAATCCTATAAGAAATATCTGATCATCAGTACTCTCAAAATCAAATCTCAATTCCATTTAATTATTTACCAACAAATCTCAGTGCAGAAATAGACGGATATGTGTAATCCATTTTCTTTCATTTGTGAGAATATCAATGACCTTGAGCACTCTGCTCAATCAAGATTGCCAAGAGTATCAGTCATCATGCCACTAAAAGGTTTTGGAGAGCATAATCTGCAGAACTGGAGAAGTCAGGTGAACCCAATGTCTTTGTCTTATCACAGCATATTTTCTTGAAAAATGTGGCAACATTTCAATGTCTGACATTTTGCATGTTTATTTGAGACTTTCAGTTCATTGATTGGACCGTGTAACCTTGGCATGTTGTGTTCTTCCTTTGATAAGTTAATCACAATAGCGTCTAGACTGCAGGTTTGATGTACTTTATCATATTCCAGTATATCAAAACCTGCAAAGTTATGTATTTAGTTGTGATTAATTGATCTGCATCTACATGAATTCTTGTTTTTGTTTCTTCTTTTATTTTCATGCAGTTGTTTTCTCCTCAGAACTATTGTTGCAAGCAGTATTGTTGCTTCTTGATGTACATTGTTTCTGACATTTCATGCCTTGTTCAGATTAAAGTCTCAACTTTCTCTCTTGATTATGCAATTACAGATTACTTCTCTCTATGGAGGTCCTCTGGAATTACTTTTTGTTGTCGAAAGTGTTGATGATCTAGCTTACCATGTTGTTTCTCGGTTAATGTCAGAATTTCAGGTAAAGCATCCAAGCTTGTTGGTTGTATCACATGGGAAAATGACAAAAAAGAGAGAGATACATTTTGTATTATCTTTTTATGGATTTTAAATTCATATCCTCTAGAGTACGAGCTTTTTTGATATTTAGGCATACATCTCTCATACTTGTACACCATAAGGACTTTTCCATGTAGAGCAAAGATTCTCACTGGAATTGCATGATTCTTAGTATGCTTTGGTGGACACTTTTTAATCCTTATTTGTCTTTCTGTGGGCCTCTCACAGTCCACTTATTAATATCAATCTGTTATATTGGAATTTAGACTAGAAAAGTTTCAGACAATCAGCTGGAGAAATGTGTGGCTTTTATCATGTACGTCATATAGTTGATAGACTTTTTCTGATGAGGTGGTGGTTTGTTTCCAGGACAGCATTGATGCAAAGATTGTTGTAGCTGGCTTATCGACAACATGCAGCCAAAAAATCCATAATTAGTTAGTATGTAAAGTTTTATGATGTTGCTTCAATACTTAGAGTGGATGTTTTCAGTATTTCAAAGTGAATGCTTCCATTTTAATAGAAAATATGTTGATCTGTTCAAACTAGTAACTTTAGAAACTTGCAAGGGAAGATTGTTTAACTTCACATTTACCTGATCAAATGCACAGCTATGTATTTCAAAGAAGTCATCTTAATACGTTAAGAGTAGAGAAATATGCTAACATGACTTTTGGCAATCCTCTTAAGAAGCATTGATGCATGCACATTTCACATATGTGGATGCTTATATGAAATGTTCATTATAAATTATGTTGTATACTTGTTCTTCCAAAGAAGAGGCAACTGATTTTTCACTGGACTGTTATGGAATGATTGTATAGGTTGGTGTTCAGAAAATGCACAAAGACAACAAGTATGTTCTATTTTTGGATGATGATGTTAGGTTACACCCTGGTACAATTGGAGCCCTGACAGCTGAGATGGAGAAAAATCCCAAGGTTTGTTTCTTTTGTGCATGTACAAGATCTTTGTACGAAATGGTTTTAAATTTTATGCTGTCATGTGAAGATTGATCTTTTTTGTTCCTGTGCAGATTTTCATTCAAACTGGCTACCCTCTTGATTTACCGTCAGGAAGCTTAGGGAGCTACTGTATCTATGAGTATCATATGGTAAGATTATCTACAGTTGTATACTGCTCATCACCTCCTAGCCATTGTTGGATGTGATAATGAGCATTTGTCATTTTGGACAAAGGAAGTTTCCCATTTTTTAATGTGCTGGGTGACCATGACGGTGCTATGAGTATCATATGGTAAGTTTCATTCAAACTGGCTTCAGCCAGGTGAGTATATAATGTATTAGGTTTTACTTCTATTTCATAATGTTCAAAGTCCAAAAAATAGGTTCAGCATCTTTTTGCATCATTTGGAGCCCAGAGCATATCTTAAAAAGAATATGAAAATTAACTCGATTACGAGGTATGTGGGTTAGGAAACATGCAAAATTCTCAATGTGTAGAGAATCATGGTTGAATTTCAATCGCCTCTTGTTAATTTCCTCTGTTGTTGTTGATGGGAAGGCCATCTACGTAAGAGTTCCATTTGAATCTTTGTTTGTCAGGGTGGAAGAGAGAAGGGGAGGATTTTAACTACATGGACAAATCATATCATATGGGGTAGGGAAGCTTCCGTTCAAAGCTTGCAGAACAAAAGGAAATAAAATCGAAAACATGTCCTCAAACCTTGCCTGCAGTTAAACATAAAGTTTAAAATTTTGTGAACGCACTGAGATGGCTCATTGAAATCAGATCACGTATCATATTGAATATTTTTTGCAGTGTTTAAGTTGAATTAAGAGAGAATACTTGTGTATGAATCCAATTTAGAGCATAGTGAAATTTGGATCTATACACGTATGGCAGATTAATACAAGTCAGAATGGAATTTATACAAGTAAGGAGTATTTAGGTTTAAGTTTATGATTTGTTAATGTAAAATGATCTCTTATTTCTTCTTCATATTCATACATGTCTAATAATTATTTTTTGCGTGCAGGTCATTGGAGAATAAGCTAGCAGTGATGGAGATGACGACGACTTAGAGATTCATCTTGCAGATGATTAGGAGTCTCATCATTTGACTTTTTCAATCTTTTCTTTTTCATCATCTATGTAAACATTTTATGACTTGTTGACAAATATTTAAAAGATATTTGAATTAATGTGAAATATTTAAATTTTACATAATTACTTATGTGATTTTGTTATGTTTGAATGATGGTTGTGACATTTATTTTATAATTAATTGTCATATGAAAATGTATATAGGTGTAAAAATATATATATATTAAAAATATTACAATATTTTTATTTATTTAGCGACGAATAAAATATTCACCATCGCATCTAATCACAGATTTGCGACAGTTAAATCTGTCGGTATTTAGCGCCATGATGGAGGTGTATGAATTAGTCTGACCCACATTTAGCGACGGATTAGCGGTAGGAAATTTTACTGTCGCTAATATGAAAAGCCGCCTAAATTAGCGACAGATTTTGCGACGACAGTTTTCCGTCGCCAAGCCGGCGTTATTAGCGACGGCGTACCGGCCGACTTTACTCCGCCGCTAATTTAGCGTCTATATATAGCTGCAACCTGATTCTGTCGTTATTCCGTCGCTAGACTCTCTAGCGACAGAACAGCGACGGAACTTGTCCGTCGCTAAATAATTTTTTTCTTGTGGTGATAATGATAAAGTAAATATCTTCAATAGATAAAAAATTATATAAAAGATTGGTCTATGTGATGAAGCTCAGTCTATAAATAAACAGTCATAAACATTAGACAAATTGTCAACTTTCAAAGTCTTTCTTTTCAACTTTATTCTTCTTCATAATCACGAATTGTCAACTTTCAAAGTCTTCCTTTTCAACTTTATCTAAGAACATCATAAGATTCATATGATACAAAATTGTACAAAAAATAATCATATATTATATAGTAATCATATATTATTATATATACAAAATATTCAAAAAACATTAACATCTGTGCATCTTAACAATTGAAATAATCATAGTTTTTTGGTGTGAAATAATCATAAATATTCAAGAACATTAACGTAGCTCCAGTGCAAGTTACTTTAGCTAAGAAGCTACAGTGCAAGTTACTGTAGGTGAGTTAGAGAGAAAGGTGATTTTTTAATTTCTTTAAAAAATAATAAAAGGTGATTTTTTTAAAAATGTGAAAATTATAGAAGGCAATGTTTTTTAAATATAAGGCAGTATTTTATTGCTTTATAAGTCTCTTAGAAGGCACTTTATTTGTGCCTTCTTATTCTTAAAGGCAGATTATTTTTGTCTTCTATGCTTTAATTGAAGGCATAAATTTCCGCCTTTATTACTTTTAGACGATAGATGACACTGCCTTTTATTTGATATTCCAAGACAAAACTTCTACATTCCATAATCTATATAGAAGGTTGGATAGTCTTATATATATATATATGTATATCTATATATCTAGATATATTATAATGATATCTTCATTGGTAGATATTATTATAAAGATATATTAGATAAACATCTATATAAATATATTACAAGAACATCTATGTATATAAAGATATATACTATATCTATATAAATATATATAGTATTTCATAGGGCTGTAAATAGATCGGATATTTCCAGATTCGATTCGAATTCATATCTGAATAAGCAGATAATATCTTTTTAAGAAATATCTGATGGAGTGGATATTAGATATGGATATTATCCAAATATTAAATACAACAAATACAAAATTAGGTGATTCACTCCGTTTAAGATCTGGTTCGAAACCAAATTAATTTTGGTAGTTAGATCCTAGATCTAATGATTTATATCTAATATAAAAGAGAAAGACTTAGTGTACTTTTGTATTACACTTTCAGTGCAATATGACTAAGTAATAATCTATGTGACATATAACAATTGGGTTGCTATTTTATCACTCCTCATGTGAGTAGTGTCACATAAATTCTGGCCTAGTCATATTATATTTAAAATATAATACAAAAGTGCACTAAACTTTTCTCAATATATAAATAAGAAATCTACCCCAAAAGCCAAGGCCTAGCCACCCAAACCCCAAACCTCTGAATAAAATGCTCGACCCCAAAATTGGAAGGGGTTTTGTTTGATGCCGTCGCCGGCTCGCCCCTCGACGAATCGACCCTCGATCCTACTTACGGCCCCTGGGTCGCCTCGCCCTGCCAGCACTGTTGTCGGCTCACGTCGCTGCCCCGGCCTCCAGTGTCGTCGCCCCCGAAAGCCTTGCTAGTCGTCCCCGAGTCGCCCTTCCCGCGTCGTCTCCGGCTCGCCCCTGCTCACCATTCAACGAATCGACCCTCGATCCCGCCGATGGCCCTCGGGTCGCCTCGCCCCACCGGCGTTGTCTTCGGCTTGCTCCGCCACCTTGGCCTTCGGCGTCGTCACCCCCAAAAGCCTCTCTAGTCGCCCCCGAGTTGGCCCCCCCTTACCGTCGCCAGCTCGCCCCAACCTCCAAGTCGTCGCCCTCGACAGCGGTCCCTCTCTCTCTCTCTCTCTCTCTCTCCTCTCTCTCTCTCTCTCTCTCTCTCTCTCTCTCTCTCTCTCTCTCTCTCTATATATATATATATATAATATATATATATATATATATATATATATATATATACTAATATAATATAACTCAATCTTGGTGCTGCCACATGGCTGCACCAAGACAATCATATTCTCTCTATAACATCGCTCTCCTTAAAAATAGAAATACAGATAGTTTAAATGAACTAAATAATTATCTTCTTATTTTCTCTCTCCAATTTTCTCTCCTATTAAACTTTCCCAGAATATATCTAAACCTTCCAAAAACTTTCAACCTCACTCTCACCCTTCTTAAACTAATAAAACTTGCTAATATAATTTACCTTTCTTTTCTTTCCTATTAAATATATTTTCATTCCTAAAAGCTCACGTCATTATTCAAAATCTACTTTCATAAATAATAAAAAATAGTACTCTCATGTATACTAATAAAATATTAATTCCTAACAATTTTCTATGTAATGTACGGACATAAAACTAATATATATATATATATATATATATATCAGACTCTCTCTTTGGATCTCAACATATCGCTCCCTCTCTGACATAGGGGGAGCTCCACAATCCCCCTCTACGAGCTCTCTCTCTCTCTCTCTCTCTCTCTCTCTCTCTCTCTCTCATTGTCACTCTCCGTCACCCGTGGGTGGGCCTCCCCAACCCCCCCAGTCGGCTCCCATCTCTTTACTCTCTCCTCTCCCTCATTGTTTCTCTCTGTCGCCGGTGGGAGGAGATTCCCGCACTCGTCGTCAGTCCTCACAGTCGCCCCCCTCTCTTTCTGCTATGGTGGAGGAGCCTCCCCAACCCCACCTCACAGCCGGCCCCCCCTCTCTGCTATCTTCCTCTCAGTCTCTCTCCCTCTCTGGGTCCCTCTGTTCTCACCCTCATAGCCGACCCCTCATAGCCGCTCCCCCTCTCTCTGTTCTCCCTCTCTCTCTCTCGATCCCTCTGTTCTTACTCTCACATCCGATGGGATCAGTTGTGATCATGTGGACTATGGAACATGAAGATATTGATCATATCTTTAAAACAATTTGAATTTTATCCTTAAGAGAGCTTGCCCTTTGTTTGATTTGGACATCTCATTTGATTGTGAAATATATATTTATGAATGTTTATGTCCTAGGTTGGAAAAGTTAATTGCTCTTTAGTTGAAATCAAATATCATGTTGAATTTTCATTATATTTTGTTTGTATGAATGTTAACGTTAAATTTAGAGATTTTTTGTGATATTTTCAAAATTTTAAGATTTTTTTAAATATTTTTTAGATCACTTAATAATTTTATTACAACTCATAGTTCCGAAGTGAAAAATATCTATATCCGCTTCGTATCAAAATATTCGATTAAAATATATGCTCCGTATTTGAATCTTAAACGAATTGAATATGGATAATTCGATTAACTAATCGGATCGGAAACAAAAAAATCATATCCGCACTATATTTGATTCGTTTACAACCCTACTATTCCATATGTAGAGTGTTTAAAATATACCATATTATCATATATCCTACTGCTTCGAAGCCTATATATATGCAAGATATATATGTAGATGCCTACGTAGGTTATATGCACATGTAGACACCTTCAAATAGCTATAATATATATATATATATATATATGACGGCTATATAGGATACAAGGAGACAACTTCTAATATCTATAATAACCACCACATGACTTTAATAAATTGGTGAAAATCCACGATGTCTTGATTTTATAAAACATCCATTCATGATGAGATTATGGGAAGTAACATTAATATTATTTCATCACTTTTTATCTCTAGGCATATGCACACCTTATAGTACATATAACTTGGGTTATCCGAGGTATTGAGGAGAGGAGTTCTCGTTAATCTCAACGAGGGCAATGTAAACAAAAACATAAGAATAGAGATATGTAATATTAATCTCAATAAGATCTTCAAATATGATAGTAAAATATGATCAAACTTATATATGTATATGATATGTAAATGCTCGACCCTAAGTAGACCATGATCCCCTCTTACAAAGCCTCATGTTTTCACCAATTTTCATCGTGCCATTTGAGAGTATTTCATGTCCCAATTCATGTTATGAACATGCACCCAAAATGACTTGTTTACCTTGAATCCCTATCCATGCTTGATTTCATATCATGAAACCTTTACTGTACATGCTACTGGATGTCAGCAATGCATTGACACCATTTTCCTCAATTTTTATCATGTACCCTCTTTGAATTAAATCATATTCCATCATTATGTATGATTTTAGGTCACCGAGATGTAACATAATCATAGCATGTCTATTCTCTAATTAATTAATACTGTAGATACCTCTGCATGTCTCGTTTCATTTAAAATTGATTTCATGATTTTTCGCTATGTATACGATTTGTTCTGGATTTTTAAAGTATAATGTGTCAAGCCCTTGGTTGCATGGACCACAACCCAAGGAGACCTGACCCACTGTTTGAGCTCAGGCTGAGGTTCTGAGAATGCGACGACCTAATAGGTCACGTTCTCAACCAGGTCGCGACAAGGACCCACATTGCGTCCTTAACGCAACAGTGACCTACGTCGCGATCTCCTCGTCTGGTCAGCCCGACCTGAACGCGCCATCCCGACCTGTCGCGACGACCACCGCGTCGTCGCGTCGGTATCTCGGCTAGAACAAGAACGCGTCAGCTCGACCCGTCGCGACCTAAGCGATCATCGCGTCGGCCAACCCTGTCGCGACTTGAACGCGATGCCAGCCGACATCACGACCTGACTGTTGCAACCAGAACCCTAATTTCCATGCAAACCCTTGTTAATCATGCCATTTAATCACTGTTTAACCCTTCAATTGTACTGTTATGAACAATAACGACCTGTTTAATAATAATGGGTAAAATTATCATGATTCTGATTAAATAAAAGCCATATGCACAACTATGTCTTGCTATCATGATTATCTTACACATGCACACACTATACTTAAATGTTTGCCATGAAACCTTACCAAATTTACTCAATAATATATCTAGTAATTAAGTGTAATTATCCATATAATTTTCCTATTATTTTAATGAACTTATCTTCATTTTATTCACATGTTTTGTATACCGCTATCGCATCCCTCTACCTTCGAGCACTCAAGGCATAACAGAAATAATGGTTCTTTACACATTTCTATCTTGGCTTGGACGACCTCTCCGCTGGGAATACTCCTGACTGGACCAAGAACTCCTTGTCAAGGCCTCCGTAAGTCTCCTTGACTTTGATGAATGTCCATTTCCGACGAGCGGGTTGTACCATCAATACCTATAACACCCCTAGGGATCAACATGATCCAACGGCCTTAGATTGTTCTCTCTTACCATGAGATCACGTCGGACCTCTGGCATGTATTCGTAGTTCGGCTATTTGACGATCGTGACTTCTATTAGATTACCGGCATACCATCGTGTATATCATGCTACTGTGATTATCGCCTGTTTATCATTGTTTTACGAATATGACCCAGTTCTCATCTACTATCATATTTCTCTCATCTGTTCACGTTCTCTCTATACTCTCGTCTATTCATCAACTACTCCCGTCTATTCTTAGAACTCTATTTGGCCATTTTGATTGTCTAAGATAAAAACATAATCAATGCCAGACAACATTATAAGGGCCCGATCTGGTCCTGGGAGGTGTGCCCGAAAGGCTATAACTCGTGGAGGTTTAATGATCAGGGTGTTCGACATGCATCCAATGTAATATATGACAATCATTTAATCATTTTACTTGAACTCGTGGTTGAAAGAATATCAACCAAACATGTTATCGTGACTAGTACACTTTGTGCAACCATACATGCTATCTCGTTATATGGCCAATCCATTATCATGCTTGTTGAGCTATTTTCATGTGAAAGCATTGTTATCTTGTGACATTACTCTTATGACTATACTTGATCATTCTTTCTAGTTATCCTGCTTGATAAGATATTAATCACTTAAATGAAACCTGTTTACACGAGATATTAAGTCCTACTGAGCGTTATCGCTCACCCTGCCACAATCAATGCTCATCACCATTGTGTGATGCATCGTCGATTTTTCATACCTTACATTGAATGGGTAATATGTCAATAGATATCTCTAGGATTTAAAAAAATTCTATGCCAGCACCTTTCCATTTTTCTACAAGTGTCTAGCCTAGCTCCATGTGAGTGCTACCTATATATATGTATGGACAATTGGCATTCAGATTGAGCAATTGTTCACAAGAGCTTATCCTAGTTTTGACGTAAAGGTAGAGTTCTAAAGCACACCTCTAATAGGAAGTGATGTGATGGACTTCACATATTGTTTTTGAATTGTGGATGGTACCAAAGATTAAAATGGATTTTACATATTTCTCCTTAAACACATGTTTTTTGATTTTAGACTAGATATTCTCTAAAATTCTGAAAAATATATTCCCCACATTGCTAAAGACTCTAGTGCACATAAATTTCTAGCAGTGCTTGCCATCTTTCCGTTACATTCTATTTTTCACTTACCACTTTCATGTTTCTAATTTCATGGAGGCTTCTCAAATGCATGGTCATTTGGCATCTCGTTCTTGAGCATGTTCCATTTAAACACTTTTGATATCCGTTCTCTTGTCATTCTAGTAACCTTTCCCCTCCCCTTTAACCATAATGCTTCTGTGATCTCATTTTCCTTGCTTTACTGATATTTCACCACCCTTTTGGTATTTTAATTTCTTTTGTAGGGACATAATCTCAGAATGCCAATAGGTAAGAGTTGGATGTCTCTTTTGAGAAACACACGTGAATTTGAGAAAGGGCTAGATGAGTTTCTTGATTTTGCATTTGCGAGGTCAATGATTCGTGATAAGATTCTTTGTCCTTGTCAGTGATGCCTTAATTCTGTTAGACATGTAAGGAATGAAGTGAAACTTCATGTATTTAGACATGGAATTGATCCAAGATATAAATTCTGGGACTATCATGGTGAAAGTTCTAATACGTCAGATGGGGACATGTCTGATGTTGAGGGGACAAGTCAAGAGGGAAATGAATCAACAATGTGGGAAATGTTACATGATATGATGACTGCACAAGTCTTGGCGAATGCACATGTTGGAGAAGATAGTTCATCTGATCCCCCTCCTATACCTGAACAGCCTAATTTGGAAGCTAAATTTTTTTTCAAATTGGTTGAAGATGCTCAAATAAAGTTATATCCAGGATGTAAGGACTTCTCTAGATTGTCATGTGTAGTGGGGTTGTTCCAACTAGGACACACAGTCAGCACCTGCACAACTAGACACTTGCGTTGGATTTCGAAGACTAACCATCAAGGGCCCAAGAAAATTTGGGTACCAAAAGTTACAACTTAATTTTGTTTATAGGGTCGCCTGAGAGCATCCAAATGGTATTTAGATAGTGGGTGCTCAAGGCATATGACAAGTGACAGAAAGATGTTTACAAGTTTTAGAGATGAGGTTGGTCAAGTCACTTATGGAGATAATGGAAAAGGCAAAGTGATAGGATGTGGAACAGTAGGAACAAAGGAAAAGGATTTGATAGAAGATGTTATGTATGCCGAAGGATTAAAGCATAGTCTTATTAGCATCAGTCAATTGTGTGACAAAGGTCACTTAGTAAAATTTTAGAATGATAAGTGCATTATTCAAAAGGATGGAAAAATAGTCTTTGAAGCACAAAGAGTAAAAAATTTGTACACTCTACAATTAGCAAAATTGAATGAAGCTAACTTATGTCTTGCAACTACTAAGAGTGAAGAGACGAATTGTGGCACAGAAGACTAGGACATGCAAGCACATCAGTGATCAAGAAATTAAGTATGCATGATCTAGTTGAAGGTTTTCTGAAACTTAAAATGAAGAAATTTGGAATCTATACAGCCTGTGCAAAAGGAAAGCAAACCAAGACTTCATTTCATTCCAAGACCTTAGTGACAGCCTCCAAACCATTGGAACGTATTCACATGGATTTGTTTGGACCTATAAGAATAGTAAGTCTTGGAGGAAAAGTTTATGGCTATGTAATTGTGGATGATTATTCAAGGTACACTTAGGTATCACTTTTGGAAGCCAAATCAGAAATCTTTTCAGCCTTTCTGAAGTTCAGTAGACAAGTACAGAAGAGCCAAAAGTTTCAAATAGTCAGTATTGGATCTGACCATAGTGGAGAACTCAATAATGAAGAGTTTGACAAATTCTATGAAGAAAATGGCATAGAATACAATTTCTTTGCACCAAGAACACCTCAACAAAATAGAGTAACAGAACGGAAGAACAGAACACTGTTGGACATGGCCAGAACAATGCTTATAGAATACAATCTACCAAGATATTTCTGGGTAGAAGCAATCAACACAACCTACTACAACATCAACAGGTGTATGATCATACCAATACTGAAGAAGACACCCAATGAGCTGTACAAGGAGAAGAAGCCAAATGTCAGTCATCCTCAACCCTTTCATTGTAAGTGTTTCATTTTGAATAATGGAAAAGATGGTTTAGAAAAATTAGATGCTAAAAGTGATGAAGGTTTTCTACTAGGATATATCTCAAAACCTAGAGGATACAAAGTGTTTAACAGAAGAACTTTGACTATAGAACAATCAATTCATATTTATTTGATGAAACTAACCCTTCTATTAAGAAAATGGAAGGAGAAGAAAATTTTGTTGAAGAATTGTGCAGGGATTTGGAACAAACTTCTCTTGAAGAAAAGATGAAGACAAGGAAGATCCCCCACTAGAAGAACTGCAACAACAAGAAGAAACACAAGAAGGACTACCTAGAGAATTGAGGTATCACAGAGATCATCCAAGAGAAAATATTATAGGTGATCCTCAAGACAGGGTAAGAACAAGAGGTATGAATATTCCTTGTGATTACACTATATTTGTTTCTCAAATTGAGCATAGGACAATCAATGATGCATTGGCAGATGAATCTTGGATCCTAACTATGCAAGAGGAACTTAACCAGTTCCAATGCAGCCAGGTCTAGACTCTTGTCCCTAGACCTTCTGACCATCCAATTATTGGGACCAGATGGGTCTTCAGAAACAAAATGGATGAATCAGGAGTAATCACTAGGAACAATGCCAGACTAGTAGCACAAGGATATTCCAAAGAGGAAGACATTAATTTTGATGAAACATATGCTCCAGTTGCTTGATTAGAGGCAATCAAAATTTTATTAGCATATGCATGTTCTTTTAATATTAAGTTATTTCAAATAGATGTTAAAAGTGCTTTTCTGAACGGTTTCATAAAAGAAGAAGTTTGAAGATACTAAGTATCCAAATCATGTTTTTCATATAAAGAAAGCATTATGTGGTTTGAAACAAACTCCGAGAGCTTGGTATGAAAAACTAAGTGCTTATCCTATATCACATAATTTTTCAAGAGGTAAAGTAGATAGCACCCTATTTATTAACAATTTTCAGAAAGAATCTTGATTGTACAAATATATATTGATGATATTATTTTTGGTTCTTTTAATGAATCACTGCAAATTCTTTGAAAATCTTATCCAAAGTGAGTTTAAAATGAGTATGATGGGTGAGCTTAACTATTTTCTTAGCTTGCAAATCAAGTAGACCAAGGAAGGTACTCACATTTGTCAAACCAAGTACATTTCAGATTTACTTTCTAAATATGGTTTTGACAAGTGTAAGCCCTTAGGAACATCCATGAGCTCAGGTATTAAGTTAGATAGTGATCCAATTGGTAAGAAAGTAGATCAAAAGATTTATAGAGGCATGATTGGGTCATTACTCTACCTTACTGCTAGTAGACCAGATATAATGTTCAGTATGTTTGTGTGCTAGATTTCAAGATGATCCAAAAGAATCTCATGTTAATGTTGTTAAAAGAATTTTTAGATATCTTATAAATACAAGTAAATTGGGTTTATGGTATCCTAAATGTTCTGAATTCAAATTGATTGGATATAGTGATGCTGACTATGCTGGATGCAAAATAGATAGAAAAAGCACCAGTGGTACTTGTCAAATTCTTGCAGGATGCTTAATTTTTTGGTCTTCCAGAAAGTAAAATTTAGTAGCCTTGTCCACAACAGAAGCAGAATACATTGCAGCTGGAAGTTGCTGCACACAACTGTGGTGGATCAAACATCAACTAGAAGACTATGGTCATACACTTCATGAAATTACAATGTTGTGTGACAATACAAGCGTAATCAACTTGACCAAAAATCCAATTCAACATTCAAGAACCAAGCACATTGAGGTCAGACATCATTTTATCAAGGACCATGTAAGTAATGGAGATATTTTACTTGAGTTTGTCTCTACAGATAATCAATTAGCTGATATATTTACTAAATCTCTCCCTGAAGATAGATTTAGTTCAATAAGAAGAGAAATAGGTATGTGTAACCCGGATTAAAATTTACTCTTTACTGCATTATTTATTCCATTCATTGCATAAACTTTCTATGTCCTAGAACTTCGACTTCTCTGAAGTTTGAGTTATGTAGTGCGACTCTCATGAAGTTGGAGTTGTGTACTGCGACTCTCATGAAGTTGGAGTTTCGAAACTGCGACTCTTGTGGAGTCGGAGTTTATGAAATCGGAGTCAATTTTAAAATTTTTTTTTTAAAAGGGTTTTTTAAGTTTTCATTTAAAAGGGGAATTAATTATAACGATTTATTCATTTAACCCCAGCCGTTCATCCCCTCATCTAAGGTCCGTTACATGTTCTACTTCTATATTAGGACCTTTCTCTCATTCATTCCAAATCACCCTTTTGAAACGTCGCCGACTCTCCTGTCGTCTTCCTCTGGTTCTCACGCCTATTCTTCACCCCGACGAAACCACCTTCAAAGCAACTGTGGATTTTCACCTCTTCTTTGAAGAAAGGTAGGTTCTATAACCTCTGTGAACCTATTCTACATCTCCTCTATCATCCTTCTTAGATTCGTTTATTGTCTTTGTTTAGATGGCTTCATTTAGGGCTCCGGAAGGAACGCTCTTCACTCCTGAGCAGTTCTAGCGGCTTTCTTCTGCCAAGGCCTCCATTTTCCCAAAAAAAGTAGTTGATTTTAGTCAGTTGACCAGTAGGCTTAGTAGGGTAGAAGAAACTCTAGAGGCTATGGGCTGGTCGTGGATCTGTCAGATCAATGAGCCGACCTTTAAGGGTGCACTAAAAGCCTTTTATCATTCCCTCCAAGTTTTAGCAGATGGATCAGTTACAAGATCAGTGAAAGGCACAATAGTCATAGTTTCTGAAGATTTATTGGTTGAGTTATTGGATTGCCCTAACTCCCGACACAGAATCGGTAAGATAGTGTCCATGGAGAAGCAGAGATTAGGGGTTATTAGTAGTTTGGGGTCTCTCTCCAAGAAAGGGCTCTCTGTCAATGAGCTCTCAGTAGAAAAGAGGATCATTCACTCCATCATCACAACAATCATCACCCCTAGGGCAGGAACTCATTCTTCCATCACTTCCAGAGACAACAGTTTGTTGTTTTGGGCCATTTAGAGGCATAGGGTCAATCTGCCCTCCATCATTTTTGAAAGGATGGCAGGTTCTAAGAACTTTCAAGAGTCTCTCCCTTATGGACCCCTGCTGACCCTTATCTTTAGAAGATTTGCAGTGGATTTGAATGATGAAATTTTAGTTTTTGTAAAGGAGAAGATTTGGCTTTCCACTTTGAGTAGAAGCCATTATATTTTGGAAGATAAGGCACAAAATATTTTGTCTAAGGACTCTGTCCCTAGATGCTCTCATGAGATATTTTCTGATGAGGCATAGAATTCCACTTCCCTTCCCACAGTTTAGTCTCCTATAATCAGAAGAGAGGAAGTTAGAGAAGAAGCTACAGTGGTAGAACAAGAAGAAGTCCATGCTACTGACTCCTCCCTAGAGCAAGATATTCTTTATGTCACCATAAATCAAGTACTTAGGGATTTAAGGGGCAAGGGAGTGGCTCAGGAAGATGATATCCGCAACTCCACTCTAGTTGAGCCAGAAGAGTTTCACCATGTCTCTCCACCACATGTTGAGACCCGGCCAAGGTCTCAGGGAGAAACTAGCCAAAATATGGATGGTGTGATGGATTTGATCATGAAGCAACAATAGATCTTATATCTACAACAAATGCAGATACAACAAGTTGATATCAAATTCGACTTCATGTCAGAGGAGGTTCAGCAGATGAAGGATCTACTCCTCCAGTTGGTGTGCCAACAGGGCACGAGAAGTTCTGAAGTTCCCCCTCCTGCTCAACTAGAGCAGCAGCAGCAGCCTGAGGATGTGATTCCACAGCCAGAGAAGAATGCAGATTAGTTAGGTGTGGATCCAGCAGCAGCAATAGCAGTCACAACAGAAGGAAGCAATTGAATAGCATTTGGAGCTTCCTGATCAGTCTTTGGAGCTAGAAGTCGATCCTAAGGTCAAAACATTTAAGAGAAGGGTTAGAAAGAAACTTAAGAAATCTGGTAACCCAATCTTTCCCTCTCAGCCCTTAACTATTTCTTCTCCTCCTACTGCTCCAACTCATCCTCCTGCAATTGAACAAACACCTTCGCCAACTATTGAACAACCACCTTCACCTCCCTCTCAACCTGTTCCTTATGTTTCCTCTGATTCTCCTCCTTCTACCTCTCAACTAGAGGAACAGCCTCCAACTCCCACAAATACTTCAATTTCTTTATTTCCTATGAAGTATACATACAAGCCTCCCTTTGTAAAAATACCCACTCTTCACACCCTAGCTCCTCATTTTTTCTCCTCTCTTCCTACATCATCAACTCCATCTGTGACCAAATCTACTCATCCTCTTGCTCATATAGTACCTAGTGTGATACTGTCATCTAGAGTAGGACAAAAAATGAAAGACACCCCTAGTTCTCTCCTTCCACCATTCTGGTATTCTTTCATTTATCACTCAGAGCACCATATGACTCTATTTAGATAATTCCTTTCCATAAAACCTTTTCTTGAAATGCATGGAATGCTAGCCTACAAGTTTGAAGACTGACTTCCTCATTTGATTAAAACTCCCACGTCTTTTTGGCTGATGTAAATTTGATTACACAGAAAAGCCATAGTCTCTCTCTTGTCGAATTCCTTAATATTTATCTTGATGAATCTGAAAGATATAAATTTGCCAAAACTAGAAACGAATTTTTGAATATTTTCCTTCACCTGAATCTTAGATTTTTTGACCTATTTGGTGGCCACCTTAAAGAACTCCAAACAAGCTATGGCAAAATGAATCACTCTAATGAAGAAAGATTCAAGATGGATTTGCCAAATGTGAACAAAGGGCAATGGGGCATGCTTATTAAAGGGCAAAGAGAAATTACTTCTTCAATGACTATTGGATTGCCCTCTGGATTGCACCCTAGTCTGATAGGTGCCATTTCATCTGGGAAGACTTTTGCCCAAATTGTCTTCAATAGGCATATCAGGATAGCAGTTAGATTCGAGATCAAGTACAACATCAAGCTATCCTTCCACCGTTTTGCCTTAATACAAGCCCCCAAGAACTCTCAGTACTTGAAGGACTTCCAGCACAGTTTTACCCAGAAGACAGTGCAGATTGCAGAAGGCTGAAGCTATCTCCTGCTGTCTATCTCCTTAAGGGCTATGAGACACTTTGGAATCTATCTCTACTAAATGGTCACAAAGGTACCTTGTGTCCTACCAAGCCAAGGAAGCAGTGCACTCCAAGGGTCTACACTGGAAACTTGTTCCCCTTAGGAGTTCCTTGTCAGGTGATAACTATCATAGGAGAGTCAACTGGTTTCATCTCCGCCATGTCAAGTCCTATAGGAAAATTCGCTCTGTAGGACCCTCCTATGACAGATAGTTTTAAATTCTTTCACATCTTTTCTGAGAATGAGCTAAAGCTATGGGACTTACTGTAGCCCTTCTTTGCTCAAATCCTCCTTCCCTCTATCTTCTCAGTTCCACTTCTACTTCTTGAATGTACAATGTTCAATATTAACAATATACATTTGTTTCTAGCCATCTGTGTGTATGTTCTCTCTCTCTCTATGTCTCTTATCCTTTCTGTTAATACCACAAAAGGGGAGAAATAAATAAATATATAGGACAGAAACATTTAAACATTTGTTTTTACAAAACTGAATTTGTTTTCACTGTCTATTTAAAAGTTTTTCTCATTAACAAAAGGGGGAGAATTGTTGAGCAACTATCCTTAAAAATATTGCTAAACATTTAGTCATAATGTTTTTGCTATGACAAAACCTTTTAATATCTTCTAAATCAATTTATTGATTTATACCACATTTTGTAAAAATTAATATGGCAATACAAAGGCTCTCATATATAATATTGTATTATATCTTAGCCAAAATTTATGCACACACAAAATCTAAGTATCAACACTGTCACACGAAATTTCTCTTAAGTCCACAGCGTATATTGTATATCATGCTGACTCTAACTCTAGACTCCGATTTTGGAAAAGTCAAAGTATTATATCAATTGATGAACAAACGGGTAGTACTCTGACTTTGGAAAAGTCGAAGTCTGGCTTGACTCCGACTCCCTAAAAGTTGAAGTCCTTATACTGATTGCCTATCAACTGAACCTTACTCCAACTCTTTAACAGTCGAAGTTGGACGTTACTGCGACTCCTTGAAAGTCGAAGTATGATATCAATTGATGAACAAACTTGTTCTACTCTGACTTCCCAGAAGTCGAAGTCTGATATCTCACCGCGACTTCCATACAGTTGAAGTACCTCACTTCGACTCCTTGAAAGTTGAAGTCTATTGCTTGTTTGCTTTGCACTCTGACTACTTAAAAGTCGAAGTATGGCATCGATTGATGAACAAACTTATATCACTCCGACTTTTAAAAAGTTGAAGTTTGTTATCAATCAATGACTCATTGCGACTTCTATATCGCAGAAGATCTATATGCATCTAGTCTTGGACTCCGACTTCTTAAAAGTCGATGTATCATATATCAAATTCTATGTACTTGTACTTGAATAATACTTGTGTTATCTGTCATTCTCTAGAATCCATGAAATCATAATCTTGGTTATTTCATTGGCTTTTATTATTCCTATGAGATCCTTTACAATATGAATGACACTTATATATCTTACAAAATAATGTTCTTCTTGCTATCACAATTTAAATATTCTGTTAGGCATATATATATATATATATATTAAATAATCACATATGAAAATCTTTGTTAAGATTTGAAATAATTATATAATGTGGTCTCTTGTTTGCTGTCAGAAAGAAGTTCTATCTCTGTTCGACAGATGGACAGAAATTTAATGTGATGGTAGGTATAAGCAGCATGGGTTATCTGTCAGAGCTCACCTACCACTGTTAGAACTCCATGACTTTTAGGAAAAGTCCTTGTATTCCCCATACAATTATTTGTCTAGCCTTAAATGCTCTGAACTTCTGTCTATCTGAACTCCTTCATGCTTTATATATTTCTATCTCACCTACCTTCGAAAGTATGGAGGTATCTGTCTTTCTTGTCCTCCCAGGCTTGTAGAACATTAATGAAGCATGCTTAGCTTTTAGCCTTGAGCATGAGGTTTACAGAACATTAATGAAGCTGTCTATCAAGCCATGAAGCTAGCTACATAGCCTGAAGACATTGGGACTCTAAAGAACTGAAGGACTAATGGTTATAACAGAAGTCTCAAGGTGTCAACATCCAAGGATCAACGGCTATCCATCAAAAGACTAGTTTCTAAGGGGAAAATCAAGTCTCTGAAGCTCATATATAGAAGCTAAAGTTTGAATCAGAAGGAAGGAATCAGCTACACTAAACTCCAATCTGAAATTGTAAGCAGCAAGATTTACCACAAGCTTAGCTACTAAAAAGAGAAAGAGAGCTACTACTCCTTGACTTCCAAGCTCTCTTGGTTTTAGAAGTCTTGTCTTGTTGGGTGGCATTCTGTAACTGTAGATCTTTCTCAGTCCACCCACTTAGATTCAGAAAGAGTTAGAGCTCCAATTCTTATTTGTATCTCTTTCTGATTCTCTATGTTTGCTCATTCTTCTGAGTAGACACACAAGTGTTTTCATTTGTGTGTTAGATAACCCACAGGAGGTTTGTTTCCCATAGTGCCCCTCTTGTGAAGGGAAGACCTACTGGTGTAGGTGGTTTTTGTACCCCTTTGGAAAGAGAAGACTAGCTTGGGTGCAAGTGGGTTTGTATTACCTCTCAGGTTGAGAGAAGGCCAAGTGTTCTTGGCAGTTTAGTGAAATCCCAAGAGGTTACTTGGGAACTGGACGTAGGACTTCCATGTGGGAAGGGCCGAACCAAGATAAAATCTCTTGTGCAATTGTGTGATTGTTTTCGCCAAGTTTTCACTTGTTTCACACACACCACACTAAATACTAACAACTCTATTTAGTGTTATCTATTTTCAGATAAATTTTAAAAGTGCAAGAAGTCCTATTCACCCCCCCTCTAGGACATCTATAGTGCCATCTCGATCCAACAAAAACCAACTAATCAAGTCAAGATTGTGGCAATCTTGGGATCATTATCCGGAAAGGGACCCAACCTAATATCACTTCCTATGAGCTCAAAGATTTGGAAGGGATCTCACATGGTCTAGAGAGATATACAAGTTGTACAAATTATTATAATAGGAAATAAATATTTCATTAGAAAGGTACAATGTCCCAATTTACAATATAAGTACAGAATTAAAATATATCACCTTAAGGAGCATACCCCGAGGTAGTGCAAAAGAAAAAAAACTAGCTGCTAGTATAAGAACTCATCCACCACGCAAAATAGTTGGGTCAGGATCATGCCGCCTCCATGTGTTGGATCGAGATGGAGCTGAGATGTCCTCAAGGGGTGGTGGGTGGGGGTGAATAGGACTATCTTTGATGCTTTATTCTAAGACAAATAGATTTGAAAAAATACTCAAAGCATTGTTAGCAGTTAGTGCAATGTGTGAATTAAATGTAAGAGTAAGCGGAAGGAATCCACGCCTAGTTCCCAAGCAACTCTTGATCCACTAATCACCATGCAACCTTAGTCTTGCCTTCAAAGAGGGGCATACACCACTAGCGCATAGGCAAGTCTTCCCTTTGCAGAGGGGCATACGACCTCCTACTTCCAATAAGCCCTCCCTTATACAAAAGAGGCACATATAGGGAACAAACCCCTTTTGGTAACAAGCACTGAAGATTACACACAAGGTGTTGCTCTGAGCATAAGCAAGCACAAATAGTAAGAGAGCTACAAGAATAAGGATTGGATGTGCTCTTCTCTTTTTGGCTCTTGATAGATTGGATGGAAGATCTAAGAAGCTTATCCACACTGCTGAAGACTACTTCAAAGGCTTGCAAGTTTGAGCAGATGCACTATTCACTATGGTTCATATGTTATCGTGTGTATCTCTATCTATATGTCTTCAAATGCTTCGACTACTTTATATAGCCTTTAGAGTCTTTGACTATCCATTTGAATTTGACCGTTGGAAATATGAACATTTAGACAAGGAAGAAAGCTCTTAAGTGTAATGTCTCCAAGTCTTCTTTCTAATGATCATCTTGGTTACTGTTCTGGGATAGCTTGCATGCTTCAGCTAGTTGCATTGGAAACTTGCATGCATTGTAAACATGCAAAATACTGTTTATCTTTTGAGGTTAGAAAGGTAATACATAATATGCTAGACAAAAGGAATGAAAGGTAAGGAAATACTGAATACTTTCTATCCTAGAAAAAGTGCATATCCTTATAGGTATAAGATCTGTTACGCATCTAAAAAGTATATTTTTCTTTATGTTTGGTGCGCAATAGCTAGCTACAAAAAAGACTTACTTGAAAAGCTTAGTTAGTTAGCAAGATATTAACAACAGATATTCTAAACTGACAAGTCAAGTTATGTTCTCTTAAAAATAATAATACTTTTAAGTTTTTGAAATAGAGAGGGAAATGAAAATTTAAACTTCAGCTCTTAATCTCTTAAAGAGAAGTCAGAGTAAACTTTGATGCTTAAATACTTCAAAGAATTCATAGTGATAAAGTACTTTGATTGGATAGGAGTCGAAGTGGAAATATACCAGTATCGGTAATCAGAATACTTTCAAGCAATCTAAATGTAAAGTGAAAGCTTGTTCATTAATCGAAAGATAACTTAACCTTTTGTTCATTAATCGAAAGAATATAATACCAATCAATATGAAAAGTGAACATTTGGTCAATAATCGGAACACAACCTAACATTTGTTCACTAATCGGAAGCCACTCTTTAGTAATCGATAAGAGAAGTGAGCATCTAGTCAGTAATCGAAATATAACTTGACTTGTTCACCAATCGCAACACAAAAGAGTAATCGATGCGTTATAACACCAATCGAAATGAAACACTTCACCAATTAGTAAGAAACTCTTCAGTAATCGACTATATGTAACTTCAACTAACACTTCGACTAGTCAAGAGTCGAAGTGAGACTTTGACAACTCAGTGAGAGTTGATCTCATATTCTCAAGGGCACAAGTCGACACTCGGTCCTCACAAGTCGACATGTCTTCAGAAGGAAGACATAATGTGTAACGTCGCTTATTTTTGGATCCTTTTGGATCGTGTGTATTGTGGTTGTGATGGCTGTTGTAAGGCCAGTGTCGTGTAGGCGCGTGGTGTGTGTAGGTGTGGTGCAGGTTAGGTTCTGAAATGAAATAGGACCTGCTGCAGTTGAGTAGGAGTTGGCGGCCAGGGGTGGTCGTTGACTTGTTGACGTCCAGGTAAGTGGTCGTTGACTGCATGATCTTGGCGGCATTAGATGTGGACGTTTAGGGTAGCGGTTGTCCTTGGCGGCAAAGGGGTTGACGCCAACCTGAGAATTCTGTAGGTTATAGGGTCACCCGAGAGCAGGTTCTTCCCCTGGTTCTCTCTCCCTCTTGCCCCAGCTTCACGTTCCAGTGTTTCTAGAGCTTCCAACAGGTACTGAAGGATGCTTGGAGGACCGTGGAACGTGTGGCGGTGACGAATCGCGCGAGGAATCGCCGTGGCGTGGTGCAATTCCCGTGGGAGTTCACGGAGGGTTCGGTGTGAACCAGGAGATTGCGGGAGGTTTGAGCGGGATAATGGGTGGTTTGGTGATTTTATGTAGTAAAGCATGTTGTTTTAGTTTAATTATAATGCATGGGAGTTAGAGGAACTGTTTCCTCCTATCTTCTTGATGATTTCGGGATCAGGAATGCATGTGGGATCGATTAGGGTTTCTACAGGGAAAGAGCTGAAGAACTTGGCGTCAACATCGCTTGTCGCCAAGCTCATCAGCTGAGATATAGACAGCTAGATCGCTTGTCGTCTACTTCCTATAAGCGGCAGTCGATGTTGCCGCCAACTTGTGCATGTATCCATGCAGTGTGGTTTACATAGCTTTTCTGGTTATGAATATTGCGTGTTTGTGTGTGCATGGCGATGACTGGTGTGAGCCAGTGCACTTGTTATGCTCTCGGAGCATACTGCTAATGTAATGGGCATGTTTTACGTGAATGATGTGTGATGTACGTAATTTCTTTACGTAATATGTGTGGTGCGTTGGCACCCGTGGCACTCTTGGAGTGCGTTGTCCATGTGTTGGACATGTGGTTCACGTGGTAGACGTGTGGTACACCAACCAGGTGTAGTATACACATGTTGTTTACGTGGTTTGAGTATGTATATACTACACATTTGTTGTAAGGTAATTCTTATGATTTGTTGTAGTAACTAGGCAGTAAGGTTCCTGTGTGAGCCTAGCTATGACTTTGCGGTGTTTGGGCAGTGAAGGTCCATACCGACCTAGCCCTGGTTCGTTGTTGTCTTTCGAATAATATTATATTGATTTATGAAGTAAGTGGTGTGCGTTGCCACGGAGGTCATGAGATGACCAATGATAGGCAAGTTTGTGGTTCAGTATGTGTTGGCGTGGGATAGCTTTGGGGTCATATGATGACCGATGTTAAGCTAATCCTAACACTTGTATATTGTGAATTATAAGTAAAGGTTATATGTGTTAGTTCGTGGTTTGTGCTAGCCGAGTGTGGTGGTCCGGCGCCTATTTCGGAATGCCTCTCTAGTCGGGTACCCCAAGTTCTTTGTGAGCCAGCACGTGTGTTTGTTGTGCTCGGGGTTTTGTCCCGGTACTTGTGTTGTACCGTCGAGGTCTGTGTCGTCTTCCTGGACACCCTCACTCCTGAGTTTGAGTTGTACGTCCGGCTGAGGGAAAGACGGCAGTGGGACAGCGACTTCCCAGAGTTTGTTCTTGTGTCGCTTGTAGCGCGCTCGTAGTTGGGGGTACGGACACCAGTAGACGTCATTGGTCCCCAGCTAGTCCTGTTTTCCAGTGCCTCACTTTAGAGTGCTCCGGCCAAAGACTCTAGAGGTGCCAGGCATGGGCCTGTAGCTGTGTGTCTGCAGGTGTGGTGTTGGTTGGTTTCCATAGTTGTTTGACTTCTTCCTTGTGGAGCGGCAGTTGGACCTTTCGTCCGTGACTGCGAGGCTGAGAGGTAGTTCTTGTGTTGTGTTGTCCGGGTTGGATATTGGCCTGATCATCAGTAGTCCGTTCCTGTGTGGTGGCATCGTTCCCTTCCGACTCGTGCTTTGCTACTTGTCGTGGTTCTGGTTTGTGACTCGTGGTCGAGGTTTAACCAGTTCAGGTGTGCCGTGGTGTTGGCACAATTGTGTTGAGTTTATAGTTATGTGATTTGCCGGTTGAGGTTTTACTTGTATATTGTGCTTAAATAAAGGTATAATATAATTGTAGTTCAGTGTGGTGTCTACCACCTGCTTATACCCTTGTACGAGTGTTTGTGTTGTGGTACCTCATAGTAGCAGGTACCTATTCCTTCGTGGGTTACTTTGTAGTTTTGTGGTGGTACATTGTGTACCAACTTTCCGGGTACTGTGTGTTGTGGAGGTCTGGTGGTTTGACCTACCACTTATTGTATCCTAACTGTTTTAAGTAGATCTTTGTTTATATTTTATTGTGGATTAGTTTGTGATTATTAATTATGTTACCTTTGTGGGTATTTTGCCGATGAGGCTTGTGGCTTAGGCATATTGTGGTTTAGTAGAGCTATGCTCCGTGGAGGCCGTCTGAGACCTTCCACTTGTTGAGTTTTACTCTTCTTAGGTATGATTCTAATTATAGTTTTAGTGTGTTATGGATTGGCTTTGTGGTAGCCAGTTCTGTTACCTTGTGTGTAGTTTCCGATGTAGTGTGATTTGGAGTATAAAGGACCAGCTCTTTGTTAGCAGTCCTGTTACTTAAGTGTTCGAGATTTGCTTGTGAAGCTTGCAGCTTAGGCAGTGACCTGCCTGTGTGGCTTATAATTTAGGCAACTAGTTGTTGTAGCAGTGTGCCAGTGAGACTGTGGTTTAGGCACTTTAGTAGTTGGGCTGACTAATATATTATGTTAGTCCTGTAGTCCTACTTTCCTTCTGAGGACTTTGTGTTATTATCATGAGTATGTTTAATTGTTATTTATTGTCATGATGTGAGCATGAAATGGTTTGGCTATTGATGTTGCCAGTGAGACCCGTTGGGGTTGAGATGTTGTGGTTATGGTGTTGTTTTGGGTAGCCCCTACTGAGCCAGTGACTTGTTGAGGCTCACTCCCCTACAGTTCTTTTCAGAGCTTGCCGTGTGTTTGGCTTGCAGTGGCGTTGTGTCAGACTTGTACCACCAACAGTTGTTTAGTAGTTAGTGTTGTGTGAGCTTGAGCTCCCTCGGGGTATGCCCCAGGTAGTTGTACTCTTTTAATTGGACATGTATTAATGTAATGGGATAGTTGTACAAATTTGTGAATAGATATGAGCACATGTACTTTCTTGTGTCTTATATTCTTGTGGTTTGTCTTTTATACTCTTACTGGACACGTGTGTGAGATATCCCTTGCGAGACTTTGGTCCGTTCGTGGGAGGCGGATCTGGATATGGAGCCTTATTAGGCATAAATACCTCGGTCCGTCACAGTTGGTATCAGAGCAATGTCCAGTTAGAATATGAAAAGATATTGAAAGTACAATGTCCCAATACATGGATTAATGTTCACTGCTGGTAGTAAGTCTGAGGTTTTGTGTGATATAAAGTAGTTTTACGTGAGCTTTAAACTGTGTTTCTGTTTGTTAGATTGGCAGTTGTGAGCAGTTGTTGTGCCACAATGTGGATAGTAGCATAAGTTGTGTGGTAGCATCCTGGCACTAGTGTAGTTAAAGCAGTTAAAGTATAGAGTATTCTGTGATAGATTAGTTTGGTGTTAAAGATTTGCAGTTAAAGGAATTAAAGAGATTAACAAGTTTGGATATGGAATTCAGTAAATAAGTTATAATGAGATAGAAAGTTGGCAGAGACTGGTGTATGGTAACAAGGTGATAAGGATCAGGTCAGTGTATGTGTGATAAGTTGCAGTAGAGAACCTCAGCAAATGTAATGTGGCATCAGAGATCTGAGTCAGATGATATTAAGAAACAGTGTAGATAAGAATGTGATTAGTGTTATGAAGAGTTTGATATGATTAAGAAAGGCAGATCAGCTTTACAAGAAGTATCAGTACATAAAAGAGCAGTGATTTATGGCAGATAGATTAAATATGCCCGAGATCAGAAATCTGAGAAAAGTGTTGTTATGAATAATGATGATAGCAGGAAGTGTGATATGAAGATTTGTATAAATAAGTATAGAAATGATCAGTTGAATAAAGAAAGAGAGAAAAGAAAGATAATGTGCAATAAGAATTTGTGAAAATTGCACAAGAAGAATATTTAGTTGATGATTGACAGTTTAAATAAAGAAAAGATATGGATTAGAGAAGGAAGAATTTAACAAATGATAAAGTGAATAAGATCAGATGAGTCAGGAAATGTCAGTTAAAGTTTGCATATTGATGCAAAGAAATGTTAATTGAGTAGAAAGGAATTGTTTAAAGATATTTCAGGGTTTAAATGCTGGAGCAGATTGATTAAGAATATTTGAAAAGTTTATGCCCCAGAATTATGGGAATTAGCCAGAGAATGTCAGTAAAGCAGGAAAGATATATGAAAAGCGCAATATGTCAATAGTGATTTGGCAGATCAGAAATTGCAGTAATTTCTTCAGCAGGAATTAATTGAATGGGATGATTTGAGAAGCAGTTGAAGCCAGAAGGAAGCAATTGAAAGTAATACTGTGAACAGAAATTGTGGAATATTTTGCAAAAGTGTTCAGTGTGATCAGAGTAGCGCAGCGGAAGCGGTAGCAAAGAAAGATTTAATATTCAGAGATGTTCAGTTTACTTGAATAAGGAGAAAATGTAAAGTTTTGCGCAGCCAATAAAGGAACAGAGTTATTATGGTCTTTGATCAGAGATTGACTTAAAGCGGTATGAGAGAATAATATGAAAGGGCAGGAAATTCAAAGATGGTGATTAGTTTTCTTTGAAGAGGTGTCAGTTGCGAATGTAAATGCAGATGAGGCAGGATAATAGTTGGCAGTGATAAATAGAAAAAGGAAATGGCACTGGAAAGTTTAATAATTTGGAAAGATTATGGCATGAAAGAATATTACAGTGTAAGATATTTGAGAAAGATAAAGCGGTCTCGAAAGAAATATTGCAAACACAGTTGGAAAATTGTGGAAGCAGGTTCAGTCCAAGGAGATAAAGCACCATTGGTAAGGTAGGATCGCCTACGGTTGAAAGGTAAAGAAAGGCAATGGAATTGACAGAACAGAGTAATTGTGAGATGAATTGAAAAAAAAACTGAAGCAGAGGAAGAGTATCCTACTTGTTCTATGTTCGGCTTTATTTGTTTTTAGGTGATAATCCGGATTGTTGTGATTTGTTTTATATGTCGAGGATGACATTTGTTTTTAGGTGATAATAATGTAACGTCGCTTATTTTCGGATCCTTTTGGATCGTGTGTATTGTGGTTGTTATGGCTGTTGTAAGGCCAGTGTGGTGTAGGCGCGTGGTGTGTGTAGGTGTGGTGCAGGTTAGGCCCCGAAATGAAATAGGACCTGCTGCAGTTGAGTAGGAGTTGGCGGCCAGGGGTGGTCGTTGACTTGTTGACGTCCAGGTAAGTGGCCGTTGACTGCATGATCTTGGCGGCATTAGATGTGGACGTTTAGGGTGGCGGTTGTCCTTGGCGGCAAAGGGGTTGACGCCAACCTGAGAATTCTGCAGGTTATAGGGTCACCCGAGAGCAGGTTCTTCCCCTGATTCTCTCTCCCTCTTGCCCCCAGCTTCACGTTCCAGTGTTTCTAGAGCTTCCAACAGATACTGAAGGATGCTTGGAGGACCGTGGAACGTATGGCGGTGACGAATCGCGCGAGGAATCGTCGTGGCGTGGTGCAATTCCCGTGGGAGTTCACGGAGGGTTCGGTGTGAACCAGGAGATTGCGGGAGGTTTGAGCGTGTTCTGAGGTAGGGGACGAACCCTGTTAGCTTGTTAGAAACATTAAAACACGACTTAACCACTTGAATCAGTGTTTTTAATGTATTTTCGGATTAAATTGCACCGTGTGGGGATAATGGGTGGTTTGGTGATTTTATGTAGTAAAGCATGCTATTTTAGTTTAATTATAATGCATGGGAGTTAGAGGAACTGTTTCCTCCTATCTTCTTGATGATTTCGGGATCAGGAATGCATGTGGGATCGATTAGGGTTTCTGCAGGGAAAGAGCTGAAGAACTTGGCGTCAACATCGCTTGCCGCCAAGCTCATCAGCCGAGATATAGACGGCTAGATCGCTTGCCGTCTACTTCCTATAAGCGGCAGTCGATGTTGCCGCCAACTTGTGCATGTATCCATGCAGTGTGGTTTACGTAGCTTTTCTGGTTATGAATATTGCGTGTTTGTGTGTGCATGGCGATGACCGGTGTGAGCCAGTGCACTTGTTATGCTCTTGGAGCATACTGCTCATGTAATGGGCATGTTTTACGTGAATGATGTGTGATGTACGTAATTTCTTTACGTAATATGTGTGTGCGTTGGCACCGTGGCACTCTTGGAGTGCGTTGTCCATGTGTTGGACATGTGGTTCACGTGGTAGACGTGTGGTACACCAACCAGGGTGTAGTATACACGTGTTGTTTACGTGGTTTGAGTATGTATATACTACACATTTTGTTGTAAGGTAATTCTTATGATTTGTTGTAGTAACTAGGCAGTAAGGTTCCTGTGTGAGCCTAGCTATGACTTTGCGGTGTTTGGGCAGTGAAGGTCCATACCGACCTAGCCCTGGTTCGTTGTTGTCTTTCGAATAATATTATATTGATTTATGAAGTAAGTGGTGTGCGTTGCCACGGAGGTCATGAGATGACCAATGATAGGCAAGTTTGTGGTTCAGGTATGTGTTGGCGTGGGATAGCTTTGGGGTCATATGATGATCGATGTTAAGCTAATCCTAACACTTGTATATTGTGAATTATAAGTAAAGGTTATATGTGTTAGTTTCGTGGTTTGTGGTAGCCGAGTGTGGTGGTCCGGCGCCTATTCTGGAATGCCTCTCTAGTCGAGTACCCCAGGTTCTTTGTGAGCCAGGCACGTGTGTTTGTTGTGCTCGAGGTTTTGTCCCAGTACTTGTGTTGTACCGTCGAGGTCTGTGTCGTCTTCCTGGACACCCTCACCCCTGAGTTTGAGTTGTACGTTCGGCTGAGGGAAAGACGGCAGTAGGGCAGCGACTTCCCAGAGTTTGTTCTTGTGTCGCTTGTAGCGCGCTCGTAGTTGGGGGTACGGACACCAGTAGACGTCACTGGTCCCCAGCTAGTCCTATTTTCCAGTGCCTCTCTTTAGAGTGCCCTGTCCAGATACTCTAGAGGTGCCAGGCATGGGCCTGTAGCTGTGTGTCTGCAGGTGTGGTGTTGGTTGGTCTCCATAGTTGTTTGACTTCTTCCTTGTGGAGCGGCAGTTGGACCTTTCGTCCGTGACTGCGAGGCTGAGAGGTAGTTCTTGTGTTGTGTTGTCCGGGTTGGATATTGGCCTGATCAGCCAGTAGTCCATTCCCGTGTGGTGGCGTCGTTCCCTTCCGACTCGTGCTTTGCTACTTGTCGTGGTACGTGTGTTTCTGACTCGTGGTCGAGGTTTAACCAGTTCGAGGTGTGCCCTGGTGTTGGCACAATTGTGGTTGAGTTATAGTTTATGTGATTTGCCGGTTGAGGTTTTACTTGTAATATTGTGCTTAAATAAAGGTATAATATAATTGTAGTTCAGTGTGGTGTCTACCACCTGCTTATACCCTTGTACGGGTGTTTGTGTTGTGGTACCTCATAGTAGCAGGTACCTATTTCCTTCGTGGGTTACTTTGTAGTTTTGTGGTGGTACATTGTGTACCAACCTTTCCGGGTACTTGTGTGTTGTGGAGGTCTGGTGGTTTGACCTACCACTTATTGTATCCTAACTGTTTTAAGTAGATCTTTGTTTATATTTTATTGTGGATTAGTTTGTGATTATTAATTATGTTACCTTTGTGGGTATTTTGCCGATGAGGCTTGTGGCTTAGGCATATTGTGGTTTAGTAGAGCTATGCTCCGTGGAGGCCGTCTGAGACCTTCCACTTGTTGAGTTTTACTCTTCTTAGGTATGATTAATTATAGTTTTAGTGTGTTATGGATTGGCTTTGTGGTAGCCAGTTCTGTTACCTTGTGTGTAGTTTCCGATGTAGTGTGATTTGGAGTATAAAGGACCAGCTCTTTGTTAGCAGTCCTGTTACTTAAGTGTTCGAGATTTGCTTGTGAAGCTTGCAGCTTAGGCAGTGACCTGCCTGTGTGGCTTATAATTTAGGCAACTAGTTGTTGTAGCAGTGTGCCAGTGAGACTGTGGTTTAGGCACTTTAGTAGTTGGGCTGACTAATAATATTATGTTAGTCCTGTAGTCCTACTTTCCTTCTGAGGACTTTGTGTTTATTATCATGAGTATGTTTAATTGTTATTTATTGTCATGATGTGAGCATGAAATGGTTTGGCTATTGATGTTGCCAGTGAGACCCGTTGGGGTTGAGGTGTTTGTGGTTACGGTGTTGTTTTGGGTAGCCCCTACTAAGCCAGTGACTTGTTGAGGCTCACTCCCCTACAGTTCTTTTCAGGGCTTGCCGTGTGTTTGGCTTGCAGCGGCGTTGTGTCAGACTTGTACCACCAGCAGTTGTTTAGTATTTAGTGTTGTGTGAGCTTGAGCTCCCTCGGGGTATGCCCCAGGTAGTTGTACTCTTTTAATTGGACATGTATTAATGTAATGGGACAGTTGTACAAATTTGTGAACAGATATGAGCACATGTACTTTCTTGTGTCTTATATTCTTGTGGTTTGTCTTTTATACTCTTACTGGACACGTGTGTGAGATATCCCTTGCGAGACTTCGGTCCGTTCGCGGGAGGCGGATCTGGATATGGAGCCTTATTGGCATAAATACCCCGGTCCGTCACATAATGTGTCAACACAAGGTTGTCACAAGTTGACACACCTTCAGAAGGAAGACAACACAAGTCAGCATGTGGTCATTATGTGTTGACATGTTGTCATCATGTGTCGATACATATCTTCTCAAGGAATAACAAGAGTTGACATTCTATCAGAATTACAAGTCGACATTTATAATAATAGTAATAGGTTTTAACATAGAAATGAAATATTGACTTCAAGTAATTTCAATCACATATAATCAAATGGATTTATTAATTGAATAAGATTGAAATAGAATTTTGTCATACTCAAAACAATAAGTAAATGTTTTACTTAAATGTGCACAAACAAGTACTCAACACCATGAACTCACATAAAAAAAAGTAGAGGATTAACCTTACGAAAGCATTGACTTAGTAAGGATCCCCCGATCCCATGCTCGGGAAAACCATGACAAGCATGGAATATATATATCGAATAAAGTGTTGTAAAGAACGACAACAAAACTAATAAAATCACAAGTGACATTGCTACACATAGTAGCCAAGAAGGAACCTAAAACCACTATGTCATCCTTAGCTGACATAGAGCTGATAGTAGTAGGCACCATAGTCACCCTACCTAGCCACCAACTATTGACATGGATAAAACCACATACACAGGTGCCACACAGATAAAAGCTACAAAGGAAGGATACTCAGTGCTACACACAGGGACCTGGAAGCAACAATGGCAACATGATAACACCAGCCTCCCAGTCACAATGCCTACTGGCATCACAACTCCTGACTACTACTCCACGTCTTACTACCTCCACCCACACCATGAGAAAAGGTAAGTGGAGACCAACATAAACAACACCTGCAGCTAGGCCAGGAACCATAGAGTGAGGCAAGTGAGAAACATAGGACTAGATGGGGACCTATACATTTGCTAGGATCAAAACATCATGCATCATTGGCTAACACCTTGAATGCCATGGCAAGCAAAATACAACTAGACATCATGCTAGGAACACCTTAGTCTAATGTTGAGGGCTCAATAACACACAAGACCATCACTAAATAGTGCTTGGCAAGCAAATTGGGCCTTAGAACCATGGAGAAACTTGAACGACGAATAGATCGCACTGCTAGGGTGTCAAGAAGCTACTAATCGAAGACGTGTGGTCATCACAATAGATACATTAAAGATGCAGCTTAGAAACTGACCACTATTAAGAAATCAGATGCGTTGCTCATTCCTTGCCACGTTTAAGATGCGGCAGTCAACATGATCGTGTTCCCATTCTCTGAATGTGTCATGTCTCAGTATTGCATTTAAGGTGTGGTGATTGATCTCGACACATTAAGACGCAACCGACTTACATAGAAAGCAAGCCAAAAATGTCCAGTTGGCCAGAAGTCGGCCAACGAATCCACAAAACATGATGAGGCTGAAGAGGAAAACATTCCTCACATCACCAACACCACATAAAAACTTTTAATCATGGTCTAACTCCATAGGAAACACCAAGATCACACCTCACACACCTTTTACACTTGCCACCAATCTTCTTAGGGTATCTCCTCCCTAAAAAGGCAGTAAACAACAAGACCTCTCATCTAAACATGCATTTCTATCAAGATCTTATAGGAGCATCACCCTAACTCCAAATAGGGGTGCAAGTGAGCCGAGCCGAGCTAAGTACTATGCTGCCCAAGTTCTATTCATTAATTTTAAAATCGACCTAGAGCCGAGATCAAGTTTTATCGTGTATTGAAAATGGTTATTCAAGTTTGGTTTATTTAAATACTCTCAAGATAGAGCACTTAATGAGTATCTTAATAAGACCAATTGAATTTGTAAGATCTTGTATACATATATATATATATATATAATCTACAAGTAAAGAATTAATTGTTCATAAGACCTAAATCTATCTTATTTTAAGCTCATATCTCAAGAGCCTTGATAGTTACCTAATTTAAATATTTTAGTATAATATTTTAAAATATTAAAATTTATATAATAAATTTTTTAATGAGCTTGTTCACAGACTTAAGCGAGTCGAGTAGGTCGTTTCTCTCACACTTGGCTCATTTATAAAATGAGCTTAAATTTCTATTTGAGCTTGACTCATTTATCTTGTTAAAGAAGCCGAATTCAAGTAAGATTCGAACTGAAATCGAGTTACTTGTCGATTTTATTGGTTCGTTTATAGCCCTACCTCCAAACCATGAAACACATGTTCGAGCTTCCTCGTGAGTGGCCCACCACCTTCTTGTGTTCACCATCTTACGCGGCACCACCAATCAAATTTAGAGCAATAGGCCATTGCCACCTCATCTGCCTCCTGCCGTCAACCATTGGAGGAGAGGAAGAGGGAGATGGCAAAAGCTCTGGGTCGAAGAGGAGGTGAGAATTGAGGAGAGAGAATCATGGTAGTGTTTATGATCCCACAAACCTCCAATGGAGACACGATCATGATGCTAACTGTGACAATCAAACCATGTCATATCCTTTCCCCTCATGTCTAAAACTCATTAACATATATGAGTGTGTTTTAGGCTGGCACGTGGCATGCTCTGAGACATGTAGCACATGCCTATATCACATCATACATCCTAGATATGATAGGAAAACTACAAAATAGTAATGCTTCGGAAATCCTGACCTCATTTAGAATTCGGTAACTGATGATATTGCATTCAAGAAGACAAGTCAGAAATGCACAAAAACTCAGTGAGACATTCACAACAAAGGTTCGGGTAGCAACCTCAAACCTTCCAAAAGCCAGACCAACTCGATCTGAGACCCGCCAACTAGGACCTGAAAAGCCAATAATGTTGCAAGGAGTGTTTTGCCACCGAGCTAAGGCTCTATAAGCTTAGGAGTTGGTCAGATGAGAAATCCTCTTGATCGGACTGTCAAATTTTCCAATGGCCTGAAGTATATATAGGGTAGGCTGAGCTAGTATCCTACCATTGCGTGTTCCAATATAGCTAGATTGGGAGCCGTCCTCTATTGCCTTGGATGTACTTCTAGTGTCAATATGAAGAGAAAGGGCCCTCCTCGTGGGGCTCATAGTTCACGTGCCCGTTGGCACTTCATGTGCCTGGCACTACAGGAAAATTAGGCTTTGCTTATGTCTAAACACCATAGGTAGAGAACCAAAAATCCTAAGCATAGCCTTTGCTTACAGTGTTACCCTACGATACGGTTTCGTCAGCTAAGGTCTGACGGAAAAGGCCTAGGGCTACGGTGTTTTAAACTCTGTAAGTATAGAACTATAGTGACAGTGTTCGTAGCCGTAAGTAACACCATAAGGATATCCTCTTTTCGCTACGGTGATGTTAACCGTAGTCATATTTTTTGTAAGGATAGACTCAGTTATAGCTGTGAACATCCCTACGGCATTGTAAACCATAAGCATGTGTCCCTACGGCCACGTACACCGTAAGCAAGTATGTTTCCCTACGGCCACGTACACCATAAGCAAGTATGTTTCCCTACGGCCACATACACCATAAGCAGTTTTGTTTCAGCAAAAAAAATAGTAATATATTCAAATGGATCCACATTCACCTACATTTAGAGATCCACATTCACAAGTAATTGGATCAACACATACATATCCACATTTAGATCCACACATTCACATTTGGATCAACACATATACATCCACATTTTGTTCCACACATACACATCCACATTTATATCCGTAGTCCACATTTAGATCAACACATACACATCCACATTTAGATCCACACACACATTCACAATGCACAACACATTGATAATATAAAAAACATTAAAGTTTAACAAACAATAATGTTAATGAAAGATTACATCAAATTGTTGGGTTGAATGCAAATTCATATCATTTCCCTCCTATTTTGATGATGACAAGAGGTGTTCTTAAAGCAATTTAATTGAAACATGTCAAAAACATCATACCTGAGGTTCATATTCAAAAAGCATTTTTCAAATCACATTTATCATTTATAGTCATGATAAATCATTTAACTAATGATATATGTGTTTATTTTTTAGGTACAAACATTTTTATGCAGAAGATGTGTCGACACACTCATCAATGGTGTCGACACAACAACACAGATTTAAAGACAAAATGAATATAATGTTGAGACTGTGTCGACACATGTCAAGAGTGTGTCGACACGATGGCAGTTTTTCAGAAATCAAGCCTACCCAGGTCGACACACTCATAGAGCAGGTCGACACTAGACCCAGTTCCCAAACAGCCAGTTTGAAAATTGGGATAGCAGGTCGACACACTCATAGAGCAGGTCGACACTAGACCCAGTTCCCAGAACACCAGTTTGAGAAATTAGGACAGCAGGTCGACACACTCAAGAGCAGGTCGACACGGGATCTCTTTCCAGAACAGCCTTTCTCATATCTGGGACAGTGTGTCGACACTACCACCAGGGCAGGTCGACACACTACGGAAACTTTTCATCCTAAAGTTTATGGCTGCCACGTGTCCTCCTAGGGCGATCAGAATCTATCTAGAAAGCGTGCCTTGTACCCCAAAAGGGTATCTTTGGAATCCTAAGGTATAAAAGGTTCTTTTTGGCCTGCCTTCACAAGAGACAACGGACCAAACTCTCTTAGAGCCTCCAAGAAGCTCCTGGCGGCCAGAAGAGCTCGTGTCTCCTTCCTCTGCTCTCCAATTGCTTCTAGAAGACCAATTCCCACCAATTCAAGGTGTGGGAATTGGAATTTGAGTCCTGAAGATTCCTCTGAAGCATTCCAAGGAGGCAGATCCTGTAGAAGACTTCATTGGTGAAGAATTCGAGGAAGATCCAACTTCTCAGATTGCAGAGCATCGACTTGACTTACTTCAAGCTTCACATGCGTCTTCCCAATTCAAGCCTCTACAAGGGAGTACACTGAAGAACGAAGACTTTCAATTCAACTTAATTTCTCTTCTGTTCTTCTTCTGAGATATCTTTTGGGATTATGCAAGTACTTCTGCATAACTCTCTTTAGAGTTCTCAAACTTCGACTAGATCTATTGCTAGAGGATCTTAGTCTTAAGTTGGTGTCTAGCAGTTTCAGTGTGAGCATTGTGCTCAGGGTGTTGTGAGCCGTCGAGCTCAGTCTGAGTTGTAAGCTCAGGGTTGGTTTGAGCAGTCTTGCTCTGTGTTTCTAGAGTAGTCTTTCTCTAGAGGTTGTGTGAGTTGTATGCTCTGAAGTATTGGAGTTGTCATACTCCTTTGGGTGTGTAGCCCAGTTGTGTTAGTGAAGCCTCACGGTTGTGAGGGGTGGATGTAGGAATCACATGGGTGATTTCCGAACCACCTAAAAATCCTTGTGCATTTGTCTTCTGTGGTTTGATTGATTCATTCGCTAGATGCTTGCATAGGATCCGTATTTAATTCACTCAATCAACTTGCTTCACATCTAAATTTTTCAACTCACTCAAATCTAATCAGATCTGTAGTTTTTCACTGATAACATTGTCTGATTCTAAATAGTTTTCAAATTGCTTAAGCTTCCGCAAAAGTGGCTAAGATCTATTCATCCCCCCCCCTTCTAGATCTTTTCCACACATTTACTTCGATCCTTCAATTGGTATCAAAGCGGGTTTACATCGATCTGATTTGAACTGAGCAGTTTTTGTTTCTGAGTATTGAGTGTTTGATTGTTTGCTTGTTTGTTTGTTTGCTTGTTTAACTCCTTTTCTGTGCATTTACTTAAGTGTCATGGACTCAAAGGGTTTCATACGAAGGCCATTCCATAATAGGCCACCATTCTTTAATGGTTTGGACTATTCTTATTGGAAGAATAGAATGCAAGTGTTTCTAAGGGCCCAAAACTATGAGATCTGGAAAGTTGTAGAGGTGGGTCCCTATGAGAACCAGGGAGAAGAAGACACCTGGACAAGGAACAAATAAGGAAGGCTACACTGAATTATAGTGCCATGAACATGATTCAGTGTGCTGTCCATCCCAAGGAGTATTCGAGAATCTCTATGTGCAAATCTGCCAAAGAGATGTGGGATAAACTCGAACTACTCTATGAGGGAACATCTCAGGTCAAGGAGACCAAGGCAAACATTTTAGTTTCAGAATATGAACTCTTATGATGAAATCTAATGAATCTATTTCTGAAATGTTTGCCAGATTCATGGTGATAGTCAATGACTCAAGGCTTTGGGTAAGGAGTATACTGATGCAGACTTGGTAAGAAAGATTTTGCGTTCACTTTCTTCACTTTGGCATACCAAGGCCACTGTTATTGAAGATTCAAAGATTTGTCCAAGATTTCCTTGGATGAATTGATTGGATCTTTAATGACATATGAAATAAACTTAAAAAGAAATGAAGAGCACATCATTAAGACCAAGCCTATGGCACTCAAAGCCTCTTCAAGCAACAAAGATAAAAATCAGGATAAAACAAGTTCTGAAGAATCTGAGTCGAATGAGGATGAGATTGCCCTCATGACCAGACAATTCAGGAAATTCTTGAAATAGGAAAGGGAAAATGACTGGGAAAAAGAAATTTCCCTCAGGTAAGAAGAACACTTCCTCTTCCAATTTCAATAAGAATCATAACCTGATGAAAATGTTATCTGTTACAGGTGCAACAAGCCAGGGCACATGAAGGAGAGTGTCCTGAGAATAAGAAGGAAAAGCACAAGAGATTCCAAAAATAAGAAGCCAAAGGCCATGGTAGCCACTTGGTCTGATGAAGATACAAGTGAGGAAGAAGAAGAAAAGAAGTCCTCAAGCTCAGAGTGAGGAAGTTTGCTTCATGGCCAACAGCACAGATGGAAAGGTAAATACTTCCTTTGAAGATTATAGTGTTGAAGATTGGCAGGATGTGTATGCAGAATTAGTTGAAAGATATTCTGAAATGAGAAAAGAAAATAAACACATCAAAAAGAAAATTGAAAATCTCTACCATAATCAATCTTCAAACAATAGAATCTGTGAACTGGAATCTGAAGTAACAGATTTGCTTGAAGAAAAGAAATCTTCTGAACCTTGTTGAGAATTAAAACTTGCCTCTCAAAAGGCCTCCCAAGAATTCAGAAACTTAAATGAAAAGCTGGAAATTGAAAAACAAGAAAAACAACAGAAAATTGAAGAAATTGAAGCTCTTAAAAACCACTAAAGGAAAGGGAGGAGGTTATCCAAACCTTCACAAAAGGCCAAGATAACCTAGAGGCATTGCTAGGATCCAACATGACAACCACATCTCATGGATTAGGATTCAACAAGAAAAACCCCAAAAGACAAATCTGGTGAGAAAAAGGGAAAAGCACCACTAATAATTTTGTCAAGGGTCCTAATCTGGAAACACTGAAATTCAACAAACAGCAAACAAAACCTAAAAAAAACTCAAAACAAATCAAAAACCCAAAACAAAAGAAGACTATCAGGTCGACACAGTCCCCTGACAGGTCGACACCAGTCCACAAGAAGAAGACTTCTGTGGCAGTTGTGTCGACACCTGTACAGGAGAGGTCGACCTGCTCAACCCAAAAACCATAAACAACTCAACCAAAATTCAAACAAAAATCTGAAAAACAAGAAAAGGGAAAAGAAATAATCCATGAAAAACCTTGGACCTCCAAGAAAACACTTCAAGAAGATTGGACTAATCCTTGGAACCAATGGTATGAAATCCCTGTTGGTATTATCCTCAAAATTCTTATCCAAATTTCTGGATGTACCAACACAATCCATGGATTCCACCTCCTCCTCTGAACTCAATTTTTCAAATGAAAAACTCCCTCCAACCAAAAACAAAGTAACAAATAAAAATCTAAAACAAAACTCAAATTTGGGTGAGAAAGGATTTGATATCTGTGCTAAATCATACTGATGGTCCCAACTCTGTTTGGGTACCAAAATCTCTCTCCATTGATCTTTGTGCAGGAAGGTCGTGCACCCAACACCAATGTTTGGTTTCTTGATAGTGGGTGTTCACGACACATGACTGGAGATAGAGCCAAATTTCCTGTCTAATTGAAAAGGAGGGAGGGTCAGTCACCTTTGGAGGTAAAAATAAAGGAAAGATCATTGGATCTGGTAAGGTTGGTCAAACTTCTTCAAACTCAGTAGATAATGTTTTGTTAGTTGATGGACTTGATTATAATTTGCTCAGTATTAGCCAACTATTTGACAAAGGTCACAAAGTTGTGTTTGAATCTGATTTTTGCAAATAATTGATTCATCAACTGACAAAATCAATTCTGTGGAAAAAGAGAAAACAATGTCTACATGATCAACCTTAATAAAAACTTTTCTGAAAATCTTTGTTTTGTTGCAAATAAAGATGAATTGCATGGACTTGGCACAAAAGACTTGGCCATGCAAGTTTCAGAACAATGGATAAGTTATTAAGATTGAATTGGTTAAAGGTCTTCCTGAATCACTCTCTAAAGTTGAAAATCAACTTTGTGGGATCTGTGCTAAAGGAAAACAAACAAGAAAATCTTTAAAACCTTCAATGAGGTACTTACTTCTAGGCCACTAGAACTTCTTCACATGGACCTTTTTGGGCCAACAAGAGTTCTAAGCTTAAGTGGCAAGAGATATGGATTTGTAATCATTGATGATTTACTAGATTTACTTGGTTATTTTTCTATCCCACAAAAGTGATACTTGCTTGAATTCAGGAATTTCTGTACCACTATCTTAACAACTTATCCATATAAAATCAAAAACATTTTAACTGATCATGGGGGTGAATTTGATAACACATCCTTTTCTGATCTATGTGCTGAATTTCAAATCTTTCACAAGTTCTCTTCACCTAGAACTCCAGAACAAAATGGAGTTGTAGAAAGAAAGAATAGAACTCTTGTGGAAATGGCTAGATCCATGCTCTTAGGAAGTTATTTGCCCAAATCCTTCTGGGCTGAAGCTGTTAACACAGCCAATCACATCCTAAACAGAGCTTTGGTCAGACCAAAGATCAGAAAAACCCCTATGAATTGTTGAAAAATAAAAGCCAACTGTTCTTACTTCAAAACTTTTGGGTGCAAGTGCTTTGTACACAATAACAACAAAGAAAACCTTGACAAGTTTGATGCTAAGAGTCAGGAAGCTATCTTCCTTGGCTATTCAGAAGTGTCAAGGGCTTTCAAAGTGTACATATTGAAAACCAAAACTGTTGAGAATCACCACATGTTATCTTTGATGAAAATTCCTTTTCCACTAATGATTCTAAATCTTGCAGGGAAAACAAGACAATGAAGAGGATGACCTCATTGTGGATTCTTCACCAACCGTTGAGGAGATTAACAACATTGAAGAGAACCTGAACAACATCTCACCATCTTCAAGTGGTTCAGGTAATATTGCTCCAGAAGTGGGCACTTCTCAACAGGTAATTTCTGAACCTCGTTTTCTAAGAGACCACCCATTAGACAGTGTAGTTGGCAACCTAAATGATAGAGTTAGGACCAGATCATCCTTTTTGCAAAACATTGAAGAAGACTCACTAGCTCTAATTTCCCAAATTGAACCCAAGTCAATTGATGAAGCCTTATCCAGTTCTGATTGGATTGATGCTATGCATGATGAGCTTCATCAATTCGAAAGAAATCAAGTATGGGAATTAGTACCTAGACCTAGTGACCAAGCAGTGATTGGTACTAGATGGGTTTCAGAAATAAATTAAATGAATCTGGTCAGGTAATTAGAAACAAAGCTAGGCTAGTTGCAAAGGGGTATAACCAAGAATTGGAATTGACTTTGAAGAATCTTATGCCCCTGTAGCTAGACTAGAAGCTGTGAGAATTTTCCTTGCTTTTGCATCCTCCATGAAATTTAAGGTTTATCAAATGGATGTCAAAAGTGCATTTCTAAATGGATATATAAAGGAAAATGTTTTTGTTGAACAACCTCCTGGATATGAAAATGAAAAATATCCTAACCATGTTTTCAAGCTTAATAAGGCACTCTATGGTCTTAAACAAGCTCCAAGAGCTTGGTATGATCGTTTGAGTTCCTTTTTACTTGAAAAAGGATATTCTAGAGGTAATGTTGATCAAACATTGTTCACAAAAACAGTAAAAATCAAATAATTGTGGTCCAAATTTATGTTGATGACATAATTTTTGGCTCCACCAATAAAGCCTTTGCACTGAATTTTCAAATCAAATGAAGAATGAATTTGAAATGAGCTGATGGGAGATTTAACATTCTTTTTGGGATTGCAGGTTAACCAAACCAATGAAGGAATCTTCATCAGTCAAACCAAATATGTCAAGGAGCTACTGAAAAGGTTTGACTATCAGAATCTTAAACATTCAAGCACACCCATTGCAATAAATGCTAAGCTAGAAGAAGACCCATCTGGTAAGTCAGTAGATCCAAAGACCTACAGAGGTATGATTGGCTCTCTGCTCTACCTTACTACTTCTAGACCTGACATTCAGTTTTGTGTATGCTTATGTGCTAGATTCCAATCTAATCCTAAAGAAAGTCATATGCTTGCTGTGAAAAGAATTTTTAAATATCTTGTTGGAACATGTGACTTAGGAGTTTGGTATCCTGCTGGTTGCAAGTTAGAATTGTTTGCCTACTGTGATGCTGATTATGCTGGGTGTAAGTTAGATAGAAAAGCACAAGTGGCTTGTGTGTATTTCTAGGTGGGTGCCTTATTTCTTGGGCTTCTAAGAAGCAACATTCAGTTGCTCTGTCAACTGCAGAAGCTGAATATGTTGCAGCAGGTAGATGTGGAACTCAGATTCTCTGGGTGAAACATCAACTTCTTGATTACAACCAAGACTTAGGGTGTGTACCCATCCTATGTGATACACTAGTGCCATAAATTTCTAAAAACCCATTCAGCACTCCAGAACAAAACACATTGAAATTAGACATCATTTCTTGAGAGATGAGGTTGCAAAGAATCTTTTGAACTCCATTTTATTGAAACTGAAAAACAAATTGCAGACATATTCATCAACCCCTTCCTGAAAACAGATTTTCATCATTAAGGAGAGAACTTGGTCTTTGTAAATGTCCACCTTCTTGATCTCTCTTAAGGTTTGGGTTGAGTGCTATGCATTGTCTAAGGGGAGTTCTTTGCATTTCATAACTCCTTGCTTCCTCAAGCTACATTGCTCATATCTCTCTCATTTTCAATTCCATTTCCTTTTTACAATAAATTCCTCACTTCTGATTGTGTTGAAACTTCTTGGTATATCAAATAGTGACTTGGAGAAGGACAGGTTATGCTTGTCTGGACACTTTCACTATGCGTGAGAACATATCTCCGCCAAGTACTAAGAAGTCAATGTGCACTAATTGAGGGGAGCTTTTATTGTTCAAAGAGAATTTCTTTTCTGATTTCAAAACTTGCACAGTTTTAACTTCCATTTCTTTTTGATAATGAATTCTTCAACTTTTATTGTATTGAAATCTCTTGGTATATCAAATGGTGACTTGGAGAAGGACAAGTTATGCTTGTCTGGACACTTTCACTATGCGAGAGTATGTGTCTCCGCCAAGTACCAAGAAATGGATATACAATTGTTGAGGGGGAGTCTTTGTTGTCCAAGAAGAAAATTTCTTTCTGATTTCAAAACTGAATATCCTTATTTTGATGACAAATGGTTGAAATCATCATCTCAGGGGGAGCTAGAAAATTCACAAGTCATCTTTTTGCAAATTTCAAAACCCTTCTTGCATTTCATCATTTCCTTGCATGATGTCCTCATTCTAAAGTCTAGAATCACAAAATGAACCTTGAGTGATATATTATATTTTTTCACCTTACAACTATGTCTCTCAATCCACAGAAATTCAGATCTCTTCCTAAACTAAATGAAAATTTGTGTCTTGAACTTAAAACATTTCCTTGTTTGCAACTGATGACTGGATGTATTTGAATTCTATCTCACAAACTCTCCAAAATATTGTAAAATCCAACAGAGCAATGGCATTTGTGCTGAGAAACTGCACACCTTCACAATGAATGAAGTGCTATGTATGTCATGAGGCATTATTGCTAACTCTGTTCAAAGGGGATCCAAATTCAAAATAACTTCAAATTTAAGCAATTATGTGCTATGCTTTTTGATGATGACTGAGTAACTGGAAATATTGGCGTCTACAAAACGTATATTTTCATGTCGAAAGGTCATCATTTACCCCTTTGAGACTTGACAATGACTAAATCTTAAGTATCCAGGGACTATGGTGTGTAAAAAGCACTAGTACTTGAGTGAAAGAGATTTATATCATTTGATAGTTTGTTAAAAGAACAAAATATGAAAATTATTGGAGATTTGTTTAGAAAGAATCATCTTCCTCCTTCATCAAGTTGTTCTTTAAGTTTGTGTTTTACTTTCAACACAACTGTATTTAGTCTAGATGATATCTTTAATTCTTGAAAATTGAGAAACATGGTAGCTTTTGGTTGATTGTAGATACATTATATCCCTCAATTTATCATTTGTTGATTCAAGTCTTGGAATGCTAATATCCTGTTGGAAATTGTGTGAAACACTTGAACTGTGATGATTTTTTGCAAAATACAACAAATGAATTTTTAGGCCTCTTAAAAATCCTTGAAATGATAATTCCTCTCATTATTTATCATTATAAAGATGTCCCCAAATTTCTCAAAAATTTCCTCTAAAAATTCAAATTTCTTTCAAGGCTGTGTCGACACAATTCTCTCTCGTGTCGACACACAACCCCAGTCGACAAATTCTTTCTTGTGTCGACACACAACCCCAGTCAGGTCGACACACCCTTCCTCATGTGTCGACACTGCCTTCTTGCCAGACCCTTTTCAAACCTTTCGGGTTCACCTTAAACCCTTGTTGTTCCTGCGGGCAGTGTACCACTGCATCCCTTTTTGGGCATCAGGTCGACCCGACGGCCCATTTCCACTCCTTTCCGGCAAGAATTCCTCCAAATTCTCTCTAAATCGCATCAATCCTTCATCACCTCTCCATTCTTCCATTTCCTCTCCTAATTCCACTCCTCTTGCACCATGGTCCGCAAGTTGGGTCCCCGCCGTGGCGCAAGATCAGCAGCCTCTTCAAGGCCGTTCCGCCACAGGTTCCAGTTGAACAGATGGAAAGAAGATCAAAGGGAAACGATCCTGCCTCTTCTTCTGCACCTCTGAGAGCTTCCAAGCGTGGCAGGACTTCCACTTCAGACAGAGGTGGTAATGTTTCAAACCCTAGACCAGACATTTCGGGAGATTCCTCTGACCATCCTGAGGAATCATCTTCCTCTTCTTCTTCTGAGTCTCAAGAGGATATCCCCTCAGAATCCGTCAGTGCAGCCAAATTGATTTTGAAGCCAGGATTCTAGACCTTTCAGACATCCAACTAGCAGACTCCCTTCCTGAAATTCAAACCTACTTTTCTTTTCAATCCTGGATACCTTTTATTTCTGATTTTCAAGTCTGCTATCCAAGATTGGTTAGAGAGTTCTACAAGAACCTCACCTGCACAGAAGAAGGTATGAATCCAAAGTCAAGGGAATAGCCATAGACATGCCAACTGCAGTAGCTGCCTCCATTTTCAAAGTACCAGATGAAGGGCAGACTACCATGAGTTTGAATTTGACTTACATGAAGCCTACTCCATCCTGACAGGCCTTCCTGCAGATGCAACTGATCCCAAGCAGACCTATGTAACCAGGTTCAATGCAAACACTTTTCCACCTGTGTTAAGGTCATCCACCACATTTTGACCACCATAATTACCCCTCAAGGTGGTGGAAGAGATAGATTGACAGACATCAGATTCATCATCCTCTATTGCATGGTGAAAGACATCAAGGTCAACCTCCATGTGATTCTCTATCAAATCATAGCTGAAACTACAAGGACAGACCTCAAGAGATCTCTTCCTTATGGGGCACATCTCACCTCAGTATTTCAGCACTTTGGTGTGCCCTTGGAGAATGAGAAATCTCAATCCATTCCCAAATCCAACATCTACACATTTAAGAATATCCAGAAATTTATGGGATTTAGATTGGAGGAAATCAAATTAGAAGAGGGCCAATAGTGGTTGAGGCCCCTCAAGCTCAGGAGGACCAGCCTCAGCTCGGGGATCAGCCCCAAGCACAAGAGGACCAGCCTCCAGCTCAAGAAGACCAAACTCAGGAGGATCAGCCTCCATCTCATGAGGGCCAGCCTCAAGTTCAAGAAGCACAAGTTCACTTGCCAGAAGATCAGCCTCTAATGGATGAGGACCAGCCTCATATTACTCCTGAAGGTGGCATTCAGCTTGAAACCCCTATTCCACCTCAGGATGATCCTTCCTCTTTCTTGCCACATACTTTTGAACCTCCACATTCCCCTCTACATTCCAATCTTCTACTTCTTCTGGTGGGTCCTCAATTCCACCAGAATTGTTCTCTTTCCTCAATGCCAAATTTGATACATTGAACTCCTCTATTCAATCAATGTCAGATCAATTTGAATTGAGAGTTCAAAGACTAGAGAACACAGTGTCAGCAAATTTATTGAGCAGAAGGCAGCTTCAGATTATGCAGCTCAGAGATTTAACAGACTTATAGGCACTCTGGGAGATTCCTATATTGAGCTGAAAGAGCACCAACAAAAGCTAGAAGTTGTACTTCAGGGAATTTTGGCAAATTCCCAATCAGATGTCTTCAACACTACAGACTCTCTTTCTCAGCTTGCTCATCTAGCTGATGATTTGGAAAGCATGAAAACTTCAATGAAAACATTGGTAAAGAGATCTCATCCTTGCACAAGGAAGTGAAGATTTTTCAAGGCCTGGTTGGTTAGATGGATCTTCATCAAGCTCTCAAGCTGTTTCAAATGACTTGAAAAGAACTCAGAGCACCTTGATAGAGCATTCTGATAGAATGGAGCATTATCTTCACACTAGGCTGACAACTATCCATGAAAACATTAAGTCAAGCATGAAGTCAATGGACAAACGATTGTCAGACATTGAGATTCTTCTAGCTCCAATTCCTCCTCCTCCTCCATCTTCTACCTAATGTACATTTTTTTAATAATGTCAAAGGGGAGAAGAATGAATGAATTGAATGTAATATCTTGATGTAATGATCTTTTGAATGAAATGAAATGGTTGTCTTTTGAATGAAATGAAATGTTGTTTGGCTTCAATGCAAATTTTTGTCTTTGTGTTTGAATACTTGTTAAATTGTTTGACTTGTGTGCACAAAACTTAAAAAGGTCATTCAAGTATAAACAAAAAGGAAAATAAAAACTTAAACAATCAAAAATTGCTTAAAATCACACTTCATCAAAACCACATTGAAATATGGATTTAATGTTGCCATCATCAAAAGGGGGAGATTGTTGGGTTGAATGCAAATTCATATCATTTCCTCCTATTTTGATGATGACAAGAGGTGTTCTTAAAGCAATTTAATTGAAACATGTCAAAACATCATACCTGAGGTTCATATTCAAAAAGCATTTTTCAAATCACATTTATCATTTATAGTCATGATAAATCATTTAACTAATGATATATGTTTTTATTTTTCAGGTACAAACATTTTTATGCAGAAGATGTGTCGACACACTCATCAATGGTGTCGACACAACAACACAGATTTAAAGACAAATGAATAAGAATGTTGAGACTGTGTCGACACATGTCAAGAGTGTGTCGACACGAGTGGCAGTTTTTCAGAAATCAAGCCTACCCAGGTCGACACACTCATAGCAGGTCGACACTAGACCCAGTTCCCAGAACAGCCAGTTTGAAAATTGGGACAGCAGGTCGACATACTCATAGAGCAGGTCGACACTAGACCCAGTTCCCAGAACAGCCAGTTTGAGAAATTGGGACAGCAGGTCGACACACTCAAGAGCAGGTCGACACGGGATCCTTTCCAGAACAGCCTTTCTCATATCTGGGACAGTGTGTCGACACTACCACCAGGGCAGGTCGACACACTACGGAAACTTTTCATCCTAAAGTTTATGGCTGCCACGTGTCCTCCTAGGGCGATCAGAATCTGTCTAGAAAGCGTGCCCTTGTACCCCAAAAGGGTATCTTTGGAATCCTAAGGTATAAAAGGTCTTTTGGCCTGCCTTCACAAGAGACAACCAAACTCTCTCAGAGCCTCCAAGAAGCTCCTGGCGGCCAGAAGAGCTCGTGTCTCCTTCCTCTGCTCTCCAATTGCTTCTAGAAGACCAATTCCCACCAATTCAAGGTGTGGAATTGGAATTTGAGTCCTGAAGATTCCTCTGAAGCATTCCAAGGAGGCAGATCCTGTAGAAGACTTCATTGGTGAAGAATTCGAGGAAGATCCACTTCTCAGATTGCAGAGCATCGACTTGGACTTCAAGCTTCACATGCTTCTTCCCAATTCAAGCCTCTACAAGGGAGTACACTGAGAACGAAGACTTTCAATTCAACTTAATTTCTCTTCTGTTCTTCTGAGATATCTTTTGGGATTATGCAAGTACTTCTGCATACTCTCTTTAGAGTTCTCAAACTTCGACTAGATCTATTGCTAGAGGATCTTAGTCTTAAGTTGGTGTCTAGCAGTTTCAGTGTGAGCATTGTGCTCAGGGTGTTGTGAGCCGTCGAGCTCAGTCTGAGTTGTAAGCTCAGGTTGGTTTGAGCAGTCTTGCTCTGTGTTTCTAGAGTAGTCTTTCTCTAGAGGTTGTGTGAGTTGTATGCTCTGAAGTATTGGAGTTGTCATACTCCTTTGGGTTGTGCCCAGTTGTGTTAGTGAAGCCTCACGGGTTGTGAGGGGTGGATGTAGGAATCACATGGGTGATTTCCGAACCACCTAAAAATCCTTGTGCATTTGTCTTCTTCTGTGGTTTGATTGATTCATTCGCTAGATGCTTGCATAGGATCCGTATTTAATTCACTCAATCAACTTGCTTCACATCTAATTTTTCAACTCACTCAAATCTAATCAGATCTGTAGTTTTTCACTGATAACATTGCCTCTGATTCTAAATAGTTTTCAAATTGCTTAAGCTTCCGCAAAAGTGGCTAAGATCTATTCATCCCCCCCCCCTTCTAGATCTTTTCCACACATTTACTTCGATCCTTCACAAACATCATTGTCCTCACATACTGGTGCTAAAGTCTGTTCATAAGAGGAAGTTAATTGTTAGTAAATAAATTGTCCATGTGGTGGGAGGAGATTTGTGATTTCTCCAAATGAACTTGCTTTCTCCTTCAACCAGACAAAGTGCAGCAACAAAACTGCAAGAGCAACAATATGTGGTCAAAAGTACTATGTGAGAATATGTATAACAAAAGAAACAATTGCTTAATAAACAATATGCAGGAATATGTCATCAAACCATTACACTTGTATCAAATACTCAGGGAGTATATTGGAGGTACCATTGGACGATCCTGATCAACTCAAAAATAGAGGAAAACGACCGAGAAAGTATGTGTTAGATGATTGGGTTACTTCAGATGTGAAGTGATATTATACATTTATAGGACACAAGTTAATTTAGATGTGAAGTGACTGTGTTACTTCAATGGGTTACTTCAAATGGTTTACATGACTGGGTTACATCAGATGTGAAGTGACTCGCAAGCGAAATTAAAAAAATTTAAGTAGTAGCTTGTGAATTTGGAGGATGACATCTCTAATATCTTGCGTAAGGTAACTTGATGAGTTGATGGTTATCTCCCTATAACCAGATTCTTTCTGCTCCTAGATTTCTGGTGGTGTTGGCAGCATGTACGTAATTCCATGTTGCTGGTGCTTCAGCTGACAAGATGGACTTATTCTTTCAGATATAGTGCTCCATCTTGTAGTGGGTTTGCTGCCTCATTGCTGATGATATAACCGGCACCCACTTCTATTTTCCCCTCCCTCTATCTGTTGTTGCCCTGTTTGTTCCATCACGTATGGTTGGGCTATAACTATAATAGGGCCTATTTTTTTTTCTTTTTCTAATGATGTGTGGGAATACTATTTACTGACACAGATTTAAAGGCAGCTGCTATTAGTGTATCTGCTCACTCTTACAAGTCAGACATGGTTTGAAGGGAGCAGTTGTGGAGGCTATGGCTTAAGGTCAGATAGTGTTGGAAGAGCACCTATCTGGAAAGTGAAGGTGGCAATGCAAAATCCAGATTCAACTAAACACTCCAAATTTTTACTGAATCACTCTATCTGGAATCATGGCCAAGTGAGGTGAAATAGGGAATAAGATACATGTGTGTGTTCCCTTTGTCATGGTTGAAACCACATACTTATTCCTTAGGATGAGACATTTCTGCAGAAGCTGCGATTATTTCACATCCCATTGGCAAAGAGACAAGAGAGAGCTTCCATGGTCAAAATAAAGATATAGGGTGATAAAGGGCAGCCCTTCTTGATACCCCTCGAAGGCCTAATGTATCCAATTGCTTCCCCATTAAAATTGATGGAATATGTCACTAACTTAATACACTGCATAATCAGATTTGGCCTCTTCAGTGTGAAACCTTGTTTCTCCAACATGCCATGTATAAAGGACCATTCAAGCCTATCCTTAGAGAGGTTAACCTTGAGATCAAACATGCCTAGGGGTGAAATCCCCTTGATTAGAAGAAATGAGATCCTTTATCAATGGCTTCAATCTTGTAGCAAGAATTTTGGCAACAATCTTATAATTATATCAAAATTTATCAGGCTCATTGGTCTACACTGGGATGAAAAGCACGTTTGGGATGTGGATGTCAAAAGTGACAAAAAATCACACTGAAATAATTATATCAAACTGAAATCAATTTTCATCATTGGCATTCACAAAAAAAAAAAAACTACAACTACCATTCATTTCCCTTCCTTTCCAAGCCACATAAGCATCTTCTAAGTAAAATAGATATCGTGACTGAAAGAATAAGCCAAAATACACAGAAATGTAAACAAGTTAAGAATATGATCCAGTGCAACTCAGATGTTAAAAAATTGGACCATATTATGCGACTTACCAAAAAGGGTGGAGGTGAAGATCAATCATCCTCAAGCTCAACCTGTTACATGTAAAAATGTAAATAACATCAGTTGACAATTACACATATAAATAAGAATGAGATAAATATAAATAAACTTACATATTCTCTGACCATATTATGTGACTCCCAACAGCATCATTCATATTTTTCTATCTGCATCTTGATAAACAAAGATGCAGTTGGGTCATGGGCTATGAGTATAGAAACCTCATAGTACTTACCACCTAACTTCTTCCCCATGACCACATTATCATTATCATCAGACATTAGAATGCCCCTGGCAACTACTTGTCCAGAGAAATTTAGGATCCTCACCCTCCTCCTCGCCAATGAATCCTGTTTAAAATTTTGGATAAAGATGTCAGATATACATGTATTCCAACATATTAAATCAGTTAGATTTCGTTTACCTTTTCCTTTGAGCATGACAAACACTTGCAGAACTCTGCACAAGTATAGTGTAATTGTCAACATTAAGCATTTTAATATTGAAGTATGTCAATAGCATCTCATTACCTCATTATTGCCACGAGACTCAATTTTTTTCATTCTTTCTTCGAGAGCATCAATTTGTTGTTTTAGGCTTTCATTGTCCTGACGCAGCTTTTGTTCACTTCTTGAACCCCACAAGCTCTTTGGGGTAGAACCCATGTCTATGCCACGGACTCTTCCAGTTCTGTCCCATCCCATAACTTGCTCATAAGCGTCCCCTGCACTTGCAATTGAGCTTGATGTACTTGATTACTGCGTCAGCTTAATGTCCCAAATTTGTTCCTACAATTTGAATGAAAAAACATGAAATTGCAACACTATCATAAATAAATTATGTCAAGATTAGAATATCCATACATAATGAGAATTATGTGAACATTAGATAACGAACAAAGCTAATTAATTATACAATCATTGCAGCACTCTCTTCATTAACTAGACCACCAACTTTCTTCATATGGGTCCTTATGAATAAGTCCCCACGATCAAGAGTCGCCCCAGTTTTTAAAAAACTACAACATTGTACAGAAGTAACTTAGACATAAACAAAATTATTTTGAATAGATGAACTGAGATGCTATTTGAGTATATTGTTACCTCCTCATGATATATGTCAGCAAAACTTTTACTACCAGCGCAGTGAAAAAATGTATGTTTGGACTTATTTTGCTTGTTTATTTCACTATGTTTCTACAAATCAAAATGACAACTATTAGAATAATTATGGAAATTAATGTATCTAGACTAATTGTAATCCACTTCCAATTACCTTGAATTCCTCCAAAGACCATATCAGAACAAGATTTTTCCATTGATCTTCAACTACTCTTGTGTCTGAACATGCAAAGTGTTGTTGTGCTTTTTCATATGGCGTGAAGAACTTCGTCCTCAACTCATACTTCCAAGATCTCCATTTTTTATCTAGATCCTTCATTACAAAATCACGCAAGCTGATGGGAACATCAAATTTTCTCTGCATTTTTAAAATAAATAGTTAGATGTTATCAAGTGGAATATAAAATTAAACAAACACATGTATTACATCACCTGGATAAAATCCTAAACATCGTCCTTGTTAGACGATGGCGTTAGCCTCCAAGAAATGCAATCAATCGGAAGTTTACCCCCCATCCTTACCACAGTGCCCAAAAATTGTTTCAGTAGCTGCCCCCCCCCCCTAGTGGCTGCCCCAACTGATTAACTTTCACTGGTATGCGTTCTTTACTTTACAATCTATGTATAGATCTTAACATTGTTGGGCCTCACTTAACCACCTAAGAAGTGGAAGCAGACTGAGGATCTATGTGAATTCTTTTCCCTTGCAGGTCCTTCATAAATTTTCATACTCTTCTAGTGAGAACCAATCAGCTGTGAGCTGCAAAAAAAAAAAAAAAACATTGAAGATATTTAACCATTGAACAAAAGTACATATATAATGTAAAAAAGACAATTTAACGTTATTCACTTACAAAAGATGGGTAGTTATTTGTGCAAAGGATGCAAGAGCAGCGAGTATGAAAGGAATATATAAATAAAGAACCATGAATCTACATTCTGTGCTCCCCTTTGTGGGGCACCTACAACATTAAGATATTAATGATACTTTTATTCCGTTTAGATATACAATTCAAACACTCCAAATTTAAAAGATTACCTTCGGCACGTGTAGAACAATCACTTTTAGTTCATCGACCACTGCTCTCATCTCCTTCCCTTCATATGCAATCTTTAAGTATTGCACCAACATATCAATAAACTTTTTATACATTATATGTTTCAAAAATATATATATATATAAAATAGAAGATATTAATTTTTCAACTCATTTTCGATCCTAGTTGGTTCCCCCATGTGAAGGGAGTCAAGGAGCATAAGGAACGGCATGTCATTGTCCCCTTTGTTACATATGACAACAAGCTGCCAATGATTCCTACAAATGAACAAAAAAATAAACAATGATGATTTGTTACTAGATTAGTATTAGATACTTAATACATAAAACAGTTTAGACATACCATATACAGATTGGAAGTAGAAAATATGACTTCTCCTACAAAGAGTTTTTCTGTACAATTGATTTAATTCTATTGACACCATCAGATGTCAATCTATAAAAGTTAAACCACAAACTGTCAAATATCTCAAAACTCTTTAAAAGCATTGATGGAATGACACTCCACAAATACCTACAAGTTTAAAAGAATTTAAAACACAGCAGACATACTATATTAGTGAATCATGCTAGCCTTGGAAAAAATATTAAAGAAAAATGAAAACACATAAATACTCACTCAACATGTTCTTGAAATATTAATGTGTCCAACATCTCGGCCTCCCCTTCATTGTTTTCTTTTTTGCCTTTTTCGCATCGGTATCGCATGATGGCCCCATTCTCTTCCTCGGTGATTCCTGTTTTTCTTGTTTGGGGTCCACGACTGTAAATCTCTTCCTTCGGCCCCTTCAAATTGAAAAGAAAATGTTAACAACATTAAAAAAATAATTAACATATTTAGTCAGAAAAATTAAACATAGACTTACATGTTTGATGTTGTAGCCTTTTCAACTTTTAAACTGCAATATTAAGAAGAAATTGAGAAATGAGAGGGCAAAAAGAGGTTTACAATAGCAAGATTCGAAATATATACTAATTTTTTAAAAAAATTAATATAACCAATAATCATGAGACTTGAGAACAACAATACAGAACTGGCAGTACACAAGGAATGCCGTGAGTCCAAAGAAAAAATGCTATCAGAACAGCAATATAGACCTGTGCAAGAATTCTTACCTCCATCTGAGCAAAATAAGCATATGCCTTCCTTGGCAAAACTTAGAGCTTAAGTTGCCACATGTTGTTGGATAGAAAATAGAGCTTAAGTACAGCCAATTGACACACAAAAATAGGATAACATGAATACACACAAAAATTTAAGACTTTCAAAATAGGACAAGTATAGGTACATATGTCTTCAAATTGGGATCTCTACACCATGATTTTTCTAAAATGATGTCAAAGATTCATCTCATCTGAATAATAAAAAAATTAAAAATTGCAGGCACTTGGGTTGTCTGCTAGATCAAATAAAAAATTGACCAAGGTTAATTAAATTAGAAAAAAAAATTTAACGAAATACTAATAGGACCGTAAAGGTAAATTCGTAACTGTTAAGATATCCCAGATGATTACCACATATTAAGTGACAAATGGGGCAGAATAGGATAATGTGCTTACAGATGGATAAGTTGTAAGCCTTCTTTTCTTTTTTTTTTGAAAAAGTCACCAATGGGTCAGCGACAAGGAGAGTGCACCTTCTCCCAGAGGGAGAAGATGGTCTCACTCCACTCGGCGATCACCAAAGGGGAAAATTTTATTTCAATAATAGAAGGAATAGAGAACACCCGACCCCAAGAAGCAGCCACCAGCATAAACTCACCAAAACAACCCCGACCCCAAGAAAGCAGCCACCAACAAAACTCACAAATACACCCAACTCCCAGAGGCTAATGCCGAAACTAGGAAGGCCAGCCTTGTCTACCACAGCGCCCCTAGCCAGGGCGGGGAGACTACGAACATCTGAAAAAACTGAGTTAGAACCATTGATACACGCAAAATTGCAAGTGAATCAGCAACTTGATTTCCTTCCTGAAAAGTATGCACTATGTTGGGCTTCAAAATGTGAATCATGTGACAGATCCCACGCCACCAGGGGAATACTGCCCAGTGAGGAGGACGCCCCGAAGATATAGCTCGAAGAAGATAGCCGAATCAGTGTATAGAACAGAGATGTGATACTGGCGCTCAATTGCTAGGCGAAGCCCATCATGGATCGCTCTAGCCTCAGCCAAGATGTTGCTCCCAAAACCATAAAGAAAGCGAAGCCATCATGAAGTTCCCAAGTCTGTCCCTTATGCAGCCACCGCCCCCACAAATGCCTGGGTTACCTTTGGAAGCACCATCAACATTAAGAGTAGTTCACTGTCGGGGGTTCCACTTGACAAGAATGGGAGTTTTTATTTTGACCGAAACCTGAATGTTAAAAGAATGGAGAATAGAGGCGTGGTTGGGGAGATGGAACCAGTAAAGTTGACTGCTGCCATGATCTTTCTAACAGTAGCCAAGATAGACTGCTTGATGGATTCCACTGAGGGAAAATTTTCCTCTATGTGGGCCGAGCACCTGAACTTCCAAATCTCCCAAAGCATGAGAAGGCAGAAAACCATACCAGAAAAATGAAGAGGCGATTGCATCTTGGTTCAAACAAGAACACTCCACAGTCTCGTAGTAACATGAGGACTCCAGGTAATTTTATTGTCCAGAAGAGGGGCGATCCAACTCCACAGAACCTTAGCAATGTCACTTGAAATAAACATGGTCTAAAGATTCCTGGTCATGATAACTACAACAAACCCACTTAGATACGAGAGAATACCATAGTCCATAATCCTGAATCCACTTGAACTGCCCTATGAAGTAGCTTCCAAGAGAACAAGGCAGACGAGGTGGAATAGAGTGATGCCACACTTTAACAAGAGCCATGAGAAACTCCATGAGTTGACGCTAAACCATAAGCTGATTTGACAGTGAAAATACCTTGAACAGTAGCAGCCCAGATAAACTCATCTGGGTTCCCAGAGAGAAGGCCCTCAACATGCTGATGGGAAACACCCAGATGGTTCCATACTGGGTTGTTATCGTCTGAAACCATGTCCTTCACCATGATATTAGACCTCTGATGGTCAATGTCAAGGCCACGGAGATCTTGTTCAAGAGATTTATTTCCAATCCAGATATCTTTAAAGAAATGAACAGTGGAACCATCTCCTCCAACCCACCTCTTATTAGCTAACACCAGCTCCTTAGCCTTAAGAAAAATCTTCTTAAGATACCACAGAAAAAGGGAGTGTTAATGTCACTAAGGTGAGACTGCTTAGTAAACCTTTGTCTAGCATACTCTGCCAAAGAGAAGTACCATGAATAATGTTCCAGATTTGTTTAGCCGCTACTGCAACCTGAAGGAATGAAGATTTCTGAAATTAAGACCCCTTCCTCATAACTTTTTTTGCAAAGAAGACCACGCCACCCAGTGGCGTCTTTGCTGGCCATCCGCCCCTGCCAGAAGAAATAGCACAGATACGATTGACTTGATGGCAGATAGCTGAGGGTATTGAAATGGAGCTAGCCAAATATACAGGAAGACTCAAAAGGACGGAACGAATGAGGACTACACGACCCGCCTGAGAAAACATATTAGCCCTCCAACCCGCTAATTTCCGAGTCACCTTATCAATCAGAAATTTAAAATCATTAACCTTCACTTGCTTGCCTTCAGAGGGATACCCAGGTATTTCAGGAGCAACTTTGATGCCTGTACCCCGTCACATTAGTAATACGAGGCCCCAAGAAGGGGCGCCTTATTAGAAATATGAAAGCAGCTTTTATCTGCATTAACCAGTTGACCCAACTACTTGGTAAGATTGCAGAAAACTCACAGATTTTCATACCACTTATGTCTGCATTCATGAAGGTAAGAGTGTCCATCGGCATACAGAAGATGGGAAACCTGCAGACATCCTCTTAGACCGCTGAAGTGCTTAATGAGACCATTGCTGAACAGGTTAGACAAACCACGACTGAGCACTTCGGAGGCAATAATGAAAAGGATGGGAGCTAAAGGGTCGCCCTGGCAGATACCCCTGGAAGACTTGAAGAATCCAGCTATGGTGCCATTGAACAAATTGACGACCAACAGTTGGAAAGAAGCATTCCAACATAGGAAATAAACCTGCTAGAAAAGCCAAACCTCTGCATAACAAGAAAGTATAAAATCCCATTCCATCCGATCATAAGCTATAGCCATATCAAGCTTGAACATATATTCTGCCCTCTGACCTTACGATGAATGTCACGAAGATATGCCGAGAAAGAGCAACATTTCCAGAATAAATCTTCCCTGAACAAAAGCACTTTGGTGAACTGAAATAATACCAGGTAAAATTGGAGTTAACCGCCCACACAGAATCCTGGAGATAATTTTGAACACAAAATTGCAAAGAGTAATGGGTCTGAAGTCACTAAAAGTTTTGGGATCCTCCACTTTGGGAATGAGGGTAATGAGAGAAGAGATAACCCCCTGGGCAAAGGAAAACCAGCAAAAAACCTTTGACCGCCTAAATGATATCAGTGCCAACGATGCTCCAGTAGGTTGTGAAAAACTTACCAGAAAAGCCATCCAGACCAGGGGCACTATTACCATTCATAGAGAAGACTGCATCATTTATTTCCTCATCAGTGGGAACCCGGCAAAGCTGATTGTTCTGATTTGAAGTAATAGATGAAGGAATTATGGAAAGAAGATTAGGATCAACTTCATGAGGCTCAGAAGTCAAAAGACTCTAGAAGAATTTAACTGCTTCAGCTTTAAGGGTTTCCTGTTTCATGCACCACTCATCCGTAGGATGAATTTTAAGCCTATGTATGAAACTTTTCCTCCTGTTGCATTTAATAGTTGCATGATAAAACGACGTATTTCTGTCCCCACTAACCAACCAGTCCACTCTAGACTTTGTTTCAAAAGATTTCCTCCCTATTCAAGGCTCGGTAAAGCTGAGCATTAGCCGCTGACAGGGCAGATCTGTTGCCTTCAGTTGGCGAGGCATCAAAAAGCTGTTGCTGCCGATCACTTCCTCTGATGCCAAGACAGCCATCTGAGTAACATGACCAAGACCTCCTTATTCCAGACTTTCAGAAATTTCTTTACCTCCCTTAGTTTTACTTGAAGACAAGTCAAAGGGTTAACATCATTAACAACAGAATTGTGCCAAACCTTGGAAATGTCCTGCAGGAAAGATTCATGGGTAATCCACATATTTTGAAATATAAACCTGCTAGGCCCCCTGGAATGAGAAACCACAGAAATAGAAAGAGGGAAGTGGTCAGACAGACCCCTCCTCAAATGATTCACCAGGAGGTTGGGCCAAGAATCTTGCAGTTTATCATTGATGAGGATACGGTCAAGACGGGCACGAATATTAGCACTCCCAGTACGATTATTATTCCAAGTAAAAGTGGAATCGATGAAGCCAGCATGCATCAAAGAGACCAACAGTTGATATGAAAGCATTAAAGTCTATCATGCTATTGTAGTTTCCTGAAGAACCACCCTTTTTCTCAGAAGATGTGCAATACAGTTAAAAATCCCCGCCAATCATCCAGGGGACATTCACAGACGTACCAAATTGCAACAAATCATCAAAAAGAACACGCCTCCGAGCAGAGTCACAAGAAGCATAAACACAAGTGATATAACCTGAATAAGAATTGGAAGTTCGAAGACCCAAAGTAATATATTGATCAGATTTTCTACCACATGCAGAGGAGAGAAGAATCCCAGAGGACCCAAATCTTGGGATCCTGACCGGAGCTGTAATCAAAGTTATCTAACTTAATTGAGAAACACCTTAAAGCTTTATCAATGGACTGCTTGGGTTCAAAAACTGCCACTAAAGAGGATGCAACTTCAAACCATCTATTTAAGACTCCTTTTGGACGACACATTCCCGATTCCTCAGATATTCCAAAAAATAGCCGAATTCATTGTATATCAAAATGCTTACCTTTATCTTGCGAGGGAGAGCGAGCTCTCGTAGTAATCCGATCTCTTCTGGGTCTATCCACCACTGCAAAACTCAAGGGCATCAAGTGATTATCCATGACGGCAAGCAAAATAGTGTCCAAACCATTATCCGTTCCACGATCCTTAAAGAGACTCAAGTTTCCTCTTAAAGACTGATCAATTTCGTCCTGCTGGGGAATGGCTGGTTAAGCAACACCGATCCCAGCTTGGGTATCTCCCTATAGAGGAATATAAGTATCCATAGCTTCACTACGTTCTCTATCTCCATCCCGTCTAGGTAACTCGTCCAGTTGTTTCTCACCATCATCCAGAAGCCGAGAAGTAGCAGGCACACAAACATTTGGAATAGGCACAGAAGGAATAACTTGATTATCTTGAGGAGGAAGCAGTTCACCTGGGCCGGCGACCGGTGTCCTCTCGAGGTTAAGCATATGCAGTGGGGCCGAGTGGACGTACATGGGAACAATACCTGGAAGTTTAGAATTGCTCGAGGTAGGGACCTCCATAGGAAGCGAAACCTCTTTATCCCCACTAGAGACGACAGGAACCCAAACCTTGGGCGGATTCTCAACAGCCTTGATAGCAGGTAGCACAAGACCTTGGACATTGGCGGCCTCTTTAGATGAACGACATTGGTCTTTGTGATGGCCAATCCGGGAATAGGAGCAGTAGTATTCTGGTAGGTTTAAATAGGATACTTCTTGCCAGTATCCTCCAAGATTGCCCATGCCTATCCAAACTCTGTCTGGACGAGGTTTAAGAAGATCAAGTTCCACACAAACTTTGCAGCCTGGTATTAAGAGGAGTTCCGTTGCTGTGCTATTGGAGAATAGGTCCCACGTTCGCTGCTATGGACGATAAAGTTTCTTCTGGAAGAGGTTAACAGGCAAGCAGGAAAATCGATCCAGACAGGATAATCGAGGGTTCTTCAGAGAGTTTGAATAGAGGAGTCCATTTAAAGAATCTAAACAGCTTGCCCTGGACGTAAAGAGATCTCGAGGAGCACACGAAGGTAGTCGTCCTGGCTTTTGAATCGGAAGAGGAGATGCCAATTATCCAGCGCACTGATGAGAAAGGAGTCTTTAATATTGCATCTGGACACTAGATGGGATCTGATCTCAGGAAAGGAAGGTCTACCATAGGCCGTCTTCGCCACAACAGAAAACCGGAAAGGAATTAATGAAGCATCTATCTCCTGCTTAGTGAAGAATACCGCTGGTTCTCCTTTATCTGTGAATGCTGGTTCATGCACGTCGGTGCAAACCGGAGGTAGCTCCAAGGAGGCCGCCACCACCCACGCGAAAGAAGGTCCTCCTACTGAAGGCCCCCTCACAGCCGCCGCTTCTCCTATACTCGTAGAAGGATCATCTGCACCGGCCATGGCCGGCCGGGCCCAAAGGGCCGGCGGCGGCGGCACCAACAAAACCTAAGAAAATCACAGACTCTCTCTCTCTAGGATTTTCTCTCTCTAATCACATCCTTACTATAAGTTGTAAGCCTTAACACAGTAAATATTGACAAAAAAAAGACAGACATTTCTGTGATGGGGGAAGGCAGATTTTGACATTGTTGACAACTTCTGCTGGCAAAAATATTACAAGTATAGGTACATATGTCTTCAAATTGGTATCTCTACACCATCAATGTCGCTCTCTCCCATGTGATGTTTATGTCATAAAAAAAAGTAACATCATCATCATGTTTACATATTTTGCATCATTTTCAGTATTTCATCATTTTGCATGTCAAAGTAATTTCTCGGCTTGTTTTCCTCACAACAGACCGTCCTTCCATTTGGGATCCTCCACATACCATACTTGTTCCACTTGAGAGGCCAAAACATATGGTTCCTTGTACGTAATTTATAGTTTAGGTTGACCAATGTGAAACCTTATTCTATAATTACCCCTCGCTGAATATCACCCAGTCACACTTGCACTACAAGAAAAAGCAGTATTTCCAACGGACAGATTCCGACGAAAATCCGTCGGAACACTCAAGTTCCCATAACCTTCCGTCGAACACCCGTCGGAAAACGTCCGTCGAAAAATTATGGTCAGAAATTACCGACAGAAATAAAATTCGTTGGTAATCCATCGGAAATTCCGATAGAATATTCCGTCGGAAATGTCGTCGATAAATTCCGACCGAAAGTGGTCGAAAAATGTTGTCGGAAAATTAATCGGTATATTCCGATAGACAACTGTCAGAAATTCTGTCGAAAACTCCGTCAACACGTTCCGTCAGAAAACAATCTGTCGGAACTACCGACAGATATGCCGACGGATAAATCTATCGGTAAATGTATTATTTCCGACGGATATTATCCATCGGCATTTCCGTCGTAAATAACCAATATTTAAAAAAAAATACAGAAATTAACTATGATAAATTACAAAACCTGCTAAAATATTCATGCATTCCACAATAACAAGTACTCATAATCAAACATAAAATCATAAAACACAACATATATAAAATCATACACATTAATAAGTGCTAAAAATCAAGACAGGTCTGCTGGATCGTCCGCTGTCCCCGCCTCATGATCGTCAGGTGCCAGAGGATCGTATATTAAAAAAAATAAATATGAGAAACATTAATAAAAATTAATATACAAACATTATTTTCACAAATTAAATTTAGAACATGTGATTATTCCTCAAGTTTCGTTAGACTAGTCATTTGAACGCCCAACCCAATCCGGGAATCCAATTAGGATTCCATCAGTTCGCACACATCAATTTCACCCACCCGGTCGTGTCAGAGTGAACGACACGCCGATCGGATCCCTATGTGTGATTTTGAACCCCCGGGTTACGTGTTTTGATCCTTTACAGTTAGGTTTTTTTTTAGATTAGTGATTTGAGCACCGAACTCAAACTGAGAATCCAATTAGGATTCCTTCAGTTCCTACACGTCAATTTCACCGACCCGGTCGTGTCGGAGCAAACGACACGCCGATCGGATCCCTATTTGTGATTTTGGACCCCCGAGTTACGTGTTCTGATCCTTCACACTTGGATTTTTTTTAAATTAGTCATTTGAACGCCCAACCCAATTATTTTTATCCGATTAGGAGTCCGTCAGTTCCCACACGTCAATTTCACCCACCCGATAGTGTTGGCATGGACGACACGCCAATCGGATCCCTATTTGTGATTTTGGACTCCCCGGGTTGCGTGTTCTGATCATTTACACTTGGGTTTTTTTTTAGATTAGTGATTTGAGTGCCGAACTCAAACCGGGAACCCAATTAGGATTCTGTCAGTTCACACACGTCAAATTCACTCACCCGATCATGTCGGAGTGAACGGCACGCCGATCGGATCCCTATTTATGATTTTAGACCCCCAGGTTGCGGATTCTGATCCTTTACACTTAGGTTTTTATTAGATTAGTGATTTGAACGCCTAACCCAATCCGAAAATCCGATTACGATTCCGTCAGTTTGCACACGTCAATTTCACCCACTCGATCGTGTCAGAGCAAACGGCACGCTGATCGGATCCCTATTTGTGATTTTGGACCCCCGGGTTGCGTGTTCTGATCCTTCACACTTGGGTTTTTTTTAGATTAGTGATTTGAACACACAACCCAATCTGGGAATCCGATTAGGATTCCGTCAGTTCCCACGTGTCAATTTCACCCACTCGGTTGTGTCGGACCGAACGACACGCCAATCGGATCTCTATTTGTGATTTTGGACCCCCGGGTTGTGTGTTTTGATCCTTCACACGGGTTTTTTTTAGATTAGTCATTTGAACGCCCAACCCAATCCGGGAATCCGAATAGGATTCCGTCAGTTCCCACACGTTAATTTCACCCACCCAGTCATGTCGGAGCAAATAGCATGCCGATCGGATCCCTATTTGTGATTTTGGACCCCCGGGTTGCGAGTTCTGATCCTTTACACTTGGGTTTTTTTTAGATTAGTGATTTGAGCGCCGAACTCAAACTGGGAATCCAATTAGTATTTCGACAGTTCTCACACGTCAATTTCACCCACCCCGTCATGTTGGAGCGAACGGCACGCCGATCGGATCCCTATTTGTGATTTTGGACCCTCGGGTTGCGGGTTATGATCCTTTACACTTGGGTTTCTTTTAGATTAGTGATTTGAGCGCTGAACTCAAACCGAGAATCCAATTAGGATTCTGTCAGTTCGCACACGTCAATTTCACCCACTCGGTCGTGTCGGAGCAAACGGCATGCCAATCGGATCCCTATATGTGATTTTGGACCCCCGGGTTGCGTGTTTTGATCCTTCACACTTGAGTTTTTTTTAGATTAGTGATTTGAGCGACGAACTCAAACCGCGAATCCAATTAGGATTCTGTCAGTTCCTACACGTCAATTTCACCCACCGGTCATGTCGGAACAAACGGCATGCCGATCGGATCCCTATTTGTGATTTTGGACCCCTGGGTTACGTGTTCTGTTCCTTCACACTTGGGTTTTATTTACATTAGTCATTTGAATGCCCAACCCAATCCGGTAATCCGATTAGGATTCCGTCGGTTCCCATACGTCAATTTTACCCACCCAGTCGTGTCGGAGTGAACGGCACACCGATCGGATCCCTATTTGTGATTTTAGACCCCCGGTTGCGTGTTCTAATCCTTTACACTTGGGTTTTTTTTAGATTAGTGATTTGAGCGCCGAACTCAAACCGAGAATTCAATTCGGATTCCGTCAATTCGCACACGCCAATTTTACCCACTCGGTCGTGTCAGAGCGAACAGCATGCTGATCGGATCCCTATTTATGATTTTAGACCCCCGGGTTGCGGGTTCTGATCCTTCACACTTGGATTTTCTTTAGATTAGTGATTTGAACGGCCAACCCAATCCGAAAATCCGATTAGGATTCTGTCAGTTCGCACACGTCAATTTCACCCATCCAGTCGTATCGGAGCAAACGACATGCCGATCGGATCCCTATTTATGATTTTGGACCCCCGGGTTGCGTGTTCTGATCCTTCACACTTGGGTTTTTTTTAGATTAGTCATTTGAATGCCCAACCCAATCCAGGAATCCGATTAGGATTCTGTCAGTTTGCACACGTCAATTTCACCCACCCAGTCATGTCGGAGTGAATGGTACGCCGATCGGATCCTTATTTGTGATTTTGGACCCCTGGGTTGCGTGTTCTGATCCTTCACACTTGAGTTTTTTTTAGATTAGTGATTTGAATGCCCAACCCAATCCGGGAATCTGATTAGGGTTCTGCCAGTTCCCACACATCAATTTCACCCACCCGTCGTGTCGGAGCAAACGGCATGCCAATCGGATCCCTATATGTGATTTTGGACCCCCGGGTTGCGTGTTTTGATCCTTCACACTTGAGTTTTTTTTAGATTAGTGATTTGAGCGACGAACTCAAACCGCGAATCCAATTAGGATTCTGTCAGTTCCTACACGTCAATTTCACCCACCCGGTCATGTCGGAACAAACGGCATGCCGATCGGATCCCTATTTGTGATTTTGGACCCCTGGGTTACGTGTTCTGTTCCTTCACACTTGGGTTTTATTTACATTAGTCATTTGAATGCCCAACCCAATCCGGTAATCCGATTAGGATTCCGTCGGTTCCCATACGTCAATTTTACCCACCCAGTCGTGTCGGAGTGAACGGCACACCGATCGGATCCCTATTTGTGATTTTAGACCCCCGGTTGCGTGTTCTAATCCTTTACACTTGGGTTTTTTTTAGATTAGTGATTTGAGCGCCGAACTCAAACCGAGAATTCAATTCGGATTCCGTCAATTCGCACACGCCAATTTTACCCACTCGGTCGTGTCAGAGCGAACAGCATGCTGATCGGATCCCTATTTATGATTTTAGACCCCCGGGTTGCGGGTTCTGATCCTTCACACTTGGATTTTCTTTAGATTAGTGATTTGAACGGCCAACCCAATCCGAAAATCCGATTAGGATTCTGTCAGTTCGCACACGTCAATTTCACCCATCCAGTCGTATCGGAGCAAACGACATGCCGATCGGATCCCTATTTATGATTTTGGACCCCCGGGTTGCGTGTTCTGATCCTTCACACTTGGGTTTTTTTTAGATTAGTCATTTGAATGCCCAACCCAATCCAGGAATCCGATTAGGATTCTGTCAGTTTGCACACGTCAATTTCACCCACCCAGTCATGTCGGAGTGAATGGTACGCCGATCGGATCCTTATTTGTGATTTTGGACCCCTGGGTTGCGTGTTCTGATCCTTCACACTTGAGTTTTTTTTAGATTAGTGATTTGAATGCCCAACCCAATCCGGGAATCTGATTAGGGTTCTGCCAGTTCCCACACATCAATTTCACCCACCCGGTCGTGTCGGAGCAAACGGCACGCCGATCGGATCCCTATGAGTGATTTTGGACCCCCGGGTTGCGTGTTTTGATCCTTTACACGAGTTTTTTTAGATTAGTGATTTGACCTTCTTTATAGGTTTCTTAATTTAGATTTCTTCTTTTCCCTTTTGAGTTCTTTGGACACCGACTCATAAATTGACGTGGGTTGCCTCCAGTTTTAGTGGTTTCATTTCATTTAAACTATATGAAATTAATAGTAATACTGACCTGAGGGGCATGTTGTGAGGGGCATACTCCCTGGATGGCAGAGATCAATTGCTCGACCATAACGTCAAACTGCGTCTGTAGCTCTTCCCGGATGAGGGTTCTCATGTCCTCTCCACCACTGTCGGGCGGCGCAGCAGATGAACTTGTGTAGGCTGGAGAAGCGACCAAACTTGCGTATGAGGACAACACTGGAGTAGTATCCAGGCTGTCCCCAAAGCCGTACACTCGGCCCTTCCTCGTCACTCCTGCTACATCGACCCAAGCCTCTGGATCCAAGTCTAGCTGGGGAGTGCCCTCTGCATAGCGATCCGTCATCGTCCTGTCATAGGTCTCCTGCAAAACAAATAAAAATGTATTATTGAAATCATATTTTTTAATATCTAAATTGAATTAAAAAATTATATTTTGACTTACAACAATCGTGCGAGCACTCTCATTGACATAGTCATCCGTCCCCTTCCGCTTATGAGTCCGATCAAATAACTCGCGAAAAGTAGGGGCACGCTCGAGCTCGTGACGCTTACAATTCAACAAAAGTAGTTGTAGACACCGCCGAGGGTCCGACGACGCGTACAAAGAGGGAGGAGTTCGTGAGAAGAGGATCGTGATCTCCAGGTGCACGTGGGCACCGAATGGAGACGCACGGCGAGGGGTGCGGAACGGAAGAGTGATCGCGAGTGTACCTTTTTGGCGGGGAGATTACGCGGGGATGATGTGGGCCCTTTCTTCCTCTACGAACATGGCCGGCCGCAGTAGAGGGCATTTTCCTCGTTTGATTACCCTGACAAAAAAGACAGAAAATAGGGATTAGCCAAATTGGGTGTGTAGTACCGAATCCCAAATGAATAAATGATATGAATAAAAATGGGGAGGACTCACCGGATGGTGGTTTTTAAACCCCTAAAAATGGTGTGTGTGTGTGTGTGTGTGTGTGTGTGTGTGTATGCATGCATGTGTGTGTAAAAGGAAAAGGAGGGCCATACGAAGAAGGTAAAAATGTAAAGAGCCACGTGGGGCCCGGAGGAGATAGAAAACACAAATAAAAGGAGAAAGAGGAAAGGGGGGGGGTGCTTCCCTAAACGTTGTTGCGGCATGACGGGCCGTTGCCAGTTGGACGATTGGAGAAAGAAGAGGAGGAAGATGCTCCCGCCTCATTCCGCTCCGGTACAAGTGGAAGAAGGTGACGACGGTGTCGGACTCTGAGGAAGAAGAATGGTTCGGCGAGGATTGGCTCGGAGTCGAGGCGAGGATTTGGCAGGGCTTCGCCGCTTCGTGGAACCCCCCCTGAATAAATGACCCTCGGGTCCAATTTATAGGCATCACAGATTCAAATCGCATCCATTACAACGGATGCCTATTAAGCATGAATCGCGTCCAGGCTCCATGCCGTGATTCAAAAGTCAAATTGATGTGACAATCATAGCCCACAGCTAGGCTCTGAATCACGTCTGGGTGGCACGCCGCGATTTGTAAGGTAAATCAAATCTCTGACGAAATTTGATTTTGATTTAACTACTTATAAAACGCGGCGTCTGACACAGACGCGATTTCAACAAACATCATGATCGCCGACGAGATGCACCGACTGTAGGGCCAGACTTAGGGTTTGACTTTTGAATCTCATCCTGGCGGGTGGACGCTATTCCAATTAGAACATGTGACGAAAAAGCTCTTAAACGCGTCAGGTTTGACCGCCGCGTTAAGGACCCAAACGCGTCCATCATGTCCGACACATTTTAGTGGGCTTTAAATGGTGTCCACTGTAGCGGACGCGAATTAATGAAGTTGTCTGTGGGCCGAACCACATTTGAAATGAAGGGGAAGCACCGAGAAAGAATGGGTGAGATCCAGAAATATTGGGAAACTACTCTTTCAAGGCAAAAAGAAGGCCATTTGTGGCATTATGGCGCAATATGAAATTTGCCCGCGGTGGAGCCAAATTCACGTGTCTACAGTAGTTAGTTTCACAATAATAATAAATGTGGTAAGCAATTAAACAATAATATACTTACCAATTTTTTGGTTGTGGGTCGCATAAGATACGAACCCACTAGTATGCAAATTCTTCTCCGGATGAGTGGCTCGGTTGCGTTTAGCCGCCTGTGACCTCTCCTACCATGGTCCAGTAGCCCAACGATGACAAAGGGATTCCTAATAGTCACTCCTAAGCCAAACAGGGTCGTAATCCATCCAAGCCGTAGGATCTCGGCTGCTTGTGGTCTTCGTTGCCTTGTCCCGGTCCTCCCACATAGACCTTCTCAAATTTGTCTGGGCAGTAGACTCCCAAACGACTCGTGCTCGAGGGAGATCCTCCGGTCTTGTGAACACAAACCTCCGCTATTTAGAAATAAAATTACTCAACTTTCTGCACTAACAGAGAGAGTTAGTAATTAAAGAAATGACTTCAAATCAGTAAAAATTATTAATACCGTGAACATGTCAAATAATAATTCCCGGACAGACGGGGGGAACTCTTTCCATGAATCCACTGATCCTGGAATGTGTGTGTGGACCAGCGTCGTAATATAGCGAGAAGTAGAACCTGGATCTATCTTCCCCCTGCAATTACACATTAATTTTATACATGAACTGTATAACATAAATAACAAATACAGTAAGTTTGAAGTGATCAAGTTTACCCAGAAATCTAACATGGCTGGCGTCCAGGTAGCTGAGGTCCCTCCTCATCCGCTGCTGGATGATGGCTCTCTACGTCTATTGAAAACAATTAAGTACACTATTATGAAGCTTTAGGAGGACAAGAAATGTACTAAAGTATGGAAACTAAAGAGACGTGATTTAAGTGTGCCTCCCAAGAGGTATTGTCCCCATGTTTGGGGTTTTGTCCTTTAAAAGGGCCCTCTTGAGAGAAGAGGTGAGGCTCTTGCTGATAAGCACAAACATGTTCTCACTATCTTTCAATGTGGGACTAAAGAATACCTCTACACAGCCCCCCTAGTGAGGATAAGGGTGTGCGGGTCTCATGAAGATGAGACGCTCAGGTAGGGCACATGGCCTCTCGTTCGTTCCCACAAACAGCGCCAATGAAGAGACGTGATTTAAGTGTGCCTCCCAAGAGGTATTGTCCCCATGCTTGGGGTTTTGTCCTTTAAAAGGGCCCTCTTGGGAGAAGAGGTGGGGCTCTTGCTGATAAACACACACTTATTCTCACTATCTTTCAATGTGGAACTAAAGAATACCTCTACACAGCCCCCCAGTGAGGATAAGGGTGTGCGGGTCTCATGAAGATGAGACGCTCAGATAGGGGGCATGGCCTCTCATTCGTTCCCACAGACGACACCAAGGAAGAGACGTGATTTAAGTGTGCCTCCCAAGGGGTATTGTCCCCATGTTTGGGGTTTTGTCCTTTAAAAGGGCCCTCTTGAGAGAAGAGGTGAGGCTCTTGCTGATAAGCACACACTTGTTCTCACTACCTTTCAATGTGGGACTAAAGAATACCTCTACACAGCCCCCCTAGTGAGGATAAGGGTGTGCGGGTCTCATGAAGATGAGACGCTTAGGTAAGGCACATTGTAACGTCGCGTGCTTTTCGGATCCATGCGGATCATGTGTGTGTTGGTTGTGTGGCCGTTATGAGGCCAATGTGAAGTAGTTGTGTGGAATGTGTGGTGTGAATGTGTGGATTGAGCAGGTGAAGTGCAAGGTTGGTCCTGAAATGAAACAGGACCTGCTACTGTTCAGTTGGAGTTGGCGGCTAGGGGTGGCTGTTGACCTGTTGGCGTCCAGGTAAGTGGACGTTGACTGCATGAACTTGGCGGCATTGGATGTGGACGCTGAGGGTGGCGGTTGCTGTTGGCGGCATAGGGGTTGACGCCAACCTGAGAATGATGCAGGTTATAGGCTCACCCGAGGGCAGGTTTCTTACCTAGTTCTCTTCCCCTCTTGCCCCAGCTTCGCGTCCTGGTGTTTCTGAAGCTTTCAACAGGTACCGAAGAGTGGTTGGACGATCGTAGAACGCGTGGCGTTGCTGAATTGCGCGAGGAAACATCGCAGTGTGGTGCAATTCTCGTGGCGTGGCGTGTTCTGAGGTAGGGGACGAACCCGTTTAGCTCCGTAGAAACATTAAAACACATCGTAACCACTTGAATTAGCATGATAATGTATTTTCGGATAAAGTTGCACCATGCGGGGATAATGGGTGGTTTGAGTAATTTAATGTACGAAGCATGCTGTGTTGGGTTGTTTTGGGTTCATGCATGTTTAAAGAACAGTTTCAGTACATTTTCTTGTAGTTTTAACGGTTGGAAAACCCGCAGAGCCGGATTAGGGTTTCTGCAGGGTTTAAGGACGGAGAACTTGGCGTCAACATCGTTTGTTGCCAAGCTCCTCAGTCAGGATGTTAACGGCCAGATCCCTTGCCGTTGACTTGTTGTAAGCGGCAGTCGATGTTGCCGCCTACTGGTTATGAACAGAAATGACTAAATTATGGCATTTATCGTTAATGCATGTGTGTTGACACATGAGGTGCACTAAGTGCACATGCTTCTTGTGTTTAGCATATAAGGTATGCTATTAGTTACTTACTCTCGTGACTGCGCGATGTTTACGCAAGTCAGTCGGGTTCACGTGTAGTGGACCAGTGTTACTTGTGGTTTACGTGAGGTTTCATGTGGTTTGTGTGTGACTTGCACGTGGTTCTGTGTACGTGGCGAGTAGTACGACGCCTACCGTGGTTACCTCTCCAGTTGGGTGCCCCAGGTTCTTTGTGAGCCAGGCTGTTAGCTCGGGGCTTTGTCCCGGTACTTGTGTTGTACCGTCGAGGTCTGTGTTGTCTGACCTGGACACCCTCACTCCTGTGTTGAGTTGCACGCCCGGCTGAGGGAAAGACGACAGTGGGACAGTGACACTTGTGTTTGTCTTTAGTCACTTGTATCGCGCTCGTAGTTGGGGGTACGGACACTAGTAGACATACTGGACCCCAACTAGTCCTTTTCCAGTGCCTCACTCCAGAGAGTTCTGGGCCAGGATCTTTAGAGGTGCCAGGTATGGGCCTGTGACCGTGTGGTCCGCAGGTGGTGGTGTTTGGTTGGTCTCCACAGTTGCTTGACCTTTTCACGTGGAGCGGCAGCTGGACCTTTCGTCCGTGGCTGCGAGACTGAGAGGTAGACCTGTGTTAGCTTGTCCGAGTCAGTTACTGGTGTCGCGAACCAGTTTACGTGGCTCGTGTTTGGCAGTCTCTACTTTAGCTTGTACACCTGTACTGGTTTTCCGTTTAATTATTACTGTTGTTTCTCGTAGTCGGCAGACGGTGAGTACTTTTACAGCTTTAATATCCTGCCTAGTTGTTCTATAAATTGTTGTTATTGTTTTCTGCTTTCGTATCTGTGGTTTTGGTTTGCTCGGTGTTGGGGGAGTTCCCTACTGAGCCAATGACTAGAGAGGCTCACCCCTACCCCCACAGGTAAGAGCGAGGAGGACGTCTCACGACCGTCGTCCAGCTCAGAGCCGCGCCGTAGCGGTGCAGGGTCAGTACCTCCAGCGGTGTAGTTTCAGCTGTGTAGTACTCCAGCAGTGTAGTTTGGCTAGTTGTTTACTTTCTTCAGTTGTACCTCGGGGTATGCCCCAGGCTCTTGTACTTCTTTTCAGTTTTGTGGAAATTTGGCTATGTAAACTTGTGATTTATATATACAATGTGGTGTGTTCCTTTGTGTTTACACGGACTGTGGTTTGGTTTCCCTTGCGAGGCTTCGGCCCGTTCGCGGGAGGCGGACTCGGATCAAGTACGTTATTGGTTTAACGGGCTTGGCCGAGGCGTTCCGCCACAGTTGGTATCAGAGCAAGGTCCGTGTTAATATAAGGGAATTAGAAGGATACATAGCCTTATTTCGGTCTTTGAACACTGCTGGTAGGGACCCTGGTTTTTGATAATTTGTTGTTTGATTTTTGGTTGGTGTTTTGTTTATGTAGAAATTTCTGAAATGGCTGATAGAAGAGATTGGGGTGGTGGAGGAGATGATTCGGAGGAAAGCACCCAGCGTATGATTGAGAGAATCTAGGAGAGCCTCACGGATATTCGGGCGAGGATGGATCAGCAGGCGCCTGTACCACCGGTAGCAGTGCCACCTGGGGATGGAGAGGCTATACCCGTAGCTCCAGTTCCGCCAAGAGTGGAAGTGCCTTTTGCAGCACCTGTGCCACCACCACCACCAGTGCTGATAGCAGAGGAACCAGTGATGCAGGTGGAGAAATTTTTGAGATTGCAGCCGCCTACCTATTCTGGAGGGCCGAATCCAGATACAACAGAGCACTGGGTTCATGAGATTGAAAGAGTTTTTGCGACCAAGAGGTGTCCGGCAGCAGATAGAGTGGTGTTAGCTGCTTATCAGTTGAGGGGTTTTGCTTTGGAATGGTGGCGACTGAAGATGCAGACCACCTTCGCAGGTAGGACAGAGGAGGCTATCACTTGGCCGGAATTTCTCGATGTATTTAATGATACATTCTTTCCGATCCAAGTGCAGCAAGTAAAAAGAGAGCAGTTTCGGACTCTCCAGCAAGGTAATTCCTCAGTTTTGGAATATCAGACGAGATTTATGGCACTTAGTCCTTATGCGCCATATGTGGTTTCAGATAATAATATGATGGTTGAGTATTTTATCAGAGGCTTGAGAGTGGAATTGCAGGATGCGATAGTACCTCTCATGTGCAAGACAGTGGAAGAGGCAGCTCAGAGAGCAGCTACACTGGAGAGGTCTATTTGGACTCGTCAGGTGGGCGAGTCAGGTTCAGGTAGTTTCCGGCTACCGCAGCAGTCAGTGGGTGCGAGTAAAGGTAAAGCACCAGCAGGACCTTCTTCATCAGGCTTTGGAAAATGGGGCCAGAAATTAAAGCAAGTATTTAAAGGCAGAGGAAGAGGATGGGGAGGTCGTTCGCAGTTTCAGCAGGGTCGAGGTAGGCCTGAGGTGGAGGAGTCGCAGCAGAGCACTGCTAGGCAGCCTATCACTCCACCAGGATATCGGTGTCATAATTGTAATCAGCCGGGACATTTGATCCGTAATTGTCCCTATCTGAGAGAATATGGGTATGGTAGAGGTGTGCAGCAGCAGCAACCTCAGCAGTTTCAGCAGCCACAGTCAGGTCGTGGCAGAGGAGCACCGCAGCAGCGAGGAAGAGGCCGGGTTATGGCTATCACCCGAGCCCAGGCGGAGGCATCGAATATGATAGAAGGTACTTTACCTCTTTATGAATATTCAGCAAGAGTTTTATTTGATTCAGGTGCCTCTCATTCTTTTATTTCCGAAGAATTTCTGGATTGTATAGCTCATCCTTTAGAAGAGAAGTCTTGTGAGTTAGTAGTAGAAGTTCCTTCGGGTGAGTTCTTACTCACTTCGAGCTATATAGATGAAGCTCCTGTTATGATTGAAGGGAACTAAATGCCGGGTCGATTGTATGCCCTGCGGTTGTCAGATTATGATATTATTCTGGGTATGGATTGGCTTGAAATGTATGGAGCAATGTTAGATTGCAGAAAGAAAAGGATCAGATTTTGTCATCCTAATGGTGCAGTATTTGAATATCAAGGTATGCCTTTTTATACCTCCAAGTTTCTAATTTCTGCAATTAAAGCTAGAAAGTTGATAAATGATGGGTGTGTAGCTTATTTAGCCTCGGTAATTCTGGTAGAAGCCAGTCAGCCAGTTGAAGCAGTTCCCGTGGTTAGGGAATTTACTGATGTTTTTCCTCAGGATTTGTCGGGTTTAGCTCCACATAGAGAGGTGGACTTTTCTATTGAGTTGCTGCCAGGTACCATGCCGATTTCTAAAGCTCCATATCGGATGGCACCAGCAGAACTTAAAGAATTGAAGAAACAATTAGAAGAGTTGTTGCAAAAAGATTTTATTAGATCGAGTCATTCCCCGTGGGGAGCGCCGGTTTTATTTGTGAAAAAGAAAGATGGAAGTTTTCGGATGTGTATTGATTATAGAAAGTTGAATGATGTGACCATCAAGAATAAGTACCCGTTGCCGAGGATAGATGATCTATTTGATCAGTTGCAATTAGCAAAGGTGTTTTCTAAGATTGATTTGAGGTCCGGGTACCATCAGTTGAGAATTAAAGAGGAAGATATAGATAAGACAGCTTTCAGAACCAGATATGGTCACTATGAGTTTGTGGTAATGCCTTTTGGGCTGACTAATGCTCCTGCAGGTTTTATGGATCTGATGAATAGAATTTTTCATCCATATTTAGATCAATTTATTGTGGTCTTTATTGATGATATTCTAATTTATTCAGCATCTGAAGAGGAACATGCAGATCATTTGAGGTTTACTCTGCAATTGTTAAGAGATAACCAGTTGTTTGCTAAATTCAGTAAGTGTGAATTCTGGTTGAAGGAAATTCAGTTTTTGGGTCATGTTATCTCAGCTAAAGGAATAGCGGTGGACCCGAGTAAAGTGGAAGCTATGTCAAGGTGGGGAGTGCCTAAGACAATAACCGAGATTAGAAGTTTTCTAGGATTAGCAGGTTATTATAGGCGCTTCATTCAAGATTTTTCTAAGATTGCAGCACCTATGACTAAATTGACCAGGAAAGGGGTGCCTTTTGTATAGTCCGGTGAATGTCAAAGATGTTTTATGGAATTGAAGAAAAGACTCACATCAGCACCTATATTGACATTACCGGCAGGGAGTGGTGGTTTTGTGCTGTATACTGATGCTTCAAGAAGAGGACTTGGTGCAGTGCTTATGCAGCATGGTAAAGTGATAGCTTATGCGTCCAGGCAATTGAAGCCAGCAGAGGAAAATTACCCCACTCATGATTTAGAATTAGCTGCAGTTGTATTTGCTTTGAAAATGTGGAGGCATTATTTGTATGGCGAGAGATTTGAGATCTTTACAGATCATAAAAGTTTGAAATATATCTTCTCGCAGAAAGATTTGAACCTTCGCCAACGCAGATGGATTGAGTATTTGAAAGATTATGATTTCAGTTTGGCTTACCATCCGGGTAAGGCCAATGTTGTAGCTGATGCCTTGAGCAGAAAGGCATATGTAAGCTTGATGATGATTAAAGAGTGGAAGTTGTATGAAGAAATAGCAAAGAATTCCTTGTATGTGCCCAGTAGTCAGCGACGGGCAATTCTAGCTGCTAGCGCTGTAGAGCCGTCTTTATATTGGCAGATCATTGAAGCTCAGAGAGCAGATGCAGGTTTAGCTGAGATTGTCAAAATGGAAGTTCTATTGACGATAATTGCGTGGTCAGGCTCAGGGGCAGGTTGTTTGTTCCTGCAGAAAGAGAGGTAAAGCAGCGAGTATTGGAAGAGGCTCATAAATCTAGGTACACTATCCATCCGGGTAGTACTAAAATGTACCATGATTTAAGAAAGAATTTTTGGTGGCCTCATATGAAGAAAGAAATAGAAGAATTTGTTTCAAGGTGTGTTGTCTGTCAGCAGATTAAAGCAGAGCATCAAAAGCCTGGAGGTCTATTGCAACCGTTACCCATTCCACAGTGGAAATGGGATGATATTGCTATGGACTTTGTGGCAGGTTTACCAAGGACGAGTTCAGGGCATAATGGAATATGGGTATTTGTTGACAGATTGACCAAAGTGTGCAGATTAGTGGCAGTAAGTATGTCTTGGACAGTGGACAGATTAGCAATATTTATGTTGAAAGAATTGTTCCACTGCATGGTATTCCGAAGACTATTGTGTCAGATAGAGATCCAAGATTTACTTCCGAATTTTGGAGAAGTCTGCAAAGAGTAATTGGTTCTGAGTTGAGATATAGCTCTGCTTACCATCCCCAAACAGATGGTCAGACTGAAAGGACTATTCAGACAATTGAAGATATGTTGCGAGCTTGTTGTTTAGTTTGGGGAGGTAGCTGGGAGCATCATTTGGGAATGGTAGAGTTTGCCTACAATAATAGTTATCATACCAGTCTTGGGATGGCACCGTATGAAGCTTTATATGGAAGGCCATGTAGAACCCCATTAAACTGGCATGAAGTGGGAGAAAGGCAGTTAGTGGGTCCTGAATTGATCCAGCAGACCACAGAAGTGGTGAAGCTTATTAAAGAAAAATTACAGGCAGCTCAAAGTAGGCAGAAAAGTTATGCAGATGTTCGAAGGAGACCACTTCAGTTTGAGGTGGGAGATCTTGTTTTCCTGAGAGTTTCTCCAAGTAAAGGAATCATGAGGTTTGGCAAGTCTGGGAAGTTGAGTCCAAGGTATGTAGGACCTTTCCAGGTGATTGAAAGAATTGGGGAAGCAACTTATAGGTTGGATTTGCCAACTGATTTTGCAGATGTGCATGACATTTTCCATGTCTCCATGTTGAGAAAGTGTATTGAAGATCCAGCTCAGATAATTAGATATCAAGGTGGTGACCTGAGACCGGATATGACTATGCCTGAGTATCCGGTGCAGATCACAGATCGAAAGATGAAGAAGTTGAGAAGTAAAGAAATTGAGTTGGTTAAAGTAAGATGGGAAAATAGGTTGGGTGGTGAGGATACCTGGGAGTTAGCCGAGGAAATGGCTAAAGGGTATCCCTATCTGTTTGAATAAGCCTTTGTATTTTCTTTTTAGATGATAGTGCTTGTAAAGGTGTGTATATTTAAGTTGCTTGACTTTGAGTTGTGTTATGAATTTCGAGGTCGAAATTTTCTTTTTAGATGATAGTAATGTAACGTCGCGTGCTTTTCGGATCCATGCGGATCATGTGTGTGTTGGTTGTGTGGCCGTTGTGAGGCCAATGTGAGTTAGTTGTGTGGAATGTGTGGTGTGAATGTGTGGATTGAGCAGGTGAAGTGCAAGGTTGGTCCTGAAATGAAACAGGACATGCTGCTGTTCAGCTGGAGTTGGCGGCCAGGGGTGGCCGTTGACCTGTTGGCGTCCAGGTAAGTGGACGTTGACTGCATGAACTTGGCGGCATTGGATGTGGACGCTGAGGGTGGCGGTTTCTGTTGGCGGCATAGGGGTTGACGCCAACCTGAGAATGATGCAGGTTATAGGCTCACCCGAGGGCAGGTTTCTTACCTGGTTCTCTTCCCCTCTTGCCCCAGCTTCGCGTCCTGGTGTTTCTGAAGCTTTCAACAGGTACCGAAGAGTGGTTGGACAATCGTAGAACGTGTGGCGTTGTTGAATTGCGCGAGGAAACGTCGCGGCATGGTGCAATTCTCGTGGGAGCTCGCGGAGGGTTCGGTGTGAACCGGGAGATTGCGGGAGGTTCTAGCGTGTTCTGAGGTAGGGGACGAACCCGTTTAGCTCCGTAGAAACATTAAAACACATCGTAACCACTTGAATTAGCATGATAATGTATTTTCGGATAAAGTTGCACCATGCGGGGATAATGGGTGGTTTGAGTAATTTAATGTATGAAGCATGCTGTGTTGGGTTGTTTTAGGTTCTTGCATGTTTAAAGAACCGTTTCAGTACATTTTCTTGTAGTTTTAACGGTTGGAAAACCCGCAGAGCCGGATTAGGGTTTCTGCAGGGTTTAAGGCCGGAGAACTTGGCGTCAACATCGTTTGTCGCCAAGCTCCTCAGTCAGGATGTTAACGGCCAGATCCCTTGCCGTTGACTTGTTGTAAGCGGCAGTCGATGTTGCCGCCTACTGGTTATGAACAGAAATGACTAAATTATGGCATTTATTGTTAATGCATGTGTGTTGACACATGAGGTGCACTAAGTGCACATGGTTCTTGTGTTTAGCATATAAGGTATGCTATTAGTTACTTACTCTCGTGACTGCGCGATGTTTACGCAAGTCAGTCGGGTTCACGTGTAGTGGACCAGTGTTACTTGTGGTTTACGTGAGGTTTCACGTGGTTTGTGTGTGACGTGCACGTGGTTCTGTGTACGTGGCGAGTAGTACGACGCCTACCGTAGTTACCTCTCCAGTTGGGTGCCCCAGGTTCTTTGTGAGCCAGGCTGTTAGCTCGGGGCTTTGTCCCGGTACTTGTGTTGTACCGTCGAGGTCTGTGTTGTCTGACCTGGACACCCTCACTCCTGTGTTGAGTTGCACGTTCGGCTGAGGGAAAGACGACAGTGGGACAGTGACACTTGTGTTTGTCTTTAGTCACTTGTAGCGCGCTCGTAGTTGGGGGTACGGACACCAGTAGACATACTAGACCCCAGCTAGTCCTTTTCCAGTGCCTCACTCCAGAGAGTTCCGGGCCAGGATCTCTAGAGGTGCCAGGCATGGGCCTGTGTTAGCTTGTCCGAGTCAATTACTGGTGTCGCGAACCAATTTACGTGGCTCGTGTTTGGCAGTCTCTACTTTAGCTTGTACACCTGTACTGGTTTTCCGTTTAATTATTACTATTGTTTCTCGTAGTCGGCAGACGGTGAGTACTTTTACAGCTTTAATATCCTGCCTAGCTGTTCTATAAATTGTTGTTATTGTTTTCTACTTTCGTACCTGTGGTTTTGGTTTGCTCGGTGTTGGGGGAGTTCCCTACTGAGCCAGTGACTAGAGAGGCTCACCCCTACCCCCACAGGTGAGAGCGAGGAGGACGTCTCACGACCGTCGTCCAGCTCAGAGCCGCGCCGTAGCGGTGCAGGGTCAGTACCTCCAGCGGTGTAGTACTCCAGCAGTGTAGTTTGACTAGTTGTTTACTTTCTTCAGTTGTACCTCGGGGTATGCCCCAGGCTCTTGTACTTCTTTTTACTTTTGTGGAAATTTGGCTATGTAAACTTGTGATTTATATATAAAATGTGGTGTGTTCCTTTGTGTTTACACGGACTGTGGTTTGGTTTCCCTTGCGAGGCTTCGTCCCGTTCGCGGGAGGCGGACTCGGATCAAGTACGTTATTGGTTTAACGGGCTTGGCCGAGGCGTTCCGCCACACGCATGGCTTCTCGTTCATTCCCACAGACGGCGCCAATGAAGAGACGTGATTTAAGTGTGCCTCCCAAGAGGTATTGTCCCCATGCTTGGGGTTTTGTCCTTTAAAAGGGCCCTCTTAGGAGAAGAGGTGAGGCTCTTGCTGATAAGCACACACTTATTCTCACTATCTTTCAATGTGGGACTAAAGAATACCTCTACACAGCCCCCCAGTGAGGATAAGGGTGTGTGGGTCTCATGAAGATGAGACGCTCGGGTAGGGCGCAGGGCCTTTTGTTCGTTCCCATAGATGGCACCAATGAAAAGACGTGATTTAAGTGTGCCTCCCAAGAGGTATTGTCCCCATGCTTGGGGTTTTGTCCTTTAAAAGGGCCCTCTTGGGAGAAGAGCTAAGGCTCTTGCTGATAAGCACACACTTGTTCTCACTATCTTTCAATGTGGAACTAAAGAATACCTCTACATAGCCCCCCAGTGAGGATAAGGGTATGCGGGTCTCATGAAGATGAGACGCTCGGGTAGGGCGCATGGCCTCTCATTCGTTCCCACAGACGGCGCCAATCAAGAGACGTGATTTAAGTGTGCCTCCCAAGAGGTATTGTCCCCATGTTTGGGGTTTTGTCCTTTAAAAGGGCCCTCTTGAGAGAAGAGGTGAGGCTGTTGTTGATAAGCACACACTTGTTCTTGAAAGGACGGCGCAACGGCGACTCACCGCGCCGACCACGCCCCTTCACCGACTACACACCGCTGACAGTGGCACCCGAACAGATCTTTGCAGAGATCAGGGACGCACCATATGTTCGGTGGCCACTAAAGATGCGCTCCGATCCCCGGCGGCGCAACCAGGAGAAGTATTGTCGCTTCCACCATGACCATGGCCACGACACCTCCGAATGTCGCTAGCTTAAAGATGAAATCGAGTCCCTCATTAAGCGCGGCTACCTCGGACGGTTCGTGCGCCGAAATGAAGACCACCCCAAACGCTGAGAGTGGACTCCCGAGCAGCTGATCAACAACGAGCCCAACGGGCAGGAAATCAACGTGATTGTAGGAGGGTTCGGCGTTGGCGGAGAGAGCACTCAGAGTCGACGCGATTACGCAAGGCGAGTGCATGTCGTGGACATACCGTCGATACCTCGGCCGGCTCCTTATCCCCGTAATCCTGCACACGCACAGTCTGAGGGGGCCATAACCTTCTCAGACGAATATCTTGTAGGGGTTACCACTCCGCACACTAATGCATTGGTCGTTTCGGAAACCATCAATCATTGTAATGTGCGCAGGATTCTAGTAGATAATGGAAGTGCCCCCGATGTATTGGCTTAAGATTGCTATCTCCTTATGGGCCTAAAAACCAACAAGCTCACCCCTATAGAATCGCCCCTGTTCGGCTTCTCGGGGGTGTCGGTTCAGCCTATGGGTAGAGTTCGCCTCCCGATCACCCTCGGGACGGCTCCGAAGTGTGTGACCAAGGTGGTGGATTTCTTGGTCATCAGGAACATGCCTGGATACAATGCGATCCTTGGTAGAGATCTGATCGGGCGGATCAAGGCGGTGCCTTCGTCCCTCCATCAGAAGATGAAGTTCCCCACCCCGTGTGGGGTCGGCGAGGTGCTTGGATGCCAGCGCGAGTCTCGACAGTGTTATGTCCTTTCTCTAAGGGACAAGCAGCCACTCGTGGCTCCAACACCTATTCCTCCACCAGCCGACCAGCCTTCCACAAGCTGCGGAACTCCTGCCGAGGACCTACTTCCAGTCCAAGTGGATAACGACCCCGAACACGTCCTATACATTGGTGCGTTACTAGCGGAAGCAGAGCAGCAGCGGTATAGAAGTTTCTTGCTAACTAATCTGGACGTGTTCGCGTGGTCTGACGACGAGTTCCCAGGCATCCCTCCAGAGGTAATGGTGCATCGCCTCCGCTTGGATCTACGGGTCCCACCGGTTCAACAAAGGAGGCGACCTGTCAACCAAGAGCGGCAGACCGTGATCCATGATCACGTTGTCAAAAGCCGAGCAGTGGGGCTCCTCCGGGAAGCCCAATACCCAAGATGGATCTCCAACGTAGTCCTCGTACGCAAAGCCACTGGTAAATGGCGCGTATGTGTGGATTACAAGGACCTCAACAAAGCGACGCCCAAGGATAACTTTCCATTGCCACGCATCGATCAGCTGGTAGACGCTACGTCCGGGCACGAGCTCCTCAGCTTCTTGGATGCCTACTCTGGGTATCACTAGATCAGTATGCATCCTCCGGATCAGGATGCCACCATGTTTGTCACAGACTTGGGGTTATACTGTTTCACCAGGATGCCCTTTGGTCTGAAAAATACGGGCGCAACATACCAACGATTGGTCAATAAGATGTTCGAGCAGCAAATTGGGCGCAACATGGAGGTCTACGGCGACGACATGTTGGTCAAGACGCTTCCGAGCACTGACCACATCTCTGACCTCGAGGAGACCTTCACAACTTTGCGAAGGTACAATATAAAGCTCAACCCAGCTAAGTGTGCGTTTGGAGTACGCTCGGGAAACTTCCTTGGCTTCCTCGTTTCAAATAGAGGAATAGAGGCCACCCTGAGAAGATCCAATCAATACTTGAAATAGCAGCCCAAAAACGGTACGCGACGTCCAACGTTTGACTGGACGACTAGCCGTACTCAACCGGTTCATGTCCCGAGCAGCAGAGAGGAGCTTCAACTTCTTCAAATTGCTGCGAGGACCCAGAGGCTCTTCACAGCAAGGGGGGCATATATGGTGGACTGAGGACTGTGAGGCCGCCTTCGCGGAGTTGAAGGCCTATCTCGCAGCCCCACTTGTTCTCTCGAAACCTGTGCCCGGGGAGCCCTTGTTCATATACCTTTCGGTTACTGAGCACTCCATCAGTGCAGTGTTGATCAGAGAAGAGGGAGCAGCCCAGCGTCCCATTTACTATATCAGCAGGGTCCTTCAAGAAGCTGAAAGAAGGTACCCCCGAGCAGAAAATTCGCCCTTGCTCTGGTCACGGCTGCCCGGAAACTCAGGCCCTACTTTCAGGCCCACTCAATAATGGTTCTCACCGACCAGCCACTGAAGTCTATTCTACAACGGCCGGAGGCTTCCAGCCGGCTCATTAAATGGGCCATCAAGCTAGTCGAATTCGACATCAGCTACCGTACAAGGACGGCCATTAAAGCACAAGCATTGACGGACTTCGTCGCGGAATGTACTCTCCTTACTGAACAGGATCCTCCGCTGGCCGACGAGCCCCCATGGGAGCTCTACGTCGATGGATCCTCGTGTGTCACAGGGAGCAGAGCTGGCCTGGTCCTCACCTCTCTAGAGGGTTTAGAGTTCCAATATGCCCTTCGGTTTCACTTTGCGGCCTCCAACAATGTGGCCGAATACGAAGCGTTGTTGTCTGGAATCCGAATGGGGAGGCACCTTGGAGCCCTTCGACTCAGAGCCTTTAGTGACTCCCAATTGGTTGCCGGCCAGGTGAACAGATAGTTCGAAGAAAGGGAGCCACGCATGGCCCAGTACCTTCAACAGGTCAAGAGCCGAGCAGAAGGCCTCCTCTACTTCGAAGTCATACACGTTCCACGGGAGCAAAACGCGCGAGCCGATGCACTTGCCAAGCTGGCATCTTCAGGTGACATCGCCCCTTCTCGCTCCATATTCATTGAAGAGCTCGCTGCACCGAGCATCGAAGTGGATGTAGCAGCCATTGGGTCTGACCCCCCAGCTCCGAACTGGATGGACCCTCTCCTAGCCTATCTACTTCGAGGCGAGCTTCCCCCTGAGCAGGGTGAAGCTCGGAAGATCAGACTGCGTTCTCAGTTTTTCACCCTCATTGAAGGCAAGCTCTACCGACGGTCCCTTTCAAGACCCCTCTTACGGTGTCTCAGCCCTGAAGAGGCCCTTGCGGCTATCGAAGAGGTTCACGAGGGATTGTGCGGAAGCCATTTGGGGGGCAGAACACTGGCACGCAACATTATCTGAGCAGGATTCTGGTGGACCTCTTTGCAAAAGGACTGTATGTCTTTTTTCAGAAGGTGCCCAGAATGCCAGAAATTCGGATAGCTCATTAAGCAACCGCCCGAGCAACTTCATACACTATTTGAGCCTCGCCCTTTCGCTAGGTGGGGCATTGATATACTGGGTCCCTTCCCAGAGGCCCAGGGTCAGAAGAAGTTCTTGTTCGTGGCTATCGACTACTTTACCAAGTGGGTCGAAGCAGAACCCATTACCACAATCACCGAACAAGACGCGTGGAAGTTTGTTTGGAAGAACCTCCTCTTCAGGTTTGGCATCCCAAGAGTGATTACCTCTGACAATGGGAAGCAGTTCGATAGCACCTTCTTCAAGCAGAAGTGCGCCGAACTTGGCATCTACAACCACTTCACCTCCGTGGCACATCCTCAGGCTAACGATCTGGTCGAAAACGCCAACCGTATGTTGCTGTATGGGATCTGCACGAGAGTCGAAGTTTCTGGTAGTTCATGGATTGATGAGCTCCCTAATGTGTTGTGGTGTCACCGAACAACTGCTTAGGTAGCCACAGGGGAGACCCCTTTCCATTTGGCCTACGGCACAGAGGCTGTTGTACCTCTGGAAGTGGCTCTCCCCACTCTCTGGACAACTCACTTCGATGAGGTCGCCAATAATCGTGCGCTCAGGGAAAACCTAGACATGCTTGGCGAATGCCAAAATGACGCCAGCATCAGACTAGTTTCCTACCAACAGCGCCTTGCGCAGTATTATAACTCCCGAGTTCGGGAAAGGCGCTTCTTCGAAAGGGACCTTGTTCTTCACCGCTGCTCAGCATCGGATCCCCGAAGAGCAACCGGAAAACTCTCCCCCAAATGGGAAGTACCTTATCAGGTCACCCAGGTCCTTGGAAAAGGCTCTTACAAGCTAACTACTCCAGTGGCGGGGCCATACCCAGAGCCTGGCATGTATCCAATTTGAAGGATTACTATTTATAAAAGCCTTCTGTTCGGCATCCTAGTTCTCTCCTACCAGTTCTTTTGGACGGCTAGAGACAAAGTCCAAACATCCTTATCTCAATATCTTTAGCTGACAAGGATGTAACGACATCTCCTAGTACGAAGATGTTCCGCAAGCACCCCAGGTTAGAACACCGCAGTTCATAATGACCTGTGCGGTAATGCGAACACTTCTAAACGGCCAACAAATTTCGGTTCGGACAGAACACTTGCAAGGTAAGGAGATAGAAAAAGTGAAGCCATTTTTTGAAAAAAAAAAAAAAGAAAGATCTATTCAGATTTTGTACAAAAGCTCGCTTTGGCCGAGCTGCCAAACAAAAGGGGAAGGATATTTAAGGGGCCTGCCTGGAGGTTCCGGCGCCATCGTCTGAAGGAGGCATCTGCCCAGAGTAGAACTGCATAAATTGTATCCCGTCCAGACGAGCAACATTGGTCCGATGCCTGCACTCCTTCACGGAGGCTTCGAAAGCTTCTCGGGCGCGCTCAACCCAAGAAAGCTGTTCGCCATGCTCCTTCCCAGCCTTGAGGCCCACTTTATAATAGCGGGCCCCATACTGCTCCAGGTCTTCTCGGAAATCCGGCCCGGCCTTGTACGCGGCAATGGCTTGGATTTCAGCGTCAGCTAGCACCTTTCCGAAGGCCTCCTTCTCAGCCCGCGCAAGGGCTAAGTTGAGCTCGGAAGTCCGAAGTGCGGCCTTAAGGTCTTTTACCTCATCTTGCAACTTTGCCTCGTGGGCCTTGTGCTGTGCGGCCATGCCCTCACAGAAAGCAGTTTGTGCTTCCCACAGATGCTTTTGATTTTGGGCCCGGGCAGCTAAAGCCCTCAACACCTCCAAAGACGTAGCAACTCCGTCTATAAGAGCCCCCAAGTCGACGTCATCAACGGCCCCGTCTTCTGCACAGCTTTCCTGACGGTAGCCCTCACCTGACATCTCTGGAGTATGCTCGGGCGTCAGATCTTGGCACCGCGCTACCTGCTCGAGGTGAGAGGCGAAAGGGCTCGGCGGAAGATCCCTTGGTGCGCTTTCCTTGAGGCGATCAAGCGTCGCCTCTAGAGCCATGGCCGAGGGAATCTCGGGAAGCTTTCTCCTCAGTACTTCACCGAGCGGCCTCCGGTCATCACCAGAGTCCTCGGTCCGCTCTTCCGCTGCAACATCAATGTTACCAGCTGCTGCTCTCTCCCTACGACCTACCTCCTTGAGTATGGTCGCTCCTTCAGCACCAGAGAACACCCCGGCAGGCGCGTGTTCCTCTACTTCCGCAGCCACTTCGGTGGGGGGCATGGGGGGCAGGACCATCCCCGCGGCTAGAGCAATCTCCTCGACGGCTCCCGTTGTGGGAACCACCTCTTCGCCCCCGAGTGCGGCGGATCGCATCATAGGGGCCGCCGTCTCCTCGGTTACTGGCATTGTATCAATCCTTAGCACGGCGCCTTCAGTCATGATGATGTCGTAACCGGCTCCTTTAGTACTAGAGACCCCCGTAGGGGCCACTTCTTCAAAACGCCCCTCGACGAGGCCTTGGGGCGCTGGCACTCTCACCTGCTCCCCATCTGAGCTCTCCGACACCGAGCTCAGTACAACAAGCCCAAGATCAGCCGCCATCTTGAGAGCAGCCCCTGGACGAGGCAGGGGAAGGGCCTGGGATGTCCCCTGCTCGGGCGTTTTGGTGGCCCTCTTCCTCTTCCGCTCCACCAGCGGCTCGGCGTCTTCTTCCTCCTCGTCCTGCTCGATCTCCGGAGCAGTCCGTAGCTACGCAGCCTTCACTAGCCTTCATCTTTTCTTGGCTTGATGCTGGCTCCTCGCTACTTCTCCTTCAGCCTCGTCCTTGGCCGGCTGCTTCTCGGGCAAAGGACGAATTATCGCCCTCGCGGTTTCCCTCACCGCGGCCTTCTTCTTCAAGCGAATCCTCTCGAGCCCCTTGGCGGAAACCCGTGAGCCCATAGCGCCCTGCATCTCAGCAGGACGGCTTCTGGCAACAGCAGGAGGATGCTCTTCACCTATTACCGCCACATACACTGTGACAGTAATATGCTCGGTGTAGAGGGCCATATCCTCCGTATCCATGCCAGCCTCCAGCTCTTCAGAAGCTGCATAAGAAGAAAAGCAGTTAGTAAGGACGATTACCAAAAAGCAGAAGAAGGAAAGAGAGGCCAAAAAGTCACTTACTCCATCCTCGGCTGAGTTTGTGCTAGACCAGTTTGGCCTCCGTGATGTACTCCTCCGCCTTCTCGACGAAGATGCTGCTCAGGCGCTCGGTGAGCGCCACCTCTTCCTTCCTCATGAGAGGGTAGATGTCTTTGTGCGGGTCCTTTACCCGCGTAGGGAACCCCCATTCTGGCGCCCCCATGCGGCGCGCGATGAAGTGTATCCAGTGCATCCATCCCTTGTGGCTGGAGAACCGAGGGGAGAACTCTATCCTCATCCGGTCCGGCCAGTGCCGTCACGTCCTAATAAAAATTTATTTATCAGAAATGACAGAGTATAATATGGAAAGGAAACTATGTCCATACATTCTTTAATAACCTCAAACTACGTTATTACATAATTGTTCCTCACTATAGTTCTCATGAGGAGTAGACACAATAAACCTATTCTATTACATTTGCTATTCACAATACTACAGAAGAGTAAACTAGATGGCTTCTAGTTGACGCGTAGATCACTCAGCACACTTCCCCTTAAATATTTCTTCCACCCGGATTACCTGAAAAGGTAGAATTATGTGAGCTAACTAGCTCAGTAGGATTCAATTCAAGGAACCAAGAATACGAAGATTAGAACAAGGAATTTCATAAATCATTGCTTTTGCATGCCAAGGATGATAGTGCTATGTGACACTAGATAGTGAAGTTACTGAATAGTGAACTTCAAGATTCAGAAATATATAGCAACAATCATGCTCTGATTTGAACATATATAATTACACAAAAAGATGACATGATGACCAATCAAACACTTAATGATGCTATGCCAAACATCCACATATCCTTTATCGTTCTGCGAGGACACTTAAATGAATTTGAGTGCTCCTCCCAGAACTGGACCAGCCCTTATTTGCCAGGCATAATTCTTAAATTGAGTTCGAGACTCACCAATTGTCATCACCACACTCTTATCCTTGTAATGAATCAAGGAAATACAAGGATTTACTCATAATTTACTCATGGTTTGTACACAACAATTAAGGAACGTTGGTTCCTTAACTGATTTCAGAAATTGATAGTCATACAAGAACAATTTGATTCAGAACTTGAAGTAATATTTCAAGGTAAAAAGGAAGATAACATGACTGATTTTAGTAGGTGTTTAGGTGGTAAAAACCATAAAATATAAGTAGACTATTAGTTGGAACAATTGGGTAATATTTGCAACAAGAAACAAAGCAATTAGGTGCTGGAAACATGGCCCTGACAATACCTGTCGACAGGCAGAAACTGGCTGTCGACAGAGGCTGGTTTCCAGAGACAGGATTTCAGTTCTGTATGTGTCTGTCGATAGCCAGTGATGGGGCTGTCGACAGCCACACATAGGGGGAGTTTTCTGGTTTCAGGAAATAGGTTCCTGTCGACAGGCAGCAGTTCGTCTATTGACAGGTCCTGTATGAACCTTCAGAAAGTCATTAAATTTAACTTCAAATGGTTCTAAAAAGTTCCTCTATCACTCCTAACATGATTAGGACCTTAAACAAGTATGATTTCAGGTTTACAACTCAATGTAACATGACAAAAAGATGAAGGAAAGATCATGGAACATAAATCACATGAATGATTAACAATGAGTTGAACTCAAGGGGATTTAATGGAGAGACACTCTTCTCAAACTCTTTTCTCTTTTTCCATTGATCACATATCAATTACACTCACCTAAAAACTTCCATGGTCTCTCAACGAATCAGTTTCACTAAGGAGAAAGAACCGTTATGGTTCAGCCTACTCTAATTAGTGAAATCAACATGATTCTAAATTCAGACAACTTAAACAAATGGAGTAGCTATCCATGACTTGAAGACTAACTAAAACATGATGGAATGTCCAGTTCCTATCATGGATATACCTCTTAAGCTTTGAAAATAGCATGCTAAAAATACTACATGCCATTAGCCAATAATTCCAAGAACAGTGGTAGGGAAACAAGGATAGGTTAAGAAGAGAATCCTACCTGACGAAGTAGTGTGAGTTCCTTTTCTTAGAGATCCACAGAATAGAGAAAGAAATGCAGGCTTGCACATATGATAGCTTTAACAGATGCACTGGCGTACTGATGGATAATATTTTTCAAGCACTAACAATAATAGTCCTTCCCAGTGTAAAGGAACACCAAAAACAGCCGTTGAGACTTCTCCCGATGGAGATACCAACTTAGCACAATAACACAGAAGTGGAGTATCCTCTGCAACAACACACACACACCAGAAAGAGTGGGGAAATATGTGTACGATGGATGTGGGAGGGTTTTTATAAACCCAGTAGGTTCCTCATGCAATGGCACGTCGGCCCTTGAGGTCTCATAGTAAAAAACCAATTTGGTTTTTACCACAACACGTAGCCCATGCAAAACCCCTCACGTTTACATGTTAGTAACAAACGTGTTCACTACTCAGTTGGGTGTGCTGGCCTCTTTATTGCCTCACACGTAGGCATAGTAAAAATCCTACAAAAATCCCTTACGTAAATCACCCATAAATCAGCTGGTCATTTAATCCTTATGCAAATCTATCCAAACAGTGTCCATTTGTTGTGAAATTTAAACCATAAGCTGAAAAATTTCACACTCCGGCTCGTACTGTACTTGAAATCTATCCAAACAGTGTCCTCGGTCCGCTCTTCCGCTGAAAAATCACCTGAAAAATGGTCGCATCTACTGTACCTTGAAATCCGTATGTCGAAAAATTCAGATAATTTCATTTCTGACTTCTCCACATTTTTCTGGAAATTATGGTGTTCTCGAATTTTTATTTCGTTGTCGTTTTCTGGTGTCACCCTGTGGAAGTGCGCACCTCTATGTACGACACTAGGGTAATATTCGTTACCATTAATCATACCTAAATATTAATTATCTCAATTTAATACCAAGTCTAATGTATAATAACCATATTATTTCTATTTTCTTAACACTTTGAATTTCTGGGGCATTATAGGTGCTTGGTGTAGTACACACTCCGGCTCGTCCCCAGCGACACCGTCAAGATAAACTGACTCCGGAAGAGGTTCGCGGTGGGTTTGATGTCGCATACCTTGCAAGATATGCAAAAAATGCATATCGTCCTGCAGGAGTTCGGCGCCAGTTGAATGGGGGCAATCCCCCAGGCGGTGAGTAGTTCTCTCGCCATCATCGGCAATGGCAGCCGGAACCCCGCCTCCAGAATGTCGTGTGACATTACGATGCATCCGGGCTTCTCCAGCCAGTAAGGCTCCTCCTCCTTTGCAAGAACGATGTCGTACTCCGGCCCGATGCGGTATCACTCGCGAAGGCCGTCGAAGAAGCAGTACTTCGTCCGCTGAGGTCCTTCCGGCGCTTCACCGCTTCCGCCGGTGCCGGCCATGGGCTTTCCCTTCTGCGACATCGCTGGAGATGAAGATGGTGGAGCAAGAACTGCGACTGTATAAAGGAGAAGAAGACAGAGGAGATCGGAAGGGCAGGCGAGCTCTTCGCAAGGTATTTTCGAATGCGTGGCTTCCCGCTGTCGCCCCTCCTTTTCCTTATAAGGAAGAGAGGGCGCGAAACCCTAAGACCTGCGGATGGCGTCACCCACTCTGGGTGACCGTTCAGGCGTATCACGCGGAACTCTCAGCTCACCACGATACCCCCTTCATCATGGGCTCTCCTCCGCTTTCGAGGAAATCGTATGAAGCGTCAGCGGCAGCCGTCGTTTGCATGTCCGAGGTCACCATCGCATTTAAAGACCAAAAAGTGACATTTGAGCAGGCCTCCGCCCTCGACTGTCCCGCTTCCCGAGCTCACTCGATGACGTGGGGGGCAAGTGTGGTGGCTATTTCTAACCACCATCGTGCACTGGGCCCATCATGGCCCGGCCCAATTCGGCAGGCGAACATGGCCCTATCGCAAGGCACCACGACATTTCAAGAGTAGCTTCAAGGTTCCGAGTCCGGTCCCTGCATTCAGGTGCCAGCGGGACCCAAAAGCTGCCTCCGGGTGCCTCGTAGCCTGTTCAGTCAAAGGCCCTTCCTTCCGAGTAGGGTCTGCTCGGCTTGTGCTGAAAACGCCTTCGGAACGGACAGTGCTTCCTTGCATCAGGCATCTGGCAGCAAGCCATGCCTTTGAGCACTAGGTGCTGAGCAGTGGGCTCGACTACCAAGCAGTAGGACTGGCTCACCGAGCAGGCTACCTGCTCGGTACCTTCCTCTCAGGAGAATCCGAGCGGAACTTCACTCCCTCACGGCAGTTACAAAGGCTACGCCACGCGCGCCCCACGATCAAGTGGTGCATTAACTGCAGAACACCTCAACGTGTAACTTCCCCCCGCTAAGGATGCCAACAGGCGCGCCCTTTGCGGCATTGATCAAGGATGTTCCATCCCTCTCCCTTAGCACTTTAGCCTATAAAAGGCACTGGTAAGCCTCCATGCAGAGGTACGTAATCCAAGACACCTCTCTGGCGCAATATTGAACCTTCCTCTTCTACGCCTTTGAATCCATCACTAACTTAGGAATCAGAGGGTTCTCCCCGGTTCTTCAACCGGGCCCCCCTGATCTGCTTCTGGTTTTGCAGGCATTCGCCCGCTACCGGCGTCCTTCCTCCCTTCTTCAACACGCTCTCGTGAGGTGTGTGCAGTGATAAATTGCTATACATGCATAGATCAATTTTAAAAATCACATAAATATTAAAGAAAAATGAAAATAAAATATTACATGTGAACAAGTGCAATATTAAACCAAATTCACACATACATGTAAATGAATTACATTAATGTAAGAACTACAATGCTAATCAATATGACATATGAGCAGATTGCATGACACTAGTTGGTTTTTTGTTCCTAAGATGGAGGTTAATATGTTTTTTTTTGTTCCTAAGTTTTTCAATATATTTATGTAAAAATGCATATTATGGTTATCAACATTTAATACTTCGTTTCAAATATTATTTGATAGTAATTTATTAGAGAAACAAGTGATTAAAATCTATTTAAGACTAAGAGAATCTAAAGGCCCATTTATTTTCAAGTTACACCCATAAGGTAATTTCAAACCTGTATGTCAGTGTGCTATGCGCTACTTCATGGCTTTCAAAAGGATTTTTAGGCTTTTCGAGTTGGAGTTTTGAGGGTGGGTGGGAGGGCTCAAGTTTCGAACTTGGGACAGGGTGTCATTCACCTAGTGGCGCTGACCACTGGGATATAACAATATATATTTATATTTCTTGTATAAAATCAACTAGTTCAACTATTTACATACTCTGTGAGCATGTTTCATAATTCACAAATATGAGAGACATATGTGTAATATTAAAGATCAAACTTATAACATTCTAACCAAATGGGAAGTAGGCATTTAAATCTTCTGTATCATTTTGCATACTTTTTTTATTTCTTTTCACAAGGTAATTACATCTTTAACACCATATTTTTGTGACCCATCCAAGTGTTTATAAGTTTGAGACTGGGTTAGCAACCCCACACAAAGGATAGATCTAGTAAATAGATCTAGGCCAAAACAACTAGTCACAGACTTAGAAAAAATAGATATGGTAAAATAATAACATTCCCAATAATAAAGAAACTTTTGAAACTAGATCAGAACCTAGGAATGATTGACCACAAGAGAACATTAACCTTAGGGAATTGTTTAAAATTTATTGTACTACCAAGACAACCATTCAATTCAAGACATGGGAGAAAGCTCCCAAACCAGACATATATACAATGATAGAAACAAAGTAGTAAGACGGGGTGGCAGGAGGTGGAGGGGGCGGCAAGGTGGGGTGCCATGTATGGGAGGGGGTGGGGGGGGGGGGGGGGCATTGCATAGGAAGGGGGGAAGGGGCGCAGAAGGGATGGGGGGGGGAGGGGGTTGCCGGTAGGAGGGGGAGGGGGGTGGCAGGGGTGGGGCAGCGGGTATGGGAGGGTGTGGGGGGCATTGCACAGGAAGGGGGGAGGGGGCACAGAAGGGATGGGAGGGGGAGGGGGCGACAGGAGGGGGAGGGGGGGGTGCCGAGGATGGGAGGGGGAGGGTGGGGGGGTGGGGGGGCCTTGCACAGGGGAGGGGGGCGGCAGGAAGGGGAGGGGGGCGCCGAGGATGGGAGGGGGAGGGTGGGGGGGCCTTGCACAAGAGAGGGGGCAGTAGGAGGGGGAGGGGGGGGGCAGGGGTGGGGCAGCGGGTATGGGAGGGTGTGGGGGGCATTGCACAGGAAGGGGGGAGGGGGCACAGAAGGGATGGGAGGGGGAGGGGGCGACAGGAGGGGGAGGGGGTGCCGAGGATGGGAGGGGGAGGGTGGGGGGGTGGGGGGGCCTTGCACAGGGGAGGGGGGCGGCAGGAAGGGGAGGGGGGGGGCGCCGAGGATGGGAGGGGGAGGGTGGGGGGGCCTTGCACAAGAGAGGGGGCAGTAGGAGGGGGAGGGGGGGGGCACCGAGGATGGGAGGGGGAGGGTGGGGGGGCCTTGCACAGGGGAGGGGGTAGTAGGAGGGAGAGGGGGCGATAGGGTGGAGCACTGGAGAGGGGAGGGGAAAGGGGCGGCAAAAGGGGGAGGGAGGGGGGGGCTTACACAGGAAGGGGGGAGGGGGCGCAAAAGTGGGATGGGGCGGTAGGAGGGGGAGGGGGCAGTAGGGGTGGAGCACAGGAGAGGGGAGGGGGAGAGGGGCGGTAGGAGGGGGAAGGGGGGACTGTGGGGGGGGGGGGGGGGGGGGGGGGGCGACGGTCACCCGGAGGGGAGGGGGAGAGGAGGGGGCGACTGTGCAGGGTGGTAGAGAGGGGGAGGAAGCATACCGGCGAGGGGGCAGCGCAAGGTGGAGGCGGTGGTAGGGCGACGAGCTTGGGCGGCGAGGTGGAGGCGGCGACAGGCCGACGCAAGCGGGTTAGGGAGGGGGAGGAAGCATACAGGCAAGGGGGCAGCGCAAGGTTGAGGCGGCGGTAGGGCGACGAGCTTGGGCGGCGACAGGCCGACGCGAGCGGGAAGCGGCGGCGCGATGGTGGCGGCACGGGGAAGCGACGGCGGCAGCACTTCACGAACGCCGGAGATGAGAAAGGTACGTCAGAGACGAGAGAGAAGGAGAGAGATACAGAGAGAGAGCGCGGGGTACGCCGGAGAGGAGAGGAGAGAGAGAACGGGCGCGCGAGTGGGAACCTGGATACGTGGGGTGGGAGAAAAATTGGAAATTCCATCCGTATTACAGATGGAATTTCTGACGAAAATAGTTCCGTCGGAACTACCGACAGATTTGCCGACAGAATATCGTCCGTCGGAAACCCCGACTAATGTTTTCAACGAAAATATATCCGTCAGCAAGTCCAACAGAGTTTCCGACGGAACTTTTCCATCGGAAAAATCCATCGGTAATGCCTTTCTTTGATCGTAACACTTCAACTCTAATATTTCTTGAAGAACACCATAATATGTCACCTCATCTCAAATAGGAGCCTTATCTTTAACACTGGAAAAACTTGAAGTTTTTGCAGACATAACAACCCCACTGTTCTGTGTCTTCCTATGAAGTTCAATATGTCGAGTTTGAAAACGGAACCCATTTACTAAACATACCTTAAACTTCTTCCCCACATTCAATGGTTGATCTTGCAGCACAATTGTGTTTGCATCTAACCCATTATTGTACTTGCCTTGTAAAGAGATAACCTTAAAAAAAAAGGTTACATGTTGGTTATCATTAAAACACAGGTGATGTAGACTAAAAAAAAGGTTACATACGTTTACTTACTTTACACTTAAGCCTATCTGGAAACTGTAATGTATGACATTACTCAATTTCCATTTCACTTGCTCGTGGTCTTGTTTTCCTTATTTCTTCAAGATGCATACTACATACAAAATGTGGACAATACATTAACGGTATGGTATTGAGAAACAATACAATAATGGATTGTCATTTGACTTACCTTATGTAAGGAGATATGTCCTCACAATTAAATAGTACATAGAGATGAGCTTGGTTCAACTCGTCATTCCTAAGATGACAAAAAGTTCCACCACCTAAACATCGACCATTTCTTGAAAAAATATCCCATCCTTTTTGTGTCAATTCTTCAGCCCCTTCATCTTCATTTCTTAAAGGTTGGTTAAGCCATGTCTCAACATCATCGTCTAGATATCTCGAAGAAAAGATAAGAGTCTCCTCTGCTATATACCCTTCTACCATTGACCCCTCTGGACGTGCCCTATTCTATACATAGGACTTAAGTTTCACCAAATACCTAGTGGAGATTCAAAATGAAATCAAGTATTATTAGGAATAGTGTACAACCGTCAGGCACAAGTATAAGATTAATGCAAACCTTTCAATAGGGTACATCCATCTATACTGAACTGGGCCAGCAAGCCTTGCTTCGTCAGGTAAGTGGATGAGAAGATGTACCATTATCTCAAAAAAGCTTGGCAGGAAGATCATCTCCAATCGACACAATATGTTTGAAATTTCTTGTCTAAGCTTATAGAAATCACTTGACGATGAAGTCTTGAAACATATTAGAGAAAAAAATTGCATGCATCGTTAATTGCAGATCTCAACTCCTTTTGTGTCACTCCCCTCATTACTACTGGAAGCAATTATTGCATGAGGACATGACAATCATGACTTTTTAAACCCCAAATTTGTTTAGGATCATTGGGATTTACATGCCTTGATATGTTTGATGCATAGCCATCTGGAACTTTCACACTTTTCAAGACCTTGCAAATCATATCCTTCTCCATCTTGCTCAAAGTGAACATGGTAGGTGGCAAAAGCAATCTGTTAGAATCCAGAGTTTGAGGTTGAAGAGTGACCCTTATACCTAAATGTTGGAGATCATGTCGAGCTTTCAAACCATCTTTTGTTTTGGCATCAACATCTAACAAAGTTCCAATAATACTATCATAAACATTCTTCTCGATATACATGACATCGAGATTATGTCTCAATAGTAAGGACTTCCAATATGGTAAGTCAAAAAAATTGTTTTTCTTCTTCCAATTGGTATGACACTCAAGAGTGGATGATGATGTTACAGCTTCCTTTTGTTTTCTTTTCACCCCCACTTTAAATTTGAGAACTTTCCCAAAAGTAAATTTAAGTGGATGCAACTGCTTAAGTATATCAACCCCAGATAACACACTTGGTCTGGCTCTCATTTCTTCTTTTCCATCAAACCTTCGTTTCATAGAACGAAACTTATGACCCACACCTAACCATCGACGATGATTAGTGTAATAGAATTTTCTACTGCCTTTTAACCGTAATGATGATGTATCTTCATTACATGTAGGGCAAGCTAATCGGCCCTTAGTGCTCCAATCAGACAGATAACCATATGCATAAAAATCGTTAATTGTCCAAAGTAGTGCAGCACGCATAGAAAATATTTCACTCTTACAAGCATCGAATGTTTCAACTCCATGCCAAAGAATTTGTAATTCTTCAATAAGTGGCTGAAGATAGACATCAATATCATTTTCCGGACCTTTAGGACCCGGAATGAGTAAAGACAAAAAAATACTTTGTGGCTTCATACACAACCATGGAGGTAAGTTGTATGGTGTCAACAACATAGGCCATGTACTATGACTCGTACTCATTACCCCAAAGGGGTTGAAACCATCACTTGCATGCCAAGCCTAGGAGCACATTACGAGGTTCTAAACCAAAACCATCAATCGCATCTAACGCTTTCCAACAAGGGGAATCAGCTGGGTGCCTTAGAATGTCGTCTTCTTGGCATTCATCACTATGCCAACACATGGTTGCAAATGATTTACTGCAAGTGTATAATCTCTGTAGTCTTGGAATCAATGGAAAATGCTGCAGAACTTTCTTTGCAACCTTAATCTTCTTGTTATGACCACTTCTTTCAGTTCCTTTCGTCCATCTACATTCTCCACATTTAGGACAATGATCATAAGACTCATACTCTTTCTAGTACAAAATACAATCATTAGGACATGCATCAATCTTGTGATAATCACATCCCACTTTACCAATGATTTTTTTTCAATTCATAGAAAGTAGCTGACAACACATCACCTTCTGGAAGAGCCTCTTTCAACAGCTTCAGAAGCATGTCAAAAGATTTGTTTCTCATTTTACCTCTACATTTTATGTTGAACAATCTGACTATAAATGATAGCTTGTTGAATGTCTTGCAACCAAGGTACAAAGGCCGTTCAACATCTACCAACAACTGTTGAAATTCACCATACTCTCCTTTATTATCATCCATTGACTTCACTTATGCATGTTTCGAATTTTCCTCAACAATAACATCCTCCAACATCAAATGCAGACCAACATCCTTCGGAAGTGTTGTGCATGTAAAATCCGTAGACATGTGCCTGGAAGAAGAACTACTCTCATGGAACTTCCAAAAGTGTTTGTCTTTAATGACTCCATATTGAAACAAATGTTGTCTTACTACTTCCTTTTCATGTCTCAAGAGGCATACACACTCCAAACAAGGACAGTTAATCTTTATTGATGGAGTAAAGTGAGCAGAAGCAAGTTGAATGTATGCGTCAATTTATAACGTATTCTTCAATTTATCCATCCAACTCCAATCCATAACGTCTCACTATAAAAAAAAAAATCATTTACATTATATTCATCATACTATAAATGTTGCAAGATGTGTACTGAATTGTCTAACGACATGACAAGGTAGAGTACGTGGGGCTTCATCATGTCCCATCAAGGATTAAAAGGGGAAAAAAATAAGTTAAGCAACCAAGAAAAAAAAAAAAAAAGACCAGTCTATGTACGGTCATTGCCTCCATCCCCCTCCCAATGATGTTAAACATTGTGCAACAATTTTCCTATCTTTACTTTATAGGGAGATAGCAAAGAAAATTAAGTGAACCAGGATGAGCTAACAAAAGAGGCACATTGAAACAGTGCCCACAGGTTTCAGATGCAAGGAAATGCCAAGAACTAGATTTGTTGTCTGCTTAAATATGCATGTTCAAAAACCTTTTCAGTTCACCTCTGTAGAATCTACAGCATACATGACTACCTGAAATAGGAATGAAATTGTCATACGCCTTCTTTCCCTTGGGGTCCACACAATTTTTTAATCATGGCAGATAGTTCTGCATCTAGAGGTTGTTTGGTGTCCTGTAAATAGTTGTAAAGCACTCTAAAATGCCATGAAATTGTGTATTTCTTATGTTTGGAGTGCCATAAGCCATTTCACTGCATCTACCTTGCATTTGATGGGTTGTAAATTGCTGGATTTCAAAACCAGTTTATTTATTTCAATTTGACACCCTTCTAGCCATTTTTCTTTAGTCCACAACCACCATAACCAAAACCAGGGATTCTAAAACTGGTAATTTTAAAATCAGACATTTTAATTTCATGGATTTCAAAACCACACATTGTTTTATGACGTACCAAACAATCGGTAAGAGGAAACAGCGGCACTTGGTACATGCATGTGTAAACCACCAAAAAAATCCTCCTAAAGTTTTCCCACCAACAAAAAATTCAATTCCACATATACCTATTTGTTGTAGGTGTTGATTCCCTTCGCAATCAGGTGGACTTTAATTTCCAACAAGCATCATGGTGTACTCGGAGACTATGCAATTGGAGATTGGTTATAGGAACCTTATCCACTAGGAGATCAACTGCGAGAACGGGTGGCGGGGGACCAAATCCGCATAAGAAACATCAAGTATAGTCTGCTTCACATCATGTGTAGAACGGAATTGAATCCAAATCAACATATATACACACCTGCCCTCTTTAAGGATGTATAAAATTTTTGTTGACAACTGCGAAGAGGCACAAAAGCAACAAAGAAATTTTCGACTAAACCTTGCAACACTGAACACTTTCTTTCGATTAAAACAAATGAGTTGCATGTTTCCTAAAAGCTTGATCTCACTTATCATCCTAGTATACATATCCCATGATAGCCACCTATCACTTTTTTTTGTCTACAAAGAATACAGAAGAACAGGGAGATACCAACTAACATCTTCCCAAAATTACTTCAGAAGACGTAAGGAAACCCCCCGACCTTCTCCTAATCAACACAAACGGTAGAAACAACGAACAAACCACACCAACCCCAACATCCCCAACTAGAAAAAAAAAAAGCATCCCAACAGGGAGAACGCCATAATCGAGCACCGATAAAACGAAAAAGGACAATAAACAAGCAATGGATAAGGGTTTTGCAACAGAGCGGAGCGATGGGAAAGGTTGGTGCCATGCACAGAAGCAAAGAAAACAGACAAGAGTACTCACCTTCGGCGCGACGGACTCACCTTCCGCGATCAATCGGCCCTCAACTCCGGAAAAAGTAGACCATGGTGGCACAGCCTCCGCGAGAATGGGCGGCGGGGAACCGCGCCGTGGGAGAGGCCAATCGCCCGCTCCGAAACGGAGGAGGAAGAAGGTGATGGGGTCGGCAGGAGACGCCCGATGGCGTGGAAGACAAGCGAAGGAATAGGAGAAGAAGGAGGGGGTGGCCGGACTGTACGTCACCGCAAGTTCGCCGCCTGATTCCGCTGCAAATGTCAAACACCGGCCGTTGCTTGCCCTAAACCGCCGACGATGTTGCCTGCTACCGCCTTCTGCCGCAAGTTCCGTCGCGAGTCTTCTCTAGTACGGACGATGTCTGCCATCACCACGAGTCTTCTACGGGTACGCTGTGTAACGTCGCGCATTTTTCGGATCCCCGTGGATCCAGGTTTAGCGGGTTTGGTGGTCAATGTGAGGCCCATTAGTGTTGTGTGTTTCTTACTAGATTCTTACCGGGTTTAGTTTGGGTCCGTGTTGGTGTTCAGCTTGCTGGACACCAGCAGTGTGTTAGCGTCCATCGATGAGGACGTCGACTGTTGAACTTGGCGTCAAGCTTTGTGGACGTCTAGTTGTGGCGGTCTAGTTAAACGGCCAAAGGGTTGACGTTAACCTGGCATGCCTGTGTTTTTATGGCAGACCCGAGCTCTGTTCTTTCTCCTTTCTCTCCCTTCCTCTTCCCCCACCTTCACCCTTGAGCTTCTTCGCGAGTTCTGACGGTCGGCGAGAGCTCGTGGGAAGGCTGTGGTGCGCGTGGTAGCGGCAGATCGGGCGGGGAATGACGGATTGGAGCGCGGTGTTCGTGGGACGTTTCTCGGGTTTCGGCGTGATTCGAGGTTCTTCAGGAGTTTAATTGCATTTCTGAGGTAGGGGTCAAGCCCTGTTAGCTTGTTAGAAACATTAAAACACGACCTAATCACTTGAACTAGCATTTTTATTGTATTTTCGGATTAAGTTGCACCATGTGGGGTTAATAGGTGGTTTGAGTAATTTAGCGAATGGAGCATGTTGTAATGGGTTGTTTCGGGTTCTGGTATGTTAAAGGAACTGTTTTTATATGTTTCTCTGTAGTTTAAACGGTTGGAAAACCTGTAGAGCTGGATTAGGGTTTCTGCAGGGTTTTAGGGCGGAGAACTTGGCGTCAAGATCGCTTGCGGCCAAGATCACCAGCCGGGATATAGACGGCTAGATCGCTTGCCGTTTACTTCCTTCAAGCGGCAGTCGATGTTGCCGCCAACCTGTGCATGTATCCATGCAGGGTTGTCTACGTAGTTTTCCTGGTTATGAATATAAGTGTGATTTTGTGTGCATGGCAATGACCGGTGTGAGCCAATGCACTTGTTATGCTCTTGGAGCATACTGCTCATGTAATGGGCATGTTTTACGTGAATAATGAGTGGTGCAAGTAGTGGTTTAAGTATGTGCATGTTGTCCATGTGTTGGACATGTGGTTTACGTGACTGACGTGTGATACACTAACCAGAGTGTATTATACACGTGTTGTCTACGTGTTTGGGCGTTGTGCATATGGTTTGTGTGTTTATGGCACATCATATGTTATTATGTTTATTATATGATAATTATTGTGGTGTTGTGGCGATGAGGTTCATGTTTGAACCTAGCCCTGATCCGTTAGAATCTTTTATAGATTATCCTAGATGGATAATTAGTAAAATATAAGTGTGATTATCGTGATTTGTGTTTAATGTGACCTCTATTGTCACAAGATGATTATTGATAGGTCAAATATGATTGACTATCGTGATTTATATATGTGTTAGTGTGAGTTAGCTTGTAGGTCACCGTGTGACCAATGACAAACTGCGGTGTTATTTTAATATGGCTAGTATGTGTAGTTGTGCAAGTTAGCTTGTCCTAGTCACAAGCTATCTTTAATGGTGATTTGTGTACCGTGATCAGTAACAGAAAGTGTTTAAGTAAGTATCATGGTTTGAGCTTTCCGAGTGTGGTGGTCCGGCGCCTATTCCGGAATGCCTCTCTAGTCGGGTACCCCAGGTTCTTTGTGAGCCAGGCACGTGTGTTTGTTGTGCTCGGGGTTTTGTCCTAGTACTTGTGTTGTACCGTCGAGGTCTGTGTCGTCTTCCTGGACACCCTCACTCCTGAGTTTGAGTTGTACGTCCGACTGAGGGAAAGACGGCAGTGGGACAACGACTTCCCAGAGTTTGTTCTTTTGTCGCTTGTAGCGCGCTCGTGGTTGGGGGTACGGACACCGGTAGACGTACTGGTCCCCAGCTAGTCCTGTTTTCCAGTGCCTCACTTTAGAGTGCTCCGGCCAGAGACTCTAGAGGTGCCAGGCATGGGCCTGCAGCTGTGTGTCTGCAGGTGTGGTGTTGGTTAGTCTCCATAGTTGTTTGACTTCTTCCTTGTGGAGTGGCAGTTGGACTTTTCATCCGTGACTGCGAGGCTGAGAGGTAGTTCTTGTGTTGTGTTGTCCGGGTTGGATATTGGCCTGATCAGCCAGTAGTCCGTTCCCGTGTGGTGGTGTCGTTCTTTCTGACTCGTGCTTAGTTAGCTCCAGTTGTAATTGTGGCGACGTCGTTCCCTTCCGACTCGTGCCTTGCTACTTGTCGTAGTTTGTGAGTTTGTGACTCGTGGTCAAGGTTGACCAGTTTGTGGTGTGCCCTGGTGTTGGCACAGTTGTGACTGAGTTGTGGTTTGTGTGACTTGCCAGTTGAGGTTTTACCCGTAATGTTGTGCCTAAATGATGGCATAATATAATTGTGGTTCAGTGTGGTGTTTACCACCTTCTTGTACCCTTGCTCGGGTGTTTGTGTTGTGGTACCTCAGTGTAGCAGGTACCTATTTCCTTCGTGGGTTACTTTGTAGTTTTGTGGTGGTACATTATGTACTAACCTTTTCGGGTACTTGTGTGTTGAGGAGGTCTTGTGGTTTGACCTACCACTTGTTATATCTTAACCGTTTCAAGTAGATCTTTGCTTATAATTTATTGTGAATTAGTTGTGATTATTAATTACGTTACCTTAGTGGGTAATTTGCCGATGAGTCTTGTGGCCAAGGCATATTGTGGTTTAGTAGAGCTATGCTCCGTGGAGGCCGTGTGAGATCTTCCACTTGTTGAGTTTTACTCTTTTGGGGTATGATTAGTTTTAGTGTGTTATGGATTGGCTTCGTGGTAGCTAGTCCTATTGCTTGGTGTGTAGTTTCCGATGTAGTGAGGTTTGGAGTATCATGGACCAGCTCTTTCTTAGCAGTCCTGTTACTCAAGTGTTTGTGGTTCGCCTGTAAAGCTTGTAGCCTGGGCAGTGACTTGCCTGTGTGGCTTATAGTTTAGGCAACCCGTTGTTGTAGCAGTGTGCCAGTGAGACTGTGGTTTAGGCACTTTAATAGTTGGGCTGATTAATGATATTATGTTAGTCCTGTAATTCTACATTTCTTCTTAGGACTTTATGTTTATTATCATAAGCATGTTTAATTGTTATTTATTATCATGATGTGAGCATGAAATGGTTTGGCTATTGTTGTTGCCAGTGAGACCCATTGGGGTCGAGGTGTCTGTGGTTACAGTGTTGTTTTGGGTAGCCCCTACTGAGCCAGTGACTTGTTGAGGCTCACTCCCCTACAGTTCTTTTCAGGGCTTGCCGTGTGTTTGGCTTGCAGCGGTGTTGTGGCAGACTTGTACCACCAGCAGTTGAGTAATAGTTAGTGTTCTGTGAGTCTGTGCTCCCTCGGGGTATGCCCCAGGTAGTTGTACTCTTTTAATTGGACATGTATTAATGTAATGGGATAGTTGTACAAATTTGTGAACATATATGAACACATGTACTTTCTTGTGTCTTATATTCTTGTGGTTTGTCTTTTTGTACTCTTACTGGACACGTGTGTGAGATATCCCTTGCGACACTTCGATGCGTTCGCGGGAGGCGGATCTGGTTATGGAGTCTTAGTGGGCATAAATACTCCGGTCCGTCACACGCTGCCTGCCAACGACGCCATTGCTTGCTTGCCCTTTCGTCGATGCAATGGGAAGGAGGAGAGTGGAGGCAAGGGGGAGGAGGGGGGTTTTTCCCCCTTCAATCGAAGCGCGGGAGGCCAAAGTTCAATGGGTGCCCAATGTTAAAAATTATATTTTATTATATATTTACTGTATCAAACTCCGTAGGTATATGATAACGTTATATGCTTACGATATTACGTCATAGGGATAGTCATATATTAAAAGTTTAAGAACAAAATTTGTTTGATATACTTACGATATGTACAGTCCGTAAGTATATATAGATATGTCTATCCATACGAATAACTTACGAATATACTGAACCGTAAGTAACTTTCATAGGCAGAGCTAGGATTTCTTGTAGTGTGATTTGGTAATCGAATTTCTCATCATCTTAGGCTCTATTTGATAACTGAACTATCGTCTATTGGGCCAAACTAGATCGATCATTGGGCCGTACGTACAATTTGGACTAGAGGGCCAAGATTCGACCCTTCAACTTCCATTAGAATTAGAGATGTACGGGTAAAGAGACATAATGGAATCCATTAAGATTACGGATCTCGCACCATAATTAAACTAAATTGGAGTCTACTCCAATCCAATCCAACCTAACAAAAATATGGTCCTAAGTCGACATATATATGATTGCATTTTAGAAGAGAAGATCTGCTTGCTATCAGCCATACATTCCAAACTAATTAAACGTGAGGATCTTTTCAGGATATGACGCGACTGAGTCAATCAGCTAACGATATTAATTAATTTTATGTAGATTCTAAATTTACAGTAATCATCCCCGCTGCAACAAACATAGAAGTAGGTCGGAAATTAATGCTGAAGTTATGTCAGAGGTAATCGATCCCAGGTAATTTTACTGGACTTCGCGTACCAGTAGTGATTATGTATATCCCATGGTAGGTCGGATTGATGAACCAGATTGGATCTGATTCTTCTCCAAATATGCTATACAAAGCGGAGTTTACCGCCCATCCTCCTTAGATTAAATTTTATTAATAAAAATGAAATAAAAGAAGAAAAAAAATAACCTGTGCGGAGTCCGTGGAACGGTAAGGTTCGACCGTGGTCTACATGGTGGAGGTACCAACCTGGAATTAATCATGGCTCATACTACCTATAATTCGGACATAACTCAGTGCAGCAATTAATGATCGATTAGTACTACGAACATACACTCAGTGGTATCAAAGGAATGGACAAACCAAATCCACACACACGGGAAAATCACAATAATGGACATAGTACTACTAGTTACGCACAAAGCACCGAGCACATAAACGCGGCAAACGCAAGCAACAAACACTCGTTACCCAAATACATTAATTAGTCCTCCAACTGAAATGAGTTGAGAAGTGATGGTGAGGAAAACACTCTCTGCATTCATGCATGAGAGGTCATGTCGTCAGGCCGGCCACTCGATCGACCAGTGCACTGCGCTAGCTATAGCTAGCCTCTCCGTCCCTTGCCGGCGGAGGTTTTGGGGTCGTGCCCACTGTTGGCCGTGGGACCATCGTAGTCGTCCGTCCTCACCCTTCCTCTCAGCGCCCTCCCTTCCACCGGCAGCAGCTCATTCCCTGCTCCACAGCAAAAGCATCAGCGACAAGAGAAACCAATTAGAGGAGAGAGCGTGGGGGGCGAATATGCATGAAAGAATGAGCATATATCTAACCTCTTCGGAGAACTGCCCTGTTTGGATGTAATTTGTAAGTATTCTCTAAGTGCAAAGGAAGATTAGACTCCAGCAATCTCCAATATATATATGCAAGTGTCTTGAGTCTTCTTTTCAAAACATATTTTTTACTTAAAAATCTATTTTTCAAGTTAAAATACATCTATATAAATATTGTGAAACAATTATACGTATCAAAATATAATCATAACTTATTTGAAATACAAATACCAAAATATAATTATAAACAATACAACGTTATACAGTTGCATTCAAGTGTTATGATTGTATTTTGACACTTTTAATTGTATTTTAATACTTATAGTTGTATTCTGATGAACGATCATCAGAATACAACCATAATACTAGAATACACTTATAAACATAACGTTACATTTAAGTGTTTATGAATGCATTTTGATCTATGATTATATTTTGGTGTGTATGATGTATCTTAATATTTATGAATACATTTTAACTTGAAGAGCCGACTTTTAAGTAAAAAGATGTTTTGAAAAAGGGGCCTAAGACACTTGCTGCGCATCTACGGGAAATTGTTAAGAGTCCAGGCCTCCTTAATTTGAACTTAGAGAATATAGACTCTTTATAAAAATATGAATAAGTTTATCATAAATATGGTTTATATGAACTTGTATTTGAAAGTTTTCATAAACTTAAGGGATCTATTTTTGCCAAACTAAGTACTCTTCATCATAAATCAACTCACAGTAAGTTTATGGAAAATATATTTATAGAAATTAAGATTTTGAGTTTATGATAAACTCATTTATTAATCTCTGCATTAATGTTACAATATAAAAATGAGTTTATGATAAACCTAAACCTGTTTTCGGTGTGCATCCAAAGCTCAAACCTAGAAGCGCTTTCACCTTTTTTTTCCTTCTTTAAAGCAGAAATCGTCGAATTCAACACTGAGTCTGAGGTTCTTGAAATACTTATAATCGGTAGTACAGAAATCTTTTTAAATATGATAATCGTTATATAGTGTAGTCATCAGATGCCCCACCGCGCGGAATCATCTGTGCGTGTGTGTGCATCCAAATTAAGCTCAAACATAGAATGCGCTTTTACCTTTTTTTTCCCTTCTTTAACGCAGAAATCGTCGAATTCTGTGTGTGTGGGCGCGCGCGGGGGAGAGAGAGAGAGAGAGAGAGAGAGAGAGAGACGTTGGTGGGTGGTCACCATCTACCTCGCCGATCGAGCAGCCGACGGCAAAGGCCAGGAAGAGGCTAGGGGTGTGTGTGAGAGAGAAAGAGAGCTAGAGAGAGACGTTGGTGGGTGGTCACCATCTGCCTCGCCGAGCAGCCGACGGCAAAGGCCAGGAAGAGAGGGGTGTGTGTGTGTGTGTGTGTGTGTGTGTGTGTGTGTGTGTGTGTGTGTGTGTGAGAGAGAGAGAGAGAGAGAGAGAGAGAGAGAGACCATGGTGGGTGGTCACCATCTGCCTCGCCGAGCAGCCGACGGCAAAGGCCAGGAAGAGGACAAGGCACCACAACTGCAGCGGAGGAAACCTACTGCCCGCACCCATCGTCGGTCTTGTTCGTGTTCTTCTTCTCCTTCTTCCCCTTCTTCTTCCTGCGCGCTACTCTCTCTCCCTCCCCCGCTGCACCAGACGGTGTGACGTTATATAGAGTAGAAGACTGCCTGGTTTTGTCTCCACTTGCAGGCGTCCCTTGGATGTATTAGAAGGTAGAGTTGACCAAACAGCACAGATCATTCAGGCCACACCGTGACGTGCGTCCCGTGATGTCCAGACGTATTGCAAATCTCTCAGCAACGGATCCAAGGTCAACATAGACATCATTTGCACCGCTGTATTCCACTCCTCAAAACGCCGAAACAATGAGAAGTTGCACGGTCGGCTAATCTCAGTTCAGAGAGTGTCTCTTAACGTTAATCTGGCCTGGGATCCAGTGTTAAGGAGTTGGTGTATAATTAAAGAAAATGGTTTTTTAACCATCTTTTTCATAAAAAAAAAATATGCTAATAAATAGATACGTACTTCAACCCATTTTTTTATGACGTGCTGATTATGTGCTTGTTGTCAGAAAGTGACTGACATGTTTACTAAAATTATGTGGCAATAAATGAAGTTAATAGATAAACAATTTTCCTATATAATTAAATCGATCTTTGAACTTGAGGTGAGATCAGATAGTGTTTAGGGTTAGTTTAAGACAGACCCTCAAGTTTTAGAATCGGTGAAGAAATTATACTCTGCCAATCTCTGTTGAGACTTCAGAGTCTCTCTTAATTATAAGTTGACTTTATTTGTCATTTAATACCACTTCCCATATTAATATCGAAACGGATGATGTTTAGCATGGATCTTTCATTAGTAACTTACTAGAGAAGGAACAAAGCCATTAATTATACTGGTTTTAATGCTTTGTACATATTAAATTATTGCCGCCGGCATATCGATCTTTTTGTTTGTCTTTTTTGGTTTGTTGTTTCAGTAGGAAGATGTGGTAAGAATTTTAGCTCCGAAGAACATGGTTCAAATCTGACCAACTTCTGACACCTTCTAATTAATAGAAAGGCTTTGTCGATCGGCCACTTGAAGCATATCCAAAACACTATGCAACGACGAGCAAAATTTTAACTATTGTCCTGTTCATATGGCGAGTAGGGACGTCCACCAATTGCTCTGATTTCGAAGTCCATCTTCTCGAGAGTATGTCCTCGTCTCGCTTTCAATTTGACAATGCATAGCACTGCTTTGTCGTGTTCTGTGGCTTAGAAAAGTGTTCTATGTTCTTATAAGTTGCTTAGTTGTTATACCCATTGTGGGTGATAGTTTAGAGTTTCTCCTTACTCGTCCTATGTATTATGTTTCTAGGGTTTGAAAGTCGTCTTTTTTGTGATTTGCTTAGTTGTTGCTCTTGATGCTTTGAGGGTTTATCCCCATGTAATATTCTATGTATCTGATTTAATCTAATGGAGCATTTAGCTCCTCCATTGCCCAAAAAGAGTAGGGGCGTCCACCAGGACCAAGGCAAGAAGGGACTGCCGTTCTACTAACAGGACCATTTCCGAGACCTCTTGGTACGTAAATTTGATATGTAACTAGCTTTTACGCCTCGTAAAAGAGCTTGTAAGGAAGGTTTACAGAGACTGAAGAAAAACTTTTAGGGATTTTGGGGTCAGCATATAGACAGGCACTTGGTTTTTGTCTAGCTTTGTCCATCCCACCTACTTCCATATTCCCTGTCGTTTTGTTATGATCATGTTCGTAGAAACAAGTTTGTGTGCGCACGAAGATTTCATCTGTTGACAAACGCGTGCAATCTCTCGCCGGATTGTCTCTCTTGATCTTCCAAGTGTGAAACTTTGGATCCCGTATATGTTCCCTTTCCGGCTCGTGGACGTACGGTTGAGAAGCTAGGACATATATATATATATATATAGAAGTATATGTCTATGTTTCTCTACTCTTAAAATTTTGATCACTTGGGTTGGATGGATTTTAATTAGTCTCGTTTGAACACACGAGGATTTGATCTTTGACCACATGCAAAATTCAAGCGCATTTTTTCCAGTTAAAGTTGTTTATATGCTTTGTAACGTTTGGTTTGAAAGCTAAAAGCACGCTCCGGAGCTCTATAAACGGCTTATGAGGCCCGCTATTCAGAATCAAAACTTGTAAAATATCGTAATTAGAAGCAACACCAAACATGTCTAGTTAATTTCTCTGAGTTTGAAATACCAAGGTTAACAAAATTTACAACCTCAATTAAACGATATATATATATATATATATAGAGTAGAGATTACAGATAATGAAGATATGGTTGGTTGGTCATCACAAATGGTTTCAGCTTATGTTATAAAGGTGTTTTTGCTCTCCAACCCAAATGGTCACGAGGGTTTCAAGTCCCTCCTCGCGGGAATAAAGGTTATGTTATCGAAGCTTTTTTACTTTTTTTTTGACAAGTATCGAAGCTTTTTTACTGACTTGCCGGGTGACATTACATCATATGCAATTGTCGGGTGACATTGTTGACCAACGGTGGCCGGGCTGGCCCGGAGATCTGGTCCTTTCCATTTTAATTAGGGACTGGGCTAAAAGGTCAGCCCAATTTCCAAACTCTCACTCCTTTGGGCCCAGCCCGGTCAGGCACGAAACGTCCACCATCCCCATCACCCTGCCACCTTATAAAATTGAAAAGTTAGTTCATATATCCTATGAGCAAAAACCTTGATATATATCATTGAACAAATTTCCAAACCTTGATATCCTATTCTATAATGCATAGAATAGGGTGCCGGCCCAACATTTGTTAAAGTTTAAACTGTTGCGCCGGCACCCTTGGAACAATGTCTTGTGTTCTGATTGCCGAAACAAGTTGATATCTTATCCTACAACAAATCTTAACAAATTCCCAAACCTTTGATATCCTATCAGCAATGTCCGTTTCGTTAGCCTTGGCGTATGCCTGAAGTATATATTCCATCGATCCAATACAAACTTTGTCACCTTGACGGTGAAAAAAATCAGTAAATAATAACAATATGCATTAATTATTAAATGTCATGGGGCATAAGAGGAGTAATTCGATTGGTAGGACATTCTCACCAAGAACAAGATTTTTAAGTAATTTTGAAATTTTTATTTTAAAAAAATTTATAAGTGCATGGGCTGGTGGGTGAGGCCCCAAATTTTGAATCCGGGACCTCTTGTACGAGCACCCAATGACTTTACCACCGGGGTAGATCAAAAACTAAAATTAAATTAAAGGCCACGGGCTATATGGATGACCATATACATTATTCAGCCTCGAAGAAAATTAACGACGACGGAAAGGCCGTCAGATTTGGAAACTTCCTTTACAGTTATCTCCTTCCCGAGTGAGCTTGATCTCTCTGCATCCTTTTATCTGCTTTAATGATGACTTTGTTTGTAGGTTATAAAATTGATTAAGCATCCTATATGAGGACGGACAACAAATATTAATTACTCGTATCTCACCCATATGCATATATGCGGCCCAGCCACACATAAGGCATATGCAGCGCAACTCAAGTTGTATCACTTATTACAAGTCTATAATTAACATATATATCTATATAGTCCATCCCTCGAACGAAACAAATGTTAAACCGGAGATGTCTGGTGGTGAAGGCAAAAATAACAAGCCCTCCATCTTGGGATTTCTCCTTTACATCTTATCTGATATTATGGGCAGACTAGAAGAAGATGATCTTGACACGGCATGCTTAGGATCGAGGGTGTGGCGGTGGGGAGGGGGAAGGGGGCTTCATGGACTTCGGGGTGGGAAACGGGCCATGGTGGTCGTCCATCCTCGCCGTCCCACTGAGGATGTGGTGGTGGGCACGGCGGCGCTTTAGTGTGGGGGGCGGAGGGTGGGTCCTTGGGTCAGAGTAGTCCGCTGCGTCCATCCTCACCATCCCACTGGTCAGCTCCCTCTCTTCCGCCCGCAGCCGCCGCCCGTCATTCTTCGTCCCGCCGGCTGCATGCATCGTCCAAAGAGTACTACCGCATTGGTCAGAAACAATGTGCATGGACCAACGTATATATGGCAAAGTGGAGAACCCTTGTTTAATTTTGCATGGCGAATTTGGAGAAGCTATTATAATATACCCATGCTAAAAGCATAATTGGCTGAAAATCTGCCTTAAATTCGCATTATGATCACTAGTAGATGAATATATTTACATAAGAAATCCTGTCAGTGTCATCATATACCATGAGGCACCCATATATAGAATACGCTTGGAAAATCTTTTTATAGTCTATGACTATTAATTTTTTTTGCGTTTGATAACCCTGGAAGAGCTAATTAACTGGGGGCCAGTCGATGCCCTGTTCGGGCCATCATCACTCACCAGCCGGGAGTTCGGGAGCACATCAGTTTGCAACAACAGGACAATCTGCCGATTAGAGAGAGAGAGAGAGAGAGAGATTACCTGGAAGCGTTGCCGCAGTTTGCCTCGCGAAGCAGACCACGCCCAAGGCCAGAAAGACGACGATGAACCAGGACGCCAGCGAACGAAATCCTGCCCCGGCTCCCATCTCGCTCTCGCTTTTACAACGCTTCCTGACGACGTGGCGTTATATATATAGAGGAGGAAAACCGTCGGCATCGTCCCCAGCCCCCAGGTTGCACCTGCACGCACCCACCACGAGAAATGGATAGATCTCCTTTGACCGGATGGAGGAGCTTATCCGACTTGGGCACTTATCTCAGATGAATATAACATTATCATATTTCTGAGATCTAGTTACTAAACCCGGAGATGGAGCATCTGTCTAGAAATTAGGATAGGTGGCATTTGATAACACCGATTTGATCATATATCTTTTAGAGATTGCAAAGGAAATCGTAAAAGAGAAGGATGTTCCAAGAACATTAATGATCCCTACGCTTCCAGGAGAGGAGATAATAAATGGGTTACACTCCACAGGTCGTATTTATCTAGTGCTCAGAATGGTAATCTTCCACCTGAACTCAATTCTATAGATGAACCGGTACAGCATACTGTCACCACGTGCATGTGTGGTGCCCCCTTCTGCTGGTCTGCCTGGCTCATCTCCATCATCCTTGGTAGACTGAACCTGCAAGGAATAACAGGTACGTAATGGCCTCCATGTACTCATCCGCATGGTCACCATATCCCAAGATGCATGGTAGTAGCGTCCTCGGGATCTTCTTCATCCTCATATGCACCATTTGCTACTTGGAAAGGTCGTATAGCCGACAGTTTCGACCGACAGCGAATAGTTATTCAACCGTCATCTTTTATTAAAAGAAGGTTAGACCATCGTCGTGTAAGAAATGTACGACAGTTAACCGTTGGACACTCCCTACCGTCGGCCAAACCCGCACATGGCCGACGCTTCCATTAATAAACAATGACCAACGGTACTTTAACCGTCGGCTATTAATTTTTGAGAAATGCAATGTGACGGGAGCATAGCCGCACTGAAGGGGTCGCGCGCGCGCCACGTGGAGGGCGCGGGTCTCCCAGTATTAAATGTTTTTTTTTTTAGTTTTTGTGCATTATTTGTGTGCACAAATGATGTATTTGTGTGTACAAATACATCATTTGTGTACACAAATTGTAAAAAAAAAAAAAATAGCATTAAATGCTGGAGGGACCCGTGCCCTCCACGCGGCACGCACAGGGGGGCGCGCGGCCCCTCCAGCGAGGCTGGGCTCCCGGCAGTGCCGGGAGCCTAGCATTACTCTTAAATTTTTACCAGAAAAAAAGGCAGACTATTGATAAGATCATCCATCGAACTGTGAATTGGGCGGTCATCACCAAGCCCACCAGGTGTGTTTACTAGTACCTTGCATAAAATAGACTTTGCATATTGATATGTGGTTGATTGTCCATTCAACTGGCAATTGAAAGCTAGCGCAAGCTATTATTCTCCTTCAACTAGTGATTGAAAGGTGAGCCATGTTATACTTCTATCATTTCCAAGTGAACCATCTAAATTGTACTTGCAAAACCCCGGCTTCCACCATCCGTTGCCACATCTCTAAGTGGGTGCAAATTTACCTTAAACCCTGAAGTTGAACTGGCAGACAGAGATTTGTTTGTGATCCTATTTGGGGAATTGGTATTGTTGTATGATAAAAATTTGAATAAGTCTATATATAGAGAGAGTGTGTGTGATGCTATGACATGGTGGGTGCGGCTTGGCCGTACCGTAGCACGAGCTGCTCAATTAAATCTAGGTGGCTAGTAAAAAAGAAAAAATAAATAAAAAAGAGAGAAGACCGTTGTAGGCACTCGCATATATGTCACAGATAGAGTGGGGTGGATGTGAAAATCGCCAAGCGTTTCTACTGCTAACTATTTTTTTCCCTTGATTTAGTATTTGAAAGCCTTTGGATTGAGATTCAAAGGTCCCAACTAGAATACAACAAATGTGATGGCTAGGCCCTCATTGGATCTTTATTGGGCCCTCTTGGGGCCATGTGGTTGACGGTAAGATTGATTGTTGTTAATACCCTTGTTGTTGGTGAAAAAGTGTGTTGTTAAGGTTGTATTTGTGGCGCTCATTGTCATCTGGGCCCTATAAGGATCTGTAACTAACTCTGTTAACCCACAAGTCATGAAGTCTCGAAAAGGTAATCATCACACGTGTCCAGTAGGAGATGTATGGAAGACGTAAAAATACTCGCACTAATATAAATATATACATTGGATTACATTGTTCCATACACAATGGAAACTCAAAAGAAAAGTATACTAGCCAGAGGCATATCCGTGGCACACAAAACTCACAATTTGCTGGTAGAAGAGGGTCTCACTCACTGTTGCGGAGGTGCGGTCGGGGGTTGGGAACTCGCCTACTGACTCTCACCTAAAAAGGAGTAAGGGTGTAAATCTCAAAGTCACTAACTCAATAGGGAAGCTCCCCCAAGACACAAGATAAATCACAATCATCACGATAATAGTTAATCATGCTAAATTGAAGTAAATAATACAACTGAATAGGAAATAAACACACCATCGCTTGTTACCGCTAAAGACGTGCAAACAGCAAGTAAGCTAGTACGACGCTACACTCGGGACGACAACTGGCTCGTGAAACTTGAACTTAACCCGGAGAAGAGCACATAGGAAACCTTCCAGTCTCGCAGTCAAAAACACATTCTGACTACCGCTTCCATGCCTGACTCCCTACTAACCAAAGAGGCACTGGGGTAAATACAACAACTCTAACTCAGGACTAGTTGGGGCCCATCACATATGCCAGTGTCCAATCCCCCAACCACGAGTGAACTTGAACCACACTGGCTGCCCAACAGTCGTCTTTCACCTACCTAGGAAAAGGAACTAAAAGGGGAGCCCGGGAAGACGACAAGACCCCGTCAGTGCACGTAGCACCAAGACTAAACCCCTGTTGGCACACAAAGTGCAAGGCACACATAGTAGCTGGGGATCCCAACTAGAGGTAACAAGTGAGTAATTAAGCATCGACACTACCAGACTCGTCAGGAAAGCACTCTAAACCTTTTGTCTTGAATAACGCAACCATATACACAAATCTGAACCTTGGCTGATACAGAACTATTAATGCTTCACACACTGAGACCGCGACCATAACACGAGCACATGATAGACTGGCCGCAATAAGAAATATGAACACATCGAGCTTGTAGATTGTGGCAAGAACACGATAGACTAGGAGACCGTGATGAGAACGCATCAGGGTAGGGGACCGAGATAAGAACGTGTTGGGCTATTTGACCGCGACAACACAAAGAATAGCATAACACACAGTTCTGCCCAAAACTTCGACCCAACAACCATTTTCAACTCTAAACAACCATCTATACAAGCTAAACTCAACTTTTTCTTGCTGAAAAACCATGGAGATCATGAAAAAGACGAAAGGAGGAGAACCACCCTACCAAACAACGAAGAACGACATCTGTTGGGGCCGTCTCATGATCTAGCTGCCGCCTCCTATGCAAATCTGGCTCCCAAACACCCAAAATGGTCAAATCCTTAAAGCCGTGTGGAAACTCACTTTGGGTAGTCGCCTGCTGGAGCTGAGGGAGAAAACCCTCGCTCTACAAGCACCTCAGCCTAAAAAGGCCTCGAAAATCAAAACATGTCTCCCCGATAGGCCGTGACATGAACGCGGTCTATTAAGGGACCACAACACCAAAGGATGCTACATATCCTTAAGTGACATGCACCCCCTCACTAACCGCCTTAAAACATGTCAGAATAGTGAACCGCGAGACAATCCTGAATGAATCCCTTTGCTTGACCGCATTAAGAACGAGACAGTCTCACCAGATGGGTTCACAACCAGAGCGCCAGACTCAGCCCATTCAAAGTTGAAGGCAAAAAATGCCACAAAGGGACAGTGCTGAACTCACAAAAGACCACAACAACCACTAGACCCACTAAAGATGATTTGAAAAGTACCATATGCTACAGTATTAATGACAAGCTTGTATGTCATCTAGTTGTTTTAACAGCGATCGATGTTGCTATCAAGTCTTGGTGGTCCCATAGGGTTATTTAGTGTAGGATTGACAACGGGATTTGATGACGTCAAGTTATAGCTGTAGAACATCACGACAACCTATGCTGACATCAACATGTGTGAAGCAATTTTTATATAGGGAACCCGAGCCCTCCTCTCTCTTCCCTACATTCACTCTCTCCACCTTCCCTTCACCTTTAGCTTCTTCTACTACCTACAGCAGCCGACGAAGGCTCGTAGGGTTGGTGTTGGTTCTCTTGGTTGTGACAGTTTCTGGAGAATAGGGTTGAGCTAGGAAGGAGTTACCGACAGGGTGAAATCATGGGATGGGCATTTAGGTCATCTAGTTTCAACATTTGAGGTTGGGAGGCTAATCCCTATACCCCTATTATTGTTTCTATTGTGTTGCATGTAAGATTCATGTTGTGGAATCGCATTTTTTGAAGATTATTCATGCTGGGGTGTGGGTGTTGCACCAGATGATTCATGCGATGGTTTGTCATTTTCTTACCGACTGTGGATGAATTGTGATCTTATTGGAACCTTATTGAGCCTTCTGCAGGCCATGGGGTTGACCATAAGATGGATTGCCATAACACCCATGTTGACAGCAAGAAAAACTTCTGTTAGGGTTGTATTGATAGAAAGCTTGCATGCCATCTAGTTGTTTTGACGACGGTAGATGTCATTGTTGAGTCTTGACGGTTACAGAGTGTTCTTTAGTGTAGAGTTGATAATGGGATTTGTTGACATCAAGTTATGGCAGTAGAACTTCATGGCAACCTATGTTAACATCAAGCTATGCGATCCAATGTTCATTTAGGGCACTCAAGCCCTCCTTTCTCTTCCATACCTTCACTCTCTCCACCTTCCCTTCACCTTCTGCTTCTCCTACCACTTTGGCGGCCGATAGAGGCTTGTAGGGGAGGTGTTGGTGCTCTTGGTGGTGGCAGTTTGTGAAGAATGGGATTGAGCGACGAAGAAGTTACCAATAGGGTGCAATCACAAGACTCGCATTTAGGTTGCGTAGTTTCATTATTTGAGGCTGGGAGGCTAATCCATGTATCCCCATTAATTATAGTTTCTACTATGTTTCTTGTACGATTCATATTGTGGAATCACATTTTTGAGGGATTATTCATGTTGGGGTGTTGGCATTGCACCGGACAATCCATGCAATGGTTTGCCATTTTCTTACTGTCTGTGGATGCATTGTGATCCGGGTGAGTTCCCTGACATTCGTTTTGTGTACATGAGGTAGTTTTGCCCCTGGGAGAGGGCTGAACTACTACTGGTTCTAGGGGTCAACATAGGGTGCCATCTAGTTCATCTTTGACGATGATGTTTAGACCATCAACATGTTAGAAATGCATGACAGTTTATAACTGTTGGCCACTCCCAACTGTCGACCATAACCGCACATGGCCGATGCTTCCATCTGTCGACTATTTTAATAAAGAAATACTAACAGTTTAATCATCAGCTATTAGTTTTTTATAAGATAAAAAGAGGCAAACCTTTGATAAGATCGTCTATTAGACTGTGAACTGGGTGATCATCTCCAATCCCACCAGGTTTGTTTAATAGTTCCCTACATAAAACATTCTTTTCACATTAATATGTGATTGATTGTCCATTTAACTAGCAATTAAAGGCATAAGTTGTTATACTATGTTCAACTAGGGATTGAAAGGTGAACCGTGTTATACTTCTATCATTTCTAAGTGAATATGAGCACCATCTAAATTGTATTTCCAGAACTAGCTTCCACCATTCTTTGTCCCTTCCCTTAGTGAGTGCAAATTTACTTTAAACCCTACTGTTGAACAATTGAACATCGATTTGCAGGGTGGATGTAAGAAAATGGAAAACCATTGCATGGACATATCACAAAGAAGGTAGAGTGGATGGTAAAACCGCCAGGCATTTCCACTGCTAACTATTTTGTTTTCCTTTTTTTAGTATTTAAGAGCCCTTGGATTGTTATTCAAAGGTGATCCCAGCTAAAATATGGTGAATGTGATGGCTAGGCCCTTATTGGACCCTTATTGGGACTTCTGCAGGCCATGGGGTTGATTGTAGGATGGATTGCCATTAACACCCATTTTGGCAGTAGGAAATAGTGCCATTAAGGTTGTATTGATGGCAAGCTTGTATACTATCTAGTTGTTTTGATGGCAGTCGATGTCGTCGTCAAGTCTTGGCAGTTCCAGAGGGTTCCTTTAGTGTAGGGTTGATGACAGTATTTGTTGACATCAAGTTATGGCAGTAAAACTTTATGGCACCTATGTTGGTGTCAACCTGTGTGAAGTAATTTTTATATAGGGCACTCGAGCTCTCTACTCTCTTCCCTACCGTCACTCTCTCCACCTTCCCTTCGCCTTTATTTCTCCTACCACCTTTAGCAGCAGATGAAGGCTTGTAAGGGAGCTGCTGACACTCTTGACGGTGACAATTTGTGAAGAACGAGATTGAGCAATGAAGGAGTTACCTGTAGGGTGCAATAGTGGGATTGACATTTAGGTTGCATAGTTTCGTCATTTAAGATGGTCAATGAGTTTGGACTTAGATATGTGAAAATAGATGCATGTTCTAATCATTGTATGTTGTATTACAAAGAGGATGCAGATAATTAGGTATCATATTCTATTTGTTATCATGATCGATTCAAACCTAAAAGAGGGGACAATTCGAAGTGAAAGGATATACCTTATATGTCATTTGGGTATTTTTCTCTCACACCTAGACTACAATGGATGTATGTCCTCAAAGACAACTCGACATATGAGATGGCATGTAGAAAGAGTATGTCGTGATGAGGATATAATCAGTCGTCCTGCAGATGACGAAGCTTGCACTCATTTCAATCATGCTCATCCTACCTTTTCAAGGGAGTCGTGTAATGTGAGGCTGGGTTTATACACTGACGAATTCAACACATTTGGAGGTTCAGTGGCCTCTTAATCTAGTTGGCTAGTGTTCGTGATATCATACAACCTTCCGCCAAGCATGTGCATGAAGCGAGAGAATTTATTCCTATCCTTTCTGATTCCTGGACCAAAAAATCCTACAAAAATAAAGACATCTACCTCAGACCATTGATTGATGAACTGAAATTATCATGGACTAATGGAGTCAATACTTATGATGCATCTAGAAAGCAAAATTTCACCATGAGGGCAGGATTTATGTGGACGATAAGTGATTTCCCTGCATATGGAATGCTATCTAGTTAGAGCACACATGGGAGACTAGCATGTCCTTACTGTATGGATAATTCTAAATCATTTGTACTTAAACATGGTGGGAAGTCATGTTTGTTTGATTATCATCGACAATTTTTAGTAAAGTATCATCCTTTTAGAAGACAAAAAGACACATTCCTAAAGAACAAACTAGAACTAGATGAAGCTTTGTTTGAGCAGTTGTCAGGACAACATATGACAGCACGGGTAGAAAAATTGTCAGATATAACACAACTGATGGGCAGTACACGACAACTCCCAGGCTTTGGGAAGGATCACAACTGGATGAAGAAAACATTTTCTCGGAGATACATTATTGGTCAATTCTTCTTGTGCGGCATAATCTAGATGTGATGCATATTAAGAAGAATGTCTTTGATAATGTGTTCAACACCATTATAGACATAAAACATAAAACAAAGGACAACGACAATGCACGTTTGGACTTGTCTATACTTTGTAAACGTTCAGAGTTAGAACTAGTTGAAGTAAATAGAAAATCAATTAAATCAAAAGCAATTTATGTGCTTGGAAGTGGACAAGTTGATGAAGTGTGCTAGTGGCTGAAACAGTTGAGATTCCCTGACGGTTACGTGTCCAACATTGCTTGTTGTGTGAACGTCAGTGAGAGAAAAATATATGGAATGAAGAGTCATGACTGTCATGTGTTCATGCAAAGGTTGATGCCTTCTTAACTTCATACCATTATTTAGGGACATAGGCACCTTCTGGAAATATTTCATGCATAAGATCAAGGAACATGCCCATACAGTTTCCTGTCACCTGAGTCATTGTCTTATGTGTAACAGTTTTAAAAGAAATGTCAATTTACTCACTTTTTGACAACCAGGATACAAAGGCATTTCTGCATCATCTAATAGTTTATAAAATTCTTTCGGCTCTGCGTTTCATTCATCTTCATCACAACGAACAACCATCTGAGCATCTTACAGCTCATGTTACATCTGAACTAATTTATCAACAGTCATATGTTGTTCTTGCTCATAGATCTCGACACTGAGGATATGTCACCAAAGGGTTTCTCTCCATGGCACACCCAATTTGTATAATGAAGTCATATATCGTTACATATCTAATGAGTTTTCACTTCATACCGAGTGAACTTCAATCCATTACGACAATGTTTGCATGGACATTATATCAACTGCTCATTTTCTCTCTGTCTGAAACTCCTTCTATCTTCATTAAAAGCAAAGTCCAATAATTCATCAACTCTTTTCTCATACTTAGTGTAGATTCAGACTGTCATCTTAAAAGAAAGACTCAAGTCTCCACAAAGAAAATATGAAGAAAAATAAAAGGGGAAGATGGAGCACAACTCCTGGATGTGTACGTGATCGCCAGACACACGTGGGTGTCGAAGGAGATGCAGCAAGTGCAAATATGCAGTGATCGCGAGAGTTACCTTTAGCGGAGAGATTGCGCGGAAGAGAATGGGGTTCGCTTCTTCTTCTACGAGCACGGTCGGCCGTGGTAGAAGACTTCTTCAATTTGATTACCCTGAATAAGAACACACAAAAAGAGAGGATTAGCCAATGAAGTGTGGTATGCAATTCTCAAACAAGTTGAAGAACATGAAGAGCATGGAGATGAACACACCTTGTGGTGGATTTTAAACCCCTAGGAAAATGGGTGTATGTGTGTGTATGCATGCATGTGTGATGATTAAAAAGGAGGATAAAAGAATATAAACAAAGAGGGAATAGCCACATTGGGACTTGGAGGAGATTGATATGAACAAAGAGAGGAAAAGGGAGATGCTTCCCTAATAATTGAATGGCACAGAAGGCTTGCTGTTGGAGCTTGTAGAAGAGGAGGAAGTGCTGCTCCTATTGCTGGTTCGGCTGAGAGTTGGAGATGGCAATGTTGAAGCTTGAGGCGGCAGTCTGGCAGGGCTTCGCCTTAGAATTATCTTCTTCAACTCGATGTACATGAGGTGTTACGGGGGTCTCCAACCTTTTGAACGATGAAGCAATGTGTGTATATATAGGGGACATGCCCAAAGTTCGATGTAGGCAACAGTTGAAAATCGCGACCGAGGTAGTGGTCGCGATTAAAGTGGAATTGCGACGACCTGAATGGACGCATTCTTGATATTCTATTTTTGACTGAATACACGACTCTTTTCTGTATTTTGTTTAATGAACTTGTCAAATGTTAAATCTGGAAATTAGAATCGCAATGGAGTGACCCGATGCGTTTCAGAAAAGGCAATAGATATTTTCGTAAATGAAATAAGGAAATTGTTGGAAAATATGGAAGCTCAGAATCGCGACATACATGGCCGACGTGTTTCAGAATGATCGATTATGGCTCCAGCAATCGATGTTGAATCGCTACGGCTCAAACGGATGCATTAACGACCAATCAGTATGATCAATCGATTGACACAGAATCGCGACGACTCTACTCGACGCGTTTCAGTTGTTCTTCATAAACGCGACCACCTAGTCCATCGCGATTTGCATTCTTTGTCCACATCTTCTAGAAAGCCTCGGAAATGAAGGGGAAGCACCAAGAAATAAAGGATGAATTGGGAAAGATCCTAAATAATGGAGAAAATTACTCTTGCAAGGAAAAAGAGGGCCATTTGTGGCATCATGGCGTAATTTGAAATTTGCGCGATGGTATCATTTTTCGTGTCTACAGCTGCCACGCCTTGGCGTCTACTTTGCAGGGGAGTGAAGCGGAGAGTCACGAAGTGGAGTGAAATGAAGTGCAATGGAATGAAAAAGAATGAAGCGTAGTGAAGTGGAGCGAAGTTGAGCGGACTGATAAGTAGATGCCAAGGTTAAAAAAATAGACACGTGTAACATTTGTGGTGAACACTACCTGATGAGAGTCTTTCACCAAAACCCAAGAAATCGCCTCCGGGGAAGAAAAGACCAAAAAACACAAAGTTTGGATGGAAGAAAAAGGAATGTGTGCACGAAGGGCACAAAGGGAGGTGTGTACGCAGTACACGAAGGAAAGGTGCCACGTGGGGCATGAAGGAGAGATCAACTTCTAGCGTAGGGGAAGTACCTAAGGATACAATCTATTAGGTTGCATCATTGGGGGCATCTGCCACTGCCAAGGTGGATCTGTAGGAGGCAAAGACGAATGTAGAGGGATAAATCCAAACAATGGAGTTTAAGGAAATCAACCTGTAGGCGACAACAAAGGGAATTAGGTACTTGACCTGGAATGGAATATTTCAAATTGATTTGGAATTAAAGTGAGAATGGCTCTCCATTTGCATTGGGAGAGTGGTTTTCCACTATGATTTCAAATATGCAAGTATGCTGGGCTAAAAGAAAAATAAGGATAAATTAGGAATAACAAATAATCAATGATACTATTGTTACGATGCTGAGTTGAGTCAGGACACCAAGCATGGGTCCGTCATTCTCACATGCCAAACGTAACGACCTATCCGTGTGGCTAAGGATCTTCTGGAATAATCATCGTTTTTTTATAAAGGGGGAACTCAAATCCCAGATTCCTCAGAGCCACAAGGTCCTTGATATGCTCTAAAGGTATAACATATAGTATAATGTAGATAACTAATGATAAGGACAGCAGCTGCAGCTTGATTGCTTGTTGTAGCGCCAGATGAGGTAACTCGAACCTGCACTCAAAAATCATTAGCCAAGAATAAATATCATGGGATAACATCATTCATAGCACGGAGCATGGATAAAGCATTCAATAACATACATAAGCTCATCCAGTTGTTTGTTTAAACCATGAGGGTAAGTGGACTTGGCCAAATGAGGATTGGAGTTCAAGACAGAAGGAGTCAATGATTGGAAGAATTGAATTGATCTAACACAGTAAGAGGTGCAACGTGCTTGCCTTGTGCAATACCATCAAGAATTTTTCTGAATTTTGAAGATATTCAAATTTTTATGAAATTTTGAAAATATTCGATTTTTATGGAGTTTTGAAAAGTATTTGAATTTTTATAGGATTTTGGAAAGTATTTGAAATTTATGGGATTTTTTAAAAGTATTTGAACTTTTATGGGATTTTAGAAATATTTGAATTTTTATACGATTTTGAAAAGTATTTGATTTTTTATGAGATTTTTGAAAAGTATTTGAATTTTTATGAGATTTTGGGAATATTGTCATGCCATGGCCGCATTTAAGTTATGAAAGCTGACTATCGAGGAGTCCATGTTACCTCCTATTTCATTAGAGAGTGGCCAAGGTAAGGTATGCATTTATAGTGGTGCCCAATGGCCAATTGCACATGGTTAACGATGTCACTATCAAGGCTATACCTGAAAAGGTGACTTGGTCTGGTAGGGAGAAGGGAAGAAAATTTGGAGATAAGCTTGATATGGGTGTTGAAGAGTTGGGTTTGGCTTCCTTCCTTGCACAACCGTCAGAAGATTCAGTCTGATTAAATATTGGGGAATTGATCGATGGGCCATTTATTTGTAGGGACATACGTACGACCGGTTCATTTTGAAACCCCCAGGGACTTTGCCACTCTTTGCCATGCCCTGTTATAATGATTGATTGATTGATTTGCATGCATACGACTAGGTTCATTTTGAATCCTGCAGGGACTTTACTACTCTTGACATGTATTTGACTTTGATGTTCATTGGTCATTTGATTGATTGCCCCCTCCTTTTTTTTTTAGACATCCTCTTATCAGGGAGTGCTTCAGGTTGGTTGTCTTGCCCTGTCTACCTCTACTACCATATTTCGGCCGAGTGATAAAAGAAATAGACTTTCATGCCCTCAGGTATAGCCGTGATAATGACGGTGTCTTCTAAAGCAATCGACTTTAGGTGCCGAGAAGTGTGTGAAGATGCCCATGCCAAAAGAATACTTTAATGACTGGGGAGGGAACTTTGGACTCTTGGCACAGAGTTCTCATAACGAAAGTGCTGCAATAGCATGACAATATTGAATATTCATCTTTTTATGGATTTTTGACACTGATAAACAATATAGTAGCTTTTCAAAATAAGAGTTTGGAGGGTAAAAGGAGGATGAATGCCCTGTGTTGGGGCGAGACTTAGAGGCTTTGAAGAATGCACAGAATTGCTCAAAAATTAAAGAGATAAAACAGTGGGAGAATGGTCGGATGACCTGATTGAATATGGGAAGGAGGGAATGGAGGAAAGATTTTGGAGACTCCAGTGGGACCGGAGGGAGTGGAAAAAAGAGGGGCGTGATGCCCAGTAAAAGAAAAAGAATTCGGGTGGTCCAGAGGAGAGAAATGAAAAAGTGGGCCGCGAGGGGCTGAAAAGGAAGGTGCGCCGCGTGGGGTGCGAGAAGGAAAGGTGCCGCGTGGGGCACTACAAGAAGATGTGCCAAGAGGGGTACGGTAGGGAGGGTGAAAACAATGTGGTGTGCCACGTGAGGCACGAAGGGGAGAAGGGAAAGAACATAACGGTGTGCCACGAGTGGCACGAGGCGGAGAATGCGAATTACAAAAAGGGACGTGATGCTCAGTACATGAGAATGGATCGTAAAAAATGTGAAAGATAAATGCCTCCCGTGGGGAGGGAATGTGGAGAACCCACGGGAAGGTTCTAAGTAGCACAAAAGAGGATTGGATTGGATGAGATGAGGGAGGCGAAGGTTCCCTGGTCTTTTGCCTTGCCCGACATTTAAGATTTCGCTTGGGAATTGGCTTACTAACCCTCAGGTATTTTCTCACATAGTGTGCCCGGTGGGCAAATGGTCTTGCTCTCTTCACATAATTTGAACGGCTCTCAATGATTGGAGAATCATTGACTTTCGTCGGAGTTTCAAGCAACAGTGACAATTCCCTTGGAATGTAATTAAAGGAGATGGTGGGGAGTTCCCTTGGTAGAGTCGGAAGTAACAAGAGGGGGACCATGCCCAAAAGTTGTATAATGTGTGATGTGGAAAGGGGCATGTGCCTTTGAGTGATTGAATGAGCCAATGATTTGGCTTTGGAATGTGTGAGCACAATTTGAGTGGTTGACCCCTTCACTAGGGTAGGAAGGTTCACAACAATGGTGTGAGGGGTCATGAGAACTTGGAGGGAGATATTCCCTATGAGTATATTGAGTTGAACATAGTTGGCAACTGGGATGATTGGCATCAATTTAGAAGGGGGCCTCTTGACGGCCATGAATGAAGGAGAGGACTGATAACTACATAATTTTTCATATTAAATTTCATACATTTAGTTAATTTTAGACATCAATTGTCCATAAATAACGTGTAGTTTGACTTTAATTTTCATTCTATTCATGTTTAAGATTTTGAACATGTTAGTTGATATTGGGGTTAGAATACTTGTTAGATTTTCATTTAATAAGTCATCTCTTACATATTGACTAATTAGGTTCATTTTGAAAAAATAAAAAAATCTTTTGTAAATAAATGTTGTAAATAATTCTTGTCGCAATAATATTTTGTAAATACATTTTAATAGTAGATAGGTATAAGTTGTAAATAAATAAAATTTTCTTTTTACCTCACCTAATCCCAATAAATAAATAAAAGTATTTTAATAACCCACCCAATCCCATTAAATCAATAAAAGTATTTTTTAATATAATACCTATCATCTCATCTAACCTAAATGGGCCACCACTGAAACCTTGCTTTCTCCTTTTCTCTATCAGGCCGGATTTGGTGTGAGGTTTGAAGCTGGGCGAAGGCCGGCTGTGTGAAGCAGGGCAGTTGCTGGGTGCGGCTGGATCTCCAGCTGGAGGAGGGCTCGTGCAGAGCTCAGGCGGACCTTGTGCGCAGCGAATGGGGAGCGGTGCGGAACTCAGGCGGACCTTGTGCGCAGCGGGTGTGTGAAGCAGCCTGGGCATGGAGGTGTGGCGACCTGAAGGAGGGCGCAAGGCTGTGCATAGCCTGGAGTTGAGGTGGCGGCGGCGTGGCCTGCTGGGCGGTCCTGTGAGCTGGCTGAGGCGGTGCTGACCGGGCGTGTGGCGTGCTAGAGGATGGTGCGGCCAGAGCTGGGGCGCGCGTGTGACGCTTGGGCTGTGCAGCTCATGCGTGCGGCCGGATCTGGGTGCGTGTGAAGCTGGACTGTGGGGGAAGAAGAGCTCAGATCTAGGGGCTCTATATAAAAGGACCCCAAGGTCCTCTGCTTTGGGGGATTAGTTCTACGAGTTGGGTAGTTCGATTTTTTGGGGTTTTTAGTTTTTCCTTTCTTCCAGGAGTTCTGCTGCTGGGAGGAGGATCGAGTGTTCCATTTTGCTTTGTTCTGCTGTGAGGATTGGGTTAGAGTTCAGAAATTTGAGTTGTTCATAATGTTCTTGTTTTCTGGTTCAGTATATGTTCTTGTTCAAAATTTTCCCATTTCTTCTATATTTAGAGTTCAATCCAGTGAAATTTTCTATTATTTCTTCTGCATTTAGTTTCCATTTTCTTCTGTGTTGAAGAGTCGATCCAGTGGTGTTCTTCTTTTCTTCTATGTTGAAAATTTAAGTTGACCGCAATTTCTTCTTCCATTTCCTCTGTGTGGCATTTTCCATTTCTTCTGTTTAGAGGAGAACTATCCATGGGCAATCTCTTTCCACTTCTGCTGTGTTAATTCCATTTCTTTTGTGTTCTGTGAAGGCTTTCATAGGGTGATTGCATTTATTTTCCATTATTCTTGTTCTGTTCATCTTGGGGATCCAGGTTCTATTTCTGTTCCGTTCTTCTGTGGAGATTGCTACTGTGATTTTTTTCTTGGGATTTTTCATTTCTTCTGGGTTCAGTATTTGAGATGGTTGCAGGGGAGGCGACTGCATTTGTTTGGATTTATCTTCTTCTTTTCCTGTTGTAAGGGATTCGGCTGCAAGAAATTGGGAGATTAGTTCGACTGTATTTGTTCTCCATTTCTTCTGTGTTTAGGAATTGCTGGAAGTCCGAGGGTTTCGTCTTCCTTGCTGCTGGGAGATCGTTAGCGTTTGCTCTCTTCTGAAGGTGTTTGGTGAGGACAATCCAGGCGCACTGCAGAGAAGGGTACAAGGCGACCAGGAACACCCCTTTTACTTGGTATGTTCTCGGTTTGTCCGATGATGGTGTACAGGAAGTTGCCGAAAGTAGTAGCAGAGAGAATTTGAGAGACCAGAGAGCTCGGCTCCTATTCTAATTTTATTGCTCTGAGTTTTCTATTTTGTTAGTGCTTTGTTTCTTCCCTCAGGATAGATCAAGAATTGGACGTTGTAGTTTAAGAGATTCACTGTTCTTCTTACTGTTCTAAAGTTTACTGCATCTTATTTCTTGTTTGGTCTTCATCCCTCGAGCTGTGAGGGTACAGTGGTTTGAAATTTTCTTTTGAGATTCTTGTTTGTCATTTTTTTTATCATTCGACATTCAGATCATTTCAGATTTAGAGATGCATCCGTATGTGCCGAGTTTAGATTTCTGTCGGTTTGTTTGATCCCTCAATTGAGAGGGTACAGTGATACCAATTCGTTTGTTTTCAATTCTGTTTGATCTTTCATTAAGTTTGACCTAACGAGTTAAGAGGAATTTGATTGATGTAGTTTACAGAATCAATTTTCATGCAGTGTTATTTTGGTGAAAAGTATTTGTTAGAATCGTTTCAAGTCGAAGTAGTTTAAGTCAAACTTTAATCAGTCTCCCTGTGGATATGACCTGTTCTCACCACTTTGCTAGTTCATCTTCATGATTTTAAGTTTGTGAGACAGTTTAGAGAAGGTGAGAATATTGACGTGTTCAACGAACTCTAGACAACGAAGGTGTAAGGCCCTTGATTTTTCATCTTTGGTGATTTCTTATGTATGTATAAATGTATGTCATCGATGTATAAACTTTATTGTTCATAGTACTTACTTGTTTACATTGCATGAATAAGTATTATTTTAATGTGTGCATTGTGGATTATATATATATATATATATATATACATGTGTGGTGTACATAAAGTTTCTGCAGTTTTAAGTTCAGTTCTGGCGGCTGGTAGACGTCAACATGGGTGGACGCCAATCCCAAGTAAGCGACCACATCGATGAACGCCGACTCAGAATTGACGGCCTGTGATGTTGACGTCAATGTCACAGATCTGTTGCGATTTCAGATCTGGAAACGCCTCCGGAAATGTCGCCCTTAGTTTAGGAAACCGTCCCCCAACGGTAACCTAGACCCTAAGCGCGTTCCTAAAAACCTCAACCCTATAAAAGAGGCAGATTAGGGCTCAGTTAGGTCCTTTTGACTCTTTGTCAAAAACCCTAACATTTTATGTGCGAACCCCAACTTTGGAACCCCTTGATCCAGTGATTTAAGGCTTCATCCGACGTTCTACAATGACTAGAGAGGGCTCTGAACATCTGGGAACGGCTTCCCCACACTGGTGTGCAGAGGAGATCAACACAGAACTTGGATCGAGGGAGTTTTGAGGACTCTTTGACTCAGGCCGAGGAGGGCTTCTTCGGCTTAAATCATTACTTGTGGATTTTCTAAGAGGCAAGTAACCCTTCTACATCATTCCTACGTATGTCTAGTAGGTCCTAGGTAATTTTCTGGATTTTATTCGTGTCATGGAACCCCAATTTCACCAAGTTTCTTACGTTCAGTCTGTGTTCTGCACAGACAGGAATTTAACGGCAGGATCCCTTGCCGTTAAGATCTTGAGTTGGTGGCGACCTTTGTTGTCGTTAACCTGATAAACAGCCACCTGCATGCCGTCAAGTTCGCCAGACTGCAACAGTGTGCATGTCTGACCTATATGACCTATTTTTCAGATTTCTACGTTTGAGGATATAATGTAAAAGTGATATGCTATAAAATACTATTATTGGACCATGTTGTGCAAATTTTATGAATTTCTGTGGAATACCCTATTTATTTGAAATTTTTGAAATACATGTTAAACAGGTTTTTAATCTTGTAAAATTCCGTTTGTGTAATCTGTGAGGAATCCAAGTGTCATAAAATTTTTGTGAAATGTTTATGGGTCTCAGTTCATGCTATAGAAATTTGGGAAATTTCTGATATCTGTATAAATTATTACATTTTCTGAATGGTAAAACAGTGAGCATGTTTTATTAATACAGAAATTCAGATAAATAGTGTAAAAATAGTTAAATTCTTAGAAATTGACATATGGTTAGGACTATCAGTATCCATGTATAGAATGAGTTGTGGGTCTGAACAATGAAAATCCATGCTAGTTTGACTATGTTTACTTTGTATAATACCACTGTTGGAATTTTAATAAATTGTGGGTAATTCATAAAAATGCAAAATTTGGTATGCATGATGGGTAACCTGTAAGAAATTAGTGGTTAAATTTTCGTATATAAATTATGACAGTAACTACAAATGTTGGTTTTATGTGGGCATTGATCAATTAATACATGTTAATGAGGTTGTTAATGAAATCTACTAATTTCAGCATGATTAGACTTGTTTTGAATCTGTTTAATATTGAGAACAATAGTACCATGTAGGTAATAATGAAGTATGTAAATGTGTGAGCATGAAATGGATGTGTTAAAATTGTGCATTAAGTGTGTGTTAAAAGATTAGAGAAAATGTGTAAATGTGTCAATGGGTGACACTGCTACCTTAGAGGGCTGTGGAACTGTACTGTGGTAAAGTCCCCATGGGAAGGTTCATAGTGTGTGATATCCCATGGACATTGGGATTAAATCCTGGAGGCGGACAAGTACCGCTGGTTAGGGTGGAGAGTGCTTCTCCCGGTTCTGCGCAGTAACTAAGATTTATCACTGAAATGTCTAGGTGATAGATATGTGTGTGATGTGATTAGTGTGTGTCCTTCTAGAGGTGGTTTGGACTATGTGTCATGGCATATAATTTAGAATATGTGATCATGTGTGTGAAAGTGTGAACATGTGAACTAGATAAGTGAAATTGTGTAAATTTTTAGGTGAGAATATGAATGAATGGTATAACATGTAAAATGATAATTCATTATATGAATGGGATATATCCATGTCAAAAAAGCAATCTATTCATGTGTGTAGATGCGTTAACCATGTGAAAATGATAATAGAATCCATGCTAGGGATGTTTTTGTAACATGTGTAAACTCCACGTTTAAAATGGTTATTATCTTAGTATGTGAATGTAATTAAATGAGATTTAGTTTAGCATATTGTAAAGTGTGTAGAAAGCATGTGATAGGTTTTAAGTCATTGTAAAAATTGTTATAAATCACTTATCATGTGTAGCATGTATAGAAATCATGTTTAGGTTTTTGAAACATTATCAAATTCATACTTTATATGATAATGGTGTAGCATGAGAATGTGTAAGGTCAGGTGATGTATGTATGTTTGGTGGTTGGAGTTACTTGTTGAGTTCTTTTGGACTCATTCTGTCACACCCCAACGCGGAATATCGGAGCGCGAAGGCAGTTGCAAGAAAAGGTATAGAGCGTATACTAGACATCAAACCATTGCACACTGAATAATACTAAAGCAAATCTTTCTCATTATTAATTTCCCAAATGTCTAGTTACAACCACTAATATCAGAGCCATTCTATAGGGCCCAATTACATTGCATTAGAAGGAAATAACTAACTACAACTCTAAGATAACATAACGATTCGAGGGTACTCCTGGCTTCACTCTTGGTCATTCCCTTCCTCGTGAGTGTATGTGTCATCCTCGGTCTCACCAGAGAACACAACATTAAATAACATAGGGTGAGCGATAACGCCCAGTAGGACTTAAATCTCAGGCTCAAGCAGGCTTTAAATAATTAATGCATTTAATGGCAGAGTATCTAAAGATAGCAGGTACAAGAGAGTCAAAATATAGCAAGAGATAGAACAATAGCACGAGAGCGAGTATAGTTTCCAAAAAGAGCACAAGTATCGAGTATAGCACGAATAGCAGGATGGCCATAGCACAACTAGCACAAGTATAGTAATAGCACGACGAGTATAGCACTTGTTTGTCATTCTAGACATCGAGAGAGTATAGCACGTTTTGTGTTTTTGATTGTCATATAGATAGTCGAGATAGATAGCACTTGAGTGTAATGCCAAACACTCTGATCATTTAACTCCCATGGGCACTAGCACTTTCGGGCGCACATCCCAGGACCAGATCGGGCCCTTTATTTATTGCCAGGCATTGGTTATATTGTTTATCTTTAGACAATCAGTCAATGGCCAATATAGAGTACCAAGAAGTAGATGAGAGCACTAGATGAATAGACGAGATAGTAGAGTGAACGTGAATAGACGAGCGAGTAGAGTATAGATAAGAGCTAGTGGACATTGCACGTAATGCGACGAGTAAACAGGCGATAGTAACAGTTGCACAACACGTGCACGTCGTATTGGCAGTCAGGTGGAATTCACGATCTTCCCGCTGGCCATGTTAAGCACAAGTCCAGAAGTCCGACGTGATTCAAGGTAAGAGCGAACTTCTAATAGCCGTTTGGATCATATCGATCCCTAAAGGTGTAATGGGTGTTAGGGTACAACCGGCTCGTCGACCATGTGGGAATCCATGATCAGAGGAGACTTACGGAGGCCTTGTGCAAGGGTTCACTAGTCCGGCGAAAGGAATATCCGACGGAGAGTTCACCACAAGCCAAGAAAAGTGTGTATATAAAACAGGTGCTCGACGTTCTAGAGGAATTCTAGGACAGTGGAGCGTCAATATCGGTATATAAACAACGCAAGAAAACGAATGCAAGTCCTTTAAAATAGGGCAGTAATATGCTTTATTGTAATACATTATGAGATATTTTCTGTAAGATTTCAGCCATAAATGGATGGTTCAAGTGTGTGCAAGTGCAAGAGAAATCATAGATAGAAATAAGTCGTGAACATGTATTTTAAATCATTCAATATAGCATCCTTTTTAAGTAGGGTTTTACTAGGGGATAACGGTAAGAAGGCGAAAATATTTTTTATTTTTTTTTATGGGTTTTTCATCAAAAACTTGTGAAGGCGACATACCCCTGTACTGGTCGCGACAGGGTCAGGATAGAACGCGACAGGGCCTAAAAAGGGTCGCGACAGGGCATGCAAATCGGGTACTGAGAACGCGACGGCTCACCTGTCGCCTTCTTGGTCGCGACAGGGTGGCTATCGCAATCAGGCCCCAGAAAACGACATATCGAGGTGTCGCCTTCTGGTTGTCTGCGCCTGACTCCGACAGGAGTCAGACCAGGCATTGGATTGCGGGCTAGAACATTGAAATTTCGATACAGGGTCGTTCAGGAAATCATAACTAATTATATAGTCAACGAAAATCATGAAACCAGTTGCAAATTAAACTAGACATGTAAGGGTACTTCCAATAAATCGGAATTAGAGAGAGAGCATGGTTTGAACATGTTTGAGAACGAACAAGAACAAGTAACATAGAACATGATACAGGGAGCAAGATCGATTTAATTCGAGTAACATGTTCAATAGAAATTAGGGCTTTTAGGGGCAAAAGATGCCTATCATGCATCAGTATCTCCCATTAAAATTTGGAGGCATGAGATAGAGTATTCAAGGAGATATGAATTAAGCATGAAGGTTCGGGGTCATAAGAACTGCAGAACTTTGAAAATTCATAAGAAAAGATTTGATCGCTGGAAAATTATGAAATGTTGAGGGTTTTGTTCCAGAGGGTAGAAAGATCCTACAAAAAAAGTTTCACGGTTTATGCTTGTGAGAATGCCTACCTTGACTCGATTTCCTCTTCTAGGGCTAGAACTTGAAGAACGGGGTTGAGAGCTTGAAAGGTTCTTCTCCCCACGAAATCTCCTCCTCCTTGGCCTCTCCTTCTGGTCCAGGAATCCTTTGGCACGAGCTTGGGTCGGCCATGAGGGTTTTAGGAGAGTATTTAAGCTTCTCCTCTTTCTATTTCCTAATAGGACTCTAATTCCTCTTAATTCCGAAATTTCCTTACTTCCTCCTTCCTTCCTTGCTTTCCAATCTCTATTTAGACTAGGAAGAGATCCAAATTCGTGCTAACCCATATGGGGTAGGTTTAGGAATCCTATTATAACTCAAACTAGCTATTAATGCATTAAATACCCCTTTTCTATTTAGGTAATAATTTAGTTACGAATTTAGGATATTTTCCTATTATTCTCCCTTTGTAAATTCATATTTTTGACCCAATAAATTCTAGAAGATCCATTAAGCAAATCCCATTACTCTTTCCATCTAATGAGTTTTATTTAATGCTCTATTTAAATATCCATTTAGCTAGGTTTTAAATTCTTTATTTAAATTTTTATTTTTCGTAAAAATTCAGGTTGCTACACATTCTTGCTTCGGCGTATAGGTGCAGACATTTCTACTTCTTCCGAGGAGATCGTTAGAAGCGACCGGGTGGGAGTAGGAGACCTTTGTCTTGGATTCAGCATTGTATTTTTCTTTCATAGTATGTAATAGAAGACTCTGCGTAGTCTTATGTGGACAATGTAATAATTGAAATTTCTCAGTTATGAAGTATTTACTTTTCCTTTTCTATATAGACTGTGTATAAATGATGATGATGGAATAAGAGTTACTTTACAGTTATTTCATTTCCGCTGTCATGTGTTATATATATTTGTGTATGTTTCAGCCTAATTGTACAATTGTTGGGTAAATGTCCCACTGTAGCGGCGTTCATTATGTTGGTGTAACCGTATCGGTATAAGTAGGGTCATTACAGAGATTGGTATCAGAGCGACAGGCTAAAATTGTACATAAATATGCATATACCATCATCTTCATTATATGCTAAGTATGTGTAGATTGTCCACAAAGCTAGGTAAATAGTTAGGAATTTGATAGCGTAGATCTAAAGGATGAATTAAATCATTTTGCAGGATATGACTTCACATGGCAGGCGTGGTGTTCCTGCTCGTGAAGGTGAGCAGAGGAGAGATGAGCCTCGGCGTGAGGATCAGGGTGAGCAGCAGGCCCCATCACCCCAGGGTCCTGTGCTTCCCCCACCGCCACCAGTAGACTATGGAGTGTTCATGCAGGGTTTGGTGCAAGCCATGCAGACGCAGGCCCACACCCAAGCTGCACTCCAGGCTCAGCTGGAGGCTCAGCATGCTCAGGTTAGAACAATAGACAGAGTAGTTTGTTTTACTTGATGATATGTTTACTATGTTGCTATACTATATGTGCTGCTTATGATGTTTGTTGTGGCAGGCTCAAGTGCCAGTTCCCCACGCTCAGGACCATGGTGGACCCTCCATCATGGAATGGTTCAAGAGTATGTCGCCACCTTCTTTTAAGGGGGAGAGCAATCCATTATTAGCTGAGAGCTGGATGAGGGAGATCGAGAAGATCTTCCGGGCTATTAGGTGCGCTGAGGATGACAAGGTCACTTTAGCCACCTATATGCTGCAGGTATGTGTAAATTAATTCGGTGGCTATTTCTTTAAGTATAGAATATGTTGGTTAGTCCTTATGGGTGGTTTTGGCAGGAGCGAGCCGATGTGTGGTGGTCCTCGTTGTTACGTACCAGGTTCGAGGATGGTGCTGTGGAGATTGGTTGGGACGAGTTCGTGAGGCTTTTCCAAGCCAAGTTTGTTCTGGAGCACATCTAGGACAAGATGGAGTAGGAGTTCCTTTTGTTGACTCAGGGCTCCATGACCGTGCTGGAGTACGAGGCCAGGTTTTCTGAGCTATCAAAGTATGCCCCTCATATTGTAGCTGATGAGCGCAGGAAGGCGAAGAAATTCGTGATGGGTCTGAGACCATCAATGAGGTCGAGGTTGGTGGCTTTCGACCATCGTACCCTCGAGCAGGCACTCATCACGGCGTGTCGTCAGGAGGGAGAAATGGATCAGCACCTGGAGGAGAAGAAAGCTTCTCAGAAGAGGCCTGCGGCTCCTTTTCAGAGGCAGGATAGGAAGAAGGTGGCTTTCCAGTCACCGCAGCGTCCCATGGCATCGGGAAGCAGTCAGGTATCTTCTCAACGTTCCCCTAGTGGCAAGAAGGAGTGTCCTCATTGCGGGAGGACACATGGTGGTTCGGAATGCTGGAAGATGGCGAGGAAATGTCTGAAGTGCGGGAGCAGTAAGCACAAGATCAAGGATTGCCCCAAACTTCAGCAGGGAGTTCAGTGTGGAGCGGCTCCAGCGGCAGTAGTAGTAGCAGCAGCGCCAGTGACAAGACGACCAGGGAGACCTCTGTGAACGTCTCGTTCTGCCTCCGTCTTCGAATGCCGACTGATGTGACCTTCTCCGACGGTGGTTCACGGATGTGCCGCTCCTTCGTTGGCGATGAATGACGGACCGGTTGACCTCGTTGACTCCTCGTTTGACCAAGTTGACTAAAGGAAAACAAGGAGAACCGGAAGGGGATGGGAGATTTT